>CAXITT010000289.1:828463-838745 GCA_964033795.1 Lymnaea stagnalis
TTTTTTTTTTTTTTTTTTTTTTTTTTTTTTTTTTTTTTTTTTTGAAATTTTTTTTTTTTTTTTTTTTGGCAGATATGTTCACTTTCTGTTATTGCCGTCCTTCAAGTTTTCTTCTACCCTTCGTGTGTTTCTTACTGCTTCAACCTGAACGCATTCCTCCCCCTATTCCTCTTTTACTCGAGTAAGACGCCCATATCACACTGCCGCTGGCATACTTTTCCCCACCGAAAACGGTCCAAAAATCTGGCAATTTTTTTTTTTGTTTACTGATGCAACTGAAACCCTAATAAAAACTATTCACCTTTCCGACTGAGCCAGCGTATATATATTTCTATATAATTTAGAAATGTGTCTTGAAGTTCCTGAAATGAATCGATCATTGAATTTGAAATGGTGTTGAGAGATGTTTGGTTTCGTGCGGGGTTAAACCCACTAATACTCGGGCCACGATGTCTTGTGTCCCATAATGTAGTACACAGATGGACATTTGTAACCAGTCTTAAGAGAAATAAGACCGATCTCTCTCGTTACTGACACGTGGGGGTTACGTCGTCGGCGATGATGGATTGGTGCGTGGGAAACGATGAGAGCAAAGGCGGATTCAAAGGTTCACCTGTGTGTGTGTGCGTGCGTGCGTGTGTGTGTGTGTGTGCGTGTGTGTGTGCCGACACGTTACCTTCCAAATACAATAGTTGGTAATAGCTGATTACTTTTAGGCCAAATTCTTTTCGTTTATTTTACTATTTGTGCCTTTTAAGTTGGGTTGGGTTTTTTTGTTGTTTTTTTTTGTTTGTTTTTTTGTTTGTTTTTGTCTTTTGACACACGGTACCAAAAGAACCACTTAATAATTGTATCTTGTTCTGTCTACAAGAATTGATGAAGCGATTATATCAGAAGAAATTTTTTTTATAAAGGAAATTTACAAATGACAACGTTTAGAGTTTAGATGGATCTCTTTATCTAAAGGCTTTTCTGGTGGGTCTCTTCAATGTTAATGTTAACTTATACAAGCAGTGATAGCAGTGCTAGGAAATGCATACACAGGACCCGAAGGGAAACATTAGCTAGTGTCTTATAATACATCGTATACATATTTTGCATCCGCTCTGTCCTGCCTCCTTTTCGAAACTCCATGTTTTATATTAATAGTACTGCGCGTATAAGGGGCTGTAATGCGTGACGTGTGAACTCAGATTTTTAAAAAATTCCAAAGGGTTTTTTTTAATTTTTTTGGCGGGGGGGGGGGGACTATTATATTAATCAAAAAAAAGCGACGATCACAGTGTAGGACTGTCAGTAAGACTGTCAGTAAGACTGTCAGTAAGGCTGTCAGTAAGACTGTCAGTAGGACCAGGTGTAAAAAAAAAAAAAACTTCACCCCGTTAAGCTCTAGTGTACAAAAAATAGCCAAAGTGCCTAAGTGAAGGCCAGGTAGTTAGTGCTCATACTAAAAAGGGACAAAACGGTACCTGTTTTTGACTTCTTGTGGTCTATACCTGGGTTTCCCAAATTATTTGTTTCGTGACTCATTTATTTTTATACTCTGCCTTCGTGATCCACTAACATTGTTATCGCCTATGTTGGCCTATATGTAACATGCAACATATATAAATGTTCACACATTTTTCGTATATGGAAGTAAAGCATTTACTCATTAAGAAAAATGTAAAGAAATGAAATTTAACGATAGTTTATTGATGAGTACGTCGCGATAACCTAATCTAGATTTTCGACCTTTTTTTTTTTTCTTTTTCTTTCAGCGATCCTGTACTTTTGCTTTCGTGGGCCGGTACCGGGTCGTGGCCCGGTATTAGAGAAACGCTGGTCTAGACTAAAACACTCAAGAATTTCTTTATCGTTCAAACAGATGTAAATACTATACATTTGAAATACAGAATACAGTGACTTCCGGATAAGATTTTGGTACCGGTAATTAAAATTGGCCTTTGATTTTAGTCTATCACATGGCTCATCGTAATGCCCTTAGTGATTGCCCATAGTGCTTTCCCATTGTATTTTCCATATTGTCTGCCCATGATGTTTTCCCATGGTATTGTCAAAAGTGTTGTCCGATGGTTTTTTTCCCTAGTGTTTTCCCAAAGTATTGCCCATAATTTTTTTTCCCATGGTATTGCCGATATTGTTTTCCCAGGGTTAAGCACATGGTAATCAGGAACGTCATTGTTACGTTCATTTCAGGTTTTTTTTTTTTTAATGTAAGGGTGGGGGGGGGGGGCAAACTAAAACTTTTCCTGCTTTTTGGGTTTTTTATTACTGGAGCCGCCACGGTACATAGCATTTTTAAAATAAAACNCTCTGCCCTACCCAAATGACGCCCCTAATGGTAACGTATATAGTTTTGAACCATGTGGTAACGTCCTTGAGTTCTCATCTACTGAAGTCAAAACTAAATTTCGATGCACTATTATTATAGCCCTTTCTGTATTTCTTTTTCTACTTGCAACATAAGATTAAAAAATTAAATTATATATTTTTAAAACTAAATATTTCTTTTTTTTTTTTTTTAAAGTGGGGGGGGGGGGTTGGGACGGTGAAATACACATTGTTTATTTATCAAACTTTACATACAATGTGTAAAAATACCTTTATAATATAATGTCAATATTCCTTAAAAAGAGAACTACATGTCGCACCTTCTCACAGGGCCAATTTTGATGGTTCATTAACAGACATGTTTTTGAATTACCTTTTTCTTAATTGTTAATCCAGAAAACAAACGTTATAGCTTGTTGTTTAAAATTAACTTGTCAGTCTTAACAGTTTCAGAAAACTTGTGTTCTTTTTTTTCCCAAAGCAAGTGTGCAAACTAAAACACAAATCGTGATTTTATTCTTTAAAGCTGTAACATTACAAGTGGTTTTCAAATGCCGTTCCTCTCACTGACCTCCTCGGATCCATCCCCCCCCCCCAGCATTTATTAATTTTCTCTCTAATTTTTTTTCACTTTCCTTCAAGGTGGTGGACGAGGTGGATGACATTCGCCGACAAGTCATTGACAGATGATATGAGAATTCAAGTCAAACTTTAAAGACCCCAGTGATGGCGTCACCGAGAAGACGACGTTCGGTTTTGTTAACTTCCTGCCCACGGCCGAACAGCTTTTGACCGTGACACGTGATTTATTTCAAAACGTGCGGCTGCTCCTTTAAAACGGATCTAAGATGCAGGATTACAAGTAAGAATGATTCCATGAACCACTAGGAGCAACAGCAGCTTTGCGGTGCGCGTCGGTAACATAATGCTTGGTGTTGGCCGACATTAAGATTGTTAACAGGAATAAACCAGGCCAAGGCTTTACACGAAGGATCAGATTTCATGTCATAAAATTAAGAAGAAAAAAAAGTGTGAATATCTCTCCTTTTTTTTTTGGGTTTGTTTTCAACGACGCAACACCAAATGTGATACAAGTGAACACGTAGAAGGATCTGGTTTTCCTGCTACACCTAGATATATATCGCTGAGCTCTTCTTTGCAAACATAAATCATTGTTTAATGATAGTGATCTTCAGTGATTCTAATGTAAGGCAATGACAACCTATATTGTTGCGATGGAGAACCTCACAACAACTTTATACAACCATTCCGTGGATCGCTTGGGGCTGAACGTCACGGGGGCTCCTGCGACCGCGGACGGGCGGGCGATAAGGGAAGCGTCCGTGCTGGCGTCGTGTCTTATGTTCACCGCCGGACTGGTCGGCAATGCCCTGGCGCTGACCCTGATGGCCACCGCCCCACCAGAGCAGAAAAGGACCATGTTCTACAAGCTCATGGCGGGCCTCGCGTTCACCGACCTGGTCGGCACGTGCGCCACGTCGCCGGTGGTGATCTCCATTTACGCCACGGGGACTGTCCTCAGGAGCGAGTTCCCCCTGTGCCATTACTTCTCGTTCATGATGATATTCGCTGGCTTCGCGACGATGTCGCTCGTCTGCGCCATGGCGATCGAACGCTACATCTCGCTCTGCCACCCGTACGCCTACCACTGCAAACTCCCCAAGTCTTACGCCAAGTACGCCATCCTGTTCAGCTGGCTGCTGTCGCTGCTGATCGCCTGCCTCCCTCTCATGGGTCTGGGCCACAACACGGTCCAGTTTCCGAAAACCTGGTGTTTCTTCAACTCGACCAGCAGGGCGCCAAAGGACGTGGCCTTCAACTTCATCTACGCGATCATCTCCCTCCTCGCCATCATTGTGACCGTCCTCTGCAACCTCGCGGTTATTTTCACGGTGATGGCTCTGAGGCGTCGTCAGAAGGCTCTCAACGCCACGCAGTTCCCGGGCATCAAACGCTATCGCAGCCTGGCGCAGAGGTTTGCAGAGCTCCACATGGTCGTGATGCTGACCGGTGTCACCATAGTTTTCACATTTTGTTTCGCGCCTTTAATGGTAAGTTTTTGTGTTTTTGTTTTTTTAATTTGTTTTATTTTCCCAGTATCAAAATTATGTTTTTTGTTTTTTTTTTTTTTTTGTTAGCAGAGTTTCGTTTGAAATATTTTGACGTTTTTCGAAGAAATGCCTAGAAGTGAATGTATAATATTTATCTGTAGGTCTATATTTTAGTTCATCGCTGAGTCTTTTTGTTAACTTAGTACGACTGTTGGCGGATAATAAAATTATCTTGATTGTATATTGGGAACTTGATCACCATGTTAAATTCAATTATGAACATTTAACGTGCCCTGGCCTCTATCGTCCTACACCCTCCCCCCTCCACCCCACACCCCACACTCAGGTCGTCATGGACTTAATTGGATACCCGATGATTTTGGAGAAGGGAGAGCAGGCATGGGCGTCTTATTTAGAGAAGGTTGACGATTATCTTCTCTTTTTTTTCCCCCGTTGTACTTGTGGATACAAACAGAATGAGGAGAAATTGGTGCTTTATTCCGACCGCGTATGCTTAGATTTCATTATCACGAGAAGACCGTATGTTGAAATTGGCCCGGCGTATGGTACCTATGAAAAGTCATCTCACGTGCGCTCAATTTGAGGCTCAGAAAACCTTGCCAATTCCCATTGGTGCTCGTCAGAAGGGGAAACTAATGAAACTGAAAATAGTAAACGTCTGGGGGAAAAAAAAAACAACAGAAAGAGAATAGTAACAGGTGGTGTGGGTTGGGGCCGGGGGGACTCGAAACTGAAATGGCATCATCACAGATGACTTCTCTATCGGATGATTTTATTTTGATACTTTTGGTTATGGTGGGATACGTGGAAGGCTCGAGTACGGGCATTCAGAACGTGTTTGACATTTAAAATGGCCAGAGAGAGAGAGAGAGAGAGAGAGAGAGAGAGAGAGAGAGAGAGAGAGAGAGAGAGAGAGAGAGAGAGAGAGCGTCTCCGTCTACGCTATGTAGTATTTTGTTTCAGTCCTTTTCGTTTATAGAGCTCATTGACGTCCTTAGACATTTTTGAGGGGGGGTGGGGGTGGGGGGGGGGGGGGGGGGGGGGGAGGGAGTTGGGGGCGCTACTTTTTTGACAATAAATTATCTGGGGGAAGTAAACGCAAAATTACGTGTTTTTTTTCCATAGGACAGCTAATCACGAACACAAATTTGAACATAATGTATTTATTTTAATGGCGTAGTAGGCTGTAGGACTGATAATTCGAGGGAGTGGGTAAGTCAATTTTAGAACCTTGAGAACGTATGTATCTTGATAAAAACTAAGCAAAGTCCAGGGTGGAGCGTTTGCTCCCCCCCCCCATCCTCCCTTTTTGCGGACGCCCATGCGTTCAATGTACCCTCCTGGTTCAGCCAATAAGTTTTTAATAGTAAATTTAAATAATAGTGGGTGGTGGGGTAACCTTGTTGTAATATGAATTGTTTTAAAAAAAAATTCGTGGAGCCGAATCCTGAATGAATATTTGGTAAGGCTTGTACCGAGTTGACAATGAAGTTCATTCTAAAAGTTAGTGGGCATTGTGTTTTGGTCAATATTACATATCCATGTAATGCAGGGTTTCCCAAAGTGGTGGGTGCTCACAGTTCCATGGTAAGGGTTGCTAGGTGGCATTTCAGGGTGTGTGAGGAAAAAGTGATTTAAGAACAGACCAGCCACTGAATTTTTATTTGTAATAATAACGTTAATATGAACTGTGTCCGTGAACAAAGTGAACCCTTTTGATAATGTTGAAAAAACTCGAGTAAATGTTAATCAATTGTAAACTTCCAGCCCATTTTAGGCCTGACCTACTTCGCCAAAAACAATGAACGGTCCCCGATAAAAATTTAACATTGTGTTACAAGTGTTTGAATTAAATGAGCTTTGGAATTTTAAAAAAAAATTAATCTATAACAATTTACCATTAGTTTTCATTATTTTAAAAATGTGCCCTTTTTTTCCAAGACACATTGTATATACTATATATATTTTATTTTTTCATTAAGGTTTAACTTCGTGAGGTTTTTTTGTCTTTAATACCAAGTTCTCTTTGTATATCAATAGAGAAAAAAAAAAGTTCCTTTTTTTTCAATTTTAAGACGCACTGATATTTTTTTTTAGGCTTTGCGAGACTTATACGCAGGGATTTCGAGCGTTGTAGTAAAGCGATTCTGGGAGGAATGGGGAAAGGTTTCAGAACATAGAAAGACTGTAAGACTCCGATCTAGGATGTTGGTATTTGTTGCATAAATTAGTTAACTCTGACACAGGTAGCAAAGGTTTGACCCCGTAAACACCATATTTACAACCTTGCAGTGGCGTAGCTAGTGTTGGTGTCACTAGGTGCGGTAAACTCATGGTGTCACCCCCCTCTTCCCGACTTCCATAATTGTTTTCTTCTTGTTAAAGTAAGTCCACATTATAACAATGACATAAACAAAATAAAAATATTAATTGAGGGTCAGGAGGTAAATGAATTTAAGAACTGTAGCAACGTTAAGTTATAGATATTTTTACATTAATTTACTTTACTAAAAAAAAATTCAAAGCTGCAAACCT
Source organism: Lymnaea stagnalis (assembly GCA_964033795.1). Lineage (NCBI taxonomy): Eukaryota > Metazoa > Mollusca > Gastropoda > Lymnaeidae > Lymnaea > Lymnaea stagnalis. Next base: position 835,426 of record CAXITT010000289.1, read on the forward strand.
GTCAATCACTTGATCAAAATCAATATACTCACCCTTTCACTTAAATTGGTAATAGAGCTGGATCATAAGGCCTTGACAGTCCCATGGGGGATCGTAAATAGCTCTTGATAAGCCTTAGTTTTGAAAAGCTCCGCTCACATGAAGCCTCAGACATGCAGATCTTAAGAAATAATTGAAGGCTTAGCGAGAGTATGTGATGAGATTCAAAGGAGTCCCATTCAGCTATGAATTTTAAAAAAAATATCAAATAAGTACCACTCCATTATTTTGTGAAATTTAATATCAGCAGCTTTTAAGTGTCTTCTAAGCCTTGTTATTTCATTTACAATTTCATCTTCTGATAACTCATCGTAGAAAGAGGTTAATTTTGGAACGGAAACCAATAACTCTTCTTCACTTGCTGATTGTAGACTCTTGGGTTGAACAGCACCAAACTTATCAGCTACTTCCTTGATCGCTGTTGATCTAATCTTGAGCTCAGAATGAAAGCGAGCAAAACATTCCAGCGTTCCCCGACTCTTTGCTTCAAATTAAATGTTTTCAAGTTAATTTCTTTCTAAACTGTAATCTTCTCTCTACCGAAATTCCATATTGGCTTGGTGTTAAAAGGGGCCTCTTCGATAGCATGTTCTACCAAGTGATATTGCTTCTCGTTAATCACCACTTTAAACAAAAACAACAACAAAAAAACCTTGTGCTGTACTTCTTGTATCCAAATGTTCAAGAGGATCACATAGAGCGTCTATCGCTGCCACACACTCCAATCTTATCTTTCACTGTTTTAACAGCAGCATGATGAGCACTCCTACGAGTTGATGAAAGTCTTTTCAGTGAAATTCAAACCTGTTCAATCAAAACATCCCATCTATGAGTGGGTGCAGCAAAGAAGGACAAATATTCTCTCTAGAGTACCGAAAAAATATAATACATGAAGCAGTTTCGGCCAAAAGAGTGTTGACCACACAAGTTAAGCGAATAACCCACAGATGCATTAAAAATCGCTTTCTTATTATTCTTTTCAGAATGGCCTGAACACCTCCATGGATTCCAGAAAGTGTGGCAGCATTATCGTAACCTTGAGCACTTGACATCGTTATGTCTAGTCCATCACGTTTTAGATTTGTAAGAATGTCAGAATTGAGCTCATTAGTTTTTTACCCGCTTAAAGGGACTAATCGAAGAAACACTTCCCTCACTTCAACTTTCCCATAGTGGATTTTCATATATCGGATCACATCTGCTCTGTGTGTGATATATCAGGTGTTCTGTCAAAAATAATTCCAAAATACCTCACAGCCTTTATATCCATGATAAGAATCTCCTTCAAATGATTTTCAAGGACATTTATAAATTTATGTTGGATTTTTGGTGAAATGTAAGATGCGGATGCTCGTACTATAGATGTACTCCTCTTTAATCTCATTAGGTGCTCTTTTAGTACTCGCTTATATTTAGCATCTCAACCAATTCAAGAAAGTTTCTTCCATTAAATGAAGACTCATCTTCGTCGTGGCCACCAAAAGCCAATTTTTTGCTTTGCAAGACACAATGTGATATCCAGCAACCTGTACAGGACAGACCTCTTCGTTTTCTTCTCCCTGTCCATCACAGCAATACTTTCGACATCAGTTGTTTAGTTTAGCCTAAGTGCTGCATTTTCAAGGCAACATAGGTACTCCTCCGATTCCTCATGCTTTTGTAATTTTGGAGTCAGTTTCCACCACTTATCAAACCCAGTAACAAATGTGGATGCTGTTTCTGTAACATTAACAGCAAACAGTCAGCAGCGAAAACAGTAAACTTTCTGACAGATGAGTCAATAAACCATCCACCACTGCAGAATGTTATCGACATTTGGCATCATGCTGTTGAACCATTGTTGTGTAAGTTGGCGCCACCTACTTTAGATGGGCAGATTTCCCGTCTTGCCTTTTACTTACGCTGAATGGTCCGTCCTTGTTCTGAAACGAGGTACTCCCTATTTTAATAACTTCAGACTGAAAATGATCTGAAACTGGTACATTCCAGAGAGAAGCATCTGATAAAATATTCCATTTTTTTTTCTCATTAAACATATTACATTTACAGCATCTTGGTTGGCATCAACTTTACCGGCATCCCTTTCCATTTCCAAACCATCCACGGCTTTTACTTTTATTCCCACGCCAATCTCTTCCATTTTCTGCACTACCTTTTTTTGCTGTTCCATAAAATGCATGCTGCTGGTATCGGAAGAATCAGTCCCTATGGCTGGTAGGCTGTGGAACGTCTTTTGATGAACCCTGCTCATCTGGTTTCTCGACATCGTATCGACATATTTTCTTGTTTACTTTTCGCTGCTGGTATCCACTAGACCGTTTAGATCTGTGAACGTCGTGTGGCATGACAGAATAAACTTGAACAATAATAAAACTGATTTAATTGCGCCGTCTAAGGACAGTTACAAAACAACAGAGCGCCACACAAAATACAACACAGAAAGGTGACCGGTAAAATCCAGCAGTCGCACTACGACAAGCGTGCTCAAATTTTAAGGGGCGGTGCTAGTGAAGAATCGGCGAAAATATTAATGTTTGAGTATTTCTGGGCAGAGGCGTAGCGAGGGGAGGGCAGGGGGGCAGATGTCCCCGGGCGCAAGCTATTTAGGGGCGCCAAAATGTGCTTTGATATTATGTTATTGATGAAAATAATGGGTTTGAGAGTTGAAAAAAAAAGAAAAAGGGGCGCTTTAAAATGGATCTTGTCCCCGGGCGCCAAACACCCTCGCTACGCCCCTGTTTCTGGGTTTCGATATATTTCGTTTCAAAAACCTTTTTTTTTTTGTAAATTTAAATATTCTTTTTTAATTATTACAAGATATTAGAAGAATTTTTTTTTTAAATTGTTTATTCCTATAAAAGGGTAAAAAGTCTTTTTTTTTTTTTTTTATTTTTACTGTTTTGATCCATGAAAATAAAATTACCCGACCACCTCGTATTGGTTATCAAATGAAAGCTTTTTTTCTTGGAATTTAGATCAATATAGCTTCCGTTCACTTACGAAAGTTACCGAACACCTCAATCGGCGTTGAGTCATGATTTTTCTGACCTAAATATAATCTCACCTCATTTCTGATGCATCAACATTTAACTTTTAGTAAAGCACGCGTTTAAATTGGCTAGTGCGTGGACAATTGACGTGTGGTCGGTTATCCTTTTATTAAATTCTGTTAGACAGAGCAGTGTGTGTTTTGTATATATGCAATTTTCCAATTTGATGTTACCCCCCTGGGATGGGGTAACCGGTTCGGTCCGCACCCCCTCTCCTCAAACCCCCCACCC
>CAXITT010000289.1:841482-867572 GCA_964033795.1 Lymnaea stagnalis
GAGAGTGCTGGAGAGAAGTGGAGAGTGCTAGAGAGTGCTGGAGAGAAGTGGAGAGTGCTAGAGAGTGCTGGAGAGAAGTGGAGAGTGCTGGAGAGTGGTGGAGAGAAGTGGAGAGTGCTAGAGAGTGATGGAGAGAAGTGGAGAGTGCTAGAGAGTGCTGGAGAGAAGTGGAGAGTGCTGGAGAGTGGTGGAGAGAAGTGGAGAGTGCTAGAGAGTGATGGAGAGAAGTGGAGAGTGCTAGAGAGTGATGGAGAGAAGTGGAGAGTGCTAGAGAGTGCTGGAGAGAAGTGGAGAGTGCTAGAGAGTGATGGAGAGAAGTGGAGAGTGCTAGAGAGTGCTGGAGAGAAGTGGAGAGTGCTGGAGAGTGGTGGAGAGAAGTGGAGAGTGCTAGAGAGTGATGGAGAGAAGTGGAGAGTGCTAGAGAGTGATGGAGAGAAGTGGAGTGGGGGAAAAGAGGGGTGGAGATTGTTGGAGAGAGGGGGAGAATTATCGAGAGAGAATTGGTGGTAAAAGAAAGAAACCAATTCATTATTTTAAAAGTGGAAAAATTAGAGACTAAAAAAGATTGGCCTATAATAAAAAAAAGGTTTTTTTTGTTGTTGTTTTTTTAAATTTTAAATAAAAATTAGGTTATCTTGTTTTTTTTGTCTGAAAGAATTTTTATTGTTATAGGGGCGACATTTAATCTTTTAGGTACCTTATGGCTATTGATTTAAAACAAACTGAGGCGTTTTAACAGAAGGTACATTTAATATATTATGTTGTGAGGGAACTTGACATCCCAAGTGTATCAAATGCACGAGGCTCTCCATGATGTACAAGATAAATAATGGGCTGGTCCACTGTTCCAGTATTAAACAGAAACTCGTCCCTCTCCCCATAGACAGTGACGAGGCCATGACAGGCAATTCAGGCTCATACCAGCAACAAGCCAGTATAGGAGCTGGTCATTCCTGCCCAAGAAATCAGGGACTGGAACAAGCTTTCTAAAGGAACAGTTGAGGCGACAACACTAGACACATTTGTGTCTATTGCCTCAAGCATTCAAACACCTAGTGCATGATTCCCTCACAAAGTGGCACTGGAAATCAGTGAAATTTCCTCATCAACTCCAGGAACAGAAACAATGCAAATCCCATCTACATGCATAGGAGCCAAAATGATCAATAAATTGATCGTTGGCCCTTAAGATATAGAAGAAGAAGATATGCCATAACCGCATTGGGTAGAGAGGAAAAACAAACAAAAAGAATCAACCTCAATATTTTTGCGAACAAAAACATTTTATAACAACACCGTCAGTTAGACAATATTTTCCTGCAAGGCATTTAACTGGAATAATGGTTCCCCAAAAACGTAATAAAGAGTATCTCCTACATTAAAATCATTTGTATTTTGTCACAAAAATAGTTTATGTTACTCTACAAATATTTCTGAAAATATATACGCCAAACTTTGTTTAGTGAAATTGTTATTAGCGGACGAAGGTGTGTACCGAATCTCATCTCTTTGTGGATAAGCGGAACCTAAAGACACTTCTTTATCTCAGAAATCTAGCAGGCGATACAAATCGACCAACTGAAAATGATTCATTCTTTATGAGGTCAAGCCGAACTCCTCTGGCATGGTCTTGTTTTTCCACAGGCGAGCCTCGTCAGGCGGGCATCACCGTAAATTAGAATATTAACACAGGTCTCCGGCCTTGACCTGTCAAAACTCTCCCCCCCCCCCCATCAAATGCGCTGCCAGCAGGGTACCCAAGGAGCAGGTGTTCTACCTTTTCGGTGGCCGGGTTACAGAGTCGACAGTTCGGGTCCCTTCACGAGTCGGTTTAGGTGGCTCCGTGTTGGACAATGTTCCTTTCGCATCTGTTTTCGATTAGGCTTTGTTCTTTACGTGCTAGCTTCCACCAGGGGTCGCTCTTACTCGGTTAGGTAGAGCTTCGTGCCGTGTCTTCTGACGCCTAGCCGTTGAGCCTATCTTCCCGAAAGTGGTCTTTGGATCAGGCAGTGACTCCCATTTAAGTGTAGTTGTAAGAAGCTTCAATAATAAAACTTAATGGTTTGCTGCCTTTGATGGGGAAAAAAACTAACTAATACAATCACATAACTGAAAGTTTCGATGCCCGTTTTGTCTGAGCAGGCAATTGGGTTTTGCTGGCTAGTTTAAGAAACTCTTCCACATAATAAATATGCATTTAAAAGATTACATTTTTTTACACATTTTTAATGTCCATGGTTTTGAACATTAAAAATAGAATATCTCAAAACAACAAATATTTGACCATGCCGTTTTTTCCTCTGTGGTCTTTATTTGTTTTTACGTTTTCTTCCCCTTTTCTTCTAAACTTTCAAATTCTCTCCGCAGGTGTTCACCATCATATGTCAGACGGATGTCATCAAGTATATCAACATTGACAAAACCTACCTCCCGATGATTAGACTGGCGTCTTTCAACCCCATCCTCGACCCGTGGGTCTACCTCCTTGTCAGGCGGGAGCTCCGCTGGAAGATGATCTGTCTGTTCCGGTCTATTTTCGGCATGAGGCAGGAATCTGCCGTTACCTCCCCTGTCAAGATGGCCGAGAGCCCTGTGTTCCCGCGCGCCCCGCAGCAAAAAGAGGATCCGGAAATGTCTCTCTGCACGTTTTGTTTTCGTTGCCTGTGCGACCCGCCAGTTCAGAGACAGTCGAGCGCCACGTGGGGCGGCGCGTGCAGCCGGTCACCATCTTACAGCCGTCGGATTCCATCGTCGGATTCGCTCTTGCCCGGGGCGTGTGTCATCGGCCAGCCATCGCCGTCGGAGGAATTATTTCTACGTAAATTTTCACCCAACTTAACGGAGCCAAATGACAACACTGTTGAAAACACGGGAGCGATCAATGGTGGATTGACGAATTAATTTCACATTGGGCTCTTTAAAAAAAAAAGAAAAAAGAATAATAATTGAAAAATCGATTCCTTGATATCCAAGATTTGCCAGAACTCAAGTGTTTGAATGTTTTGGTAACGTTGTCTCGTTATCGGGAGACGGTTCAATTTACGAAGGAATGCAGCGAAATAATCAATGGGTTTCATTCTGGTAACGATTGCGATTATTATCGGATTCGCCAATGCATCCGATCGATTCCATTCCAGATCAGTGATTTTAAATCCTTACAAGCTGATGCACTGTTTTTATTCCTTACCCCCCCCCCCCCCCCCCCCCCCCCTAAATTCATCTGGAGTTTCAGCATAACATGGTACAGAAGGCGAAATAATGAAATCACTACTGCTTTGGGGGGGGGTGTGGGGGGGGGGGGAATAACATGATATTTCATGGGTATAGGAAATGATAGAGATCCTTTCCTAACTTCAAATGCGTTTTGGAAAGCCTACCGAAGTAAACTGAAATGCACGACAAGACAAGCTTCAAAAAATGGTCAAGAGGACAACAAACATGGACCCACAGTCAGGGGCGCTGCGCTGGAAGGGTGGCCTGTGGTGCAGATCAATAGCGGAAAGATCGAGATATTTCTTGAGGTACTAGCGACCGTTTTGCGACATCCTTCCGTAAAACATTATCGTGATTTAGAGGCGATGAAAAGACCCAAAAAATTTTGTGTAAACACTTGTCCAAACAAACCCGAGGAACTACCGCACTGTTTAGTGCTGACGTCTATGTTGAGTGCCCAGGCTACGTGAAGAAACAGTTTGAAATGACCCGTATTGAAGTAATAAAACTATTTCTATCAATAAAATTGGAGCCGCGAACAAAATTATTTAAAAAAAAAAAAAAAAAAAAAAAAAAAAATTCTATGACGTCACACTGCTAAACGTACTCAGAATGGCATCTGCGTTCACGTTAGCAGAATGTGTCAGCACGGCTGTAATATAAATTATACATATATATATATATCATGAATGTGTGTGAATATATATAGATAGTTGATTCAAAAACCACCGACCCCACACCAGAAGCTCACAGTTTTATTTTGCTCTGCAATGTCGTTGTTTTATTTAAAGGGGTGATTTCATGTTGTTTTACAATAATTATGATTCTTTTTTTAATTTTTTTAAAATTGTTTTTAAAGGAAAAAAAAAGAAAGAAAGAAAAATGCCGAGTCCCTGCTCACTGTAAGTGGGAATGCGTGTGTTGAGCAAAGAACAAAGAGCTGAAATAGAGACACGAAGAAAGGGGCGGAAGTTCAAAAAAATAGGTGACGTGATAGCCCCCGGGCAAAATTTCTAGTATAATTATTTATCGTTCTGTAAGAGGTGCATTGTTCAGGTGGCACACTTGAAACCACAAGGGATTGAAACTGTGTATCTGTTTTCAACAAAGACTTGAAACTGTGTATCTGTTTGCCACAAAGGCTTGAAACTGTGTATCTGTTTGCCTGCATCCGTGTTGTGAGTGGAAGAGCAGGGGCGAAAAGATAATAACGTGGGCTTTCCCATTTGTTTCTTTCAATGAACTTGAATTCAATAGATACTCGAGTATCCGGACCAGTTGTGACCAGGTTAGTCCGGATAATACAAAATGTCATCAAAAATGTTGAACTACTGAATTTAAAAAAAAAAAATCATAGATTTTTGAATGGTTACCGGAAAATTGATCGACGGAAATCTGATTGAACGGATAATTTGGTCGAATCTTTTTTTCAGCTCACACGTTAAAATTTTCCTCAAATTTCTTTTTAACGCACTCTACTATATAGTGGAACAAAAAATGCGGTCAAAGAGAAATTTGACGCAAAATTTTAACGTGTGAGCTGAAAAAAAAAAAAAGATTTGACCAAATTTCCGTTCCATCAAATTTCTTTCAAACAAACTTCCAGATACGATTTTGAATAGATTGAGATTTGTTGTTAAAGATATTTTGTACATTTCAGGACTAGCACTGGCTCATTTTTTTTTTTCAAGGATTCCGTTCTTAACACAAAAAACCTGACAGGAAGGAGACATAGATTTTGTGACATCAGGGGTCAAGGCAGGCCCAAGAAAATCCAATTTTTTAAAACTCCATGAAAGTTTAATTTAAAGAATGTCACGCCAAACTAATTTTTTTTTTGTTGGGTTTAAAGACTCAGTAATGCAAGAAACAAAAACTCGCCTTAGGAAATGCTTTAAAACAATAGGCTTCGTCATCCGATGGCAACGTTGGAAAAATAAGGGGAGACAATTTGTGTGTTGTAATTTAGCTGATTTTATTACAGTATATCGTGGAAATCAGAGTCAGGGGTCCTGATATTGTGACATCCCCCCCCGCCCCCCAGCCCCCTAAAATTATAGAAAATAGTAGAACAAGGTGTGTGGAAGCTTGAATCAAAAGAAAGGACAATAAGATACGAACGTGTCGGCTAGGAGCATTTTCCTCGGTGAACTGGAGAAATTAGGTATTTTCATCTGTCCTGTCTGCTGAGGAAGGCTTTTGGCCGAAACGTTAGTGTCGTATTATCCTGCCGTTTGATTCAAAGCTTCCGCACGCCTTGTTATACTATTAATTCACACAGCTTCCTTCTTTTGTTATCCTTTAAAATCATTGGACAAGATTTATCATAGGCCTAACTCAGATTATACTAGGTCACAAATAGGACAAGATTTTAGGCCTAACTCAGATTATACTAGGTCACAAATGGGACAATGTTATAGGCCTATTACTATTAATCAGACTATACTAAGTCACAAATAGGACAAGATTATTGGTCTATAATTCGGATTATACTAGTTCACAAATTGGGCAAGGTTAATTATAGGCCTAACTGAGATAATACTAGTTCACAAACAGGGCGAGATTATAGGCCTATAACTCAGAGTATACTAGGTCACAAATAGGATAAGATTAATTATAATTATAGGCATAACTCAGATTATACTAGGTCGCAAATAGGGCAAGATTATAGGCCTATAACTCAGATTATACTAGGTGACAAATAGGACAAGATTATAGGCCTATAACTCAGATTATACTAGGTGACAAATAGGGCAAGATTATAGGCCTATAACTCAGATTATACTAGGTCACAAATAGGAGAAGATTATAGGCCTATTATTCAGATTATACTAGGTCACAAATAGGACAAGAGTATAGGCCTAACAGATTATACTAGGTCACAAATCTAGAATTAAGGTAACGACTGTTTATCAGAACTTATCACTCTTAATCAACTGGCTGTGCAATGTTTACAAGTGGTCAAGATTATGATCGCGTTTATAATCATGATTTATCCTATGTTGGTATATTCATTTGTTGATTTAAACTGTACCTGAAATCTCATGTTTATGTTGTTCATCAATAAATTGTTCAGTTTTAATTTAGATTTTACAGTTGTTAATTTCATACCCCAATTCTTTGATTTCATGGGGAGTCTTCCGTAATTGAACGAGGCTGCCATTTCCTGTCAACTATATAACAACCCAATGTATTGCTTTCTTTTCAGGTTTCCCTCTATCCTGCGTATATTTATTATTGCTTAAATCTGAACACATTCATCACAGTATTTTTACAAAATATATAATTTTTAAAAAAAAAATTACTTTTATTTAAACGTCCATTCAATATGAAGTATATTTCATGTGTAAGATGATGCGAAACACCCCACAAAGCAACGATGATAAACATCATGAGACTGTAGAGTTCAACAAATGTTGGGGCAACACATTTGTAAATATAGCTTGGCAATTACTTCCTAATTATTATAAACGTAAACTAGAACTTGAAGCGATAAAGAACAAGAACCAAGGCATCACCGAATTTCTGTATAATAAGTGGGGCAACATGTTTTTTTAAAAAACTTTTTCTCTATTCTGAACCCGCTTAAAATTCGAATGACATTTTTCGTAATCCAAAGAGACCAATCAACTTCATAGTACCCTATAAGACTCTTATGTACCGTACTAGCAAATGTCAATATACAATACATAAACTAATGTTTGACCTTCTTCACAAATTTTTTAACTTACCTTTTTTTTAAAAAAAAAAGAATAAGAACATATACAAAAGTAAAGAAGCATATTAAAATTGAAAAAGAAAACATATATATATATATATATATATATATATAAACATATATATATGTATATATATATATTCAATGTTCCTCGCATCCCATGAAATGCCACTTCACACCCTGATTGAGAAACCTTGCTTTGACTATGCTGTACTGTAAATAAAATTGTCCTAAGAACAGAGATTTAAGAATTTGAACACCAAACCTAATATTGAATGTTTGAATGCCCATATTTAGACACACACATATTCTTTACCAAATATAAAGTTAAACAGAACGCTAGTGGGAAAGGATCCTGTGCAGTAGGAAATGTAATGGGGAAAAAACTGCAGAAAGATGGATCACACACTGAGATGAATGAGAAAGTGGAAATAACACTATGCATCATCTGTCATGGAATCCACCAGGTACCCAGTAAAAGATGCTGACTGCCTACTGACTGAACACTTGGCAGGGGACCTAGACAAAAACGTCATGAGGAGATGTAGAGAGAGAGCTGGAACGATTGTCTCTGGACAGTGTAATATAGGTGTAACAAAAGCCTGTACACCACTAGAGGCGACACAGGCCAAGAAGGCGGCTTGTAAATATATGCAAAATACAGTTAACAACTCCATACATTAGTTAATAAACACCATTTATACAGTTAACACAAAAATACAGTTAACAACACCAGATATTCAGTTAACACTACAAATACAGTTAACAACACCATACATTAGTTAATAAACACCATTTATACAGTTAACACCAGAAATACAGTTAACAACACCAGATATCCATTTAACACCAGAAATACAGTTAACAACACCAGATATCCAGTTAACAACAGAAATACAATTAACAACACCAGATATCCAGTTAACACCAGAAATACAGTTAACAACACCAGATATCCAGTTAACAACAGAAATACAGTTAACAACAACAGATATCCAGTTAACAACAGAAATACAGTTAACAACACCAGATATCCAGTTAACACCAGAAATACAGTTAACAACACCAGATATCCAGTTAACAACAGAAATACAGTTAACAACACCAGATATCCAGTTAATAGCACTGTAAATACACTTAACAGCACCATAAATACAGTAAACAACACCAGGGACCTATGTATTGATAGCCACTCATGTATCGATAGCCACTCATGTACCGGTAGTCGGTAGCCAGAACAATATTGGTCAAAATGTTCATATCAAAATGTAACCGAATACTAGGAGTTTATAACTGTTACAGTGCAATGTAGAAAACATTAAGTGAAAAGTTGCTAAATACTGGCATTCCATGAGACAAATACTCCTTTTTTGTGTTAGATAATAATAATTTACTCATCACTATAAGATGGGACTTATCACTATAAAATGGGTGCCTCTGTTTACTTATACAACAGCAAAGTAATTCAAAGCAAGGGGACAAAACTATTCTAAAATCACATGTCAATAAAACCATGGAGTTGTTTCAAAATATTTATTTTATTTAACATGAACTTCTCATATAACATTTAGAACAATAATAAATCGCAGCCCTTTTGTTTTATTCAATAGAACACTATGTGACACTGGGACAATCTGTTACCCCAGCATATGATCTTTAATGATGAAGTTGTGGATGGTCCTTGCAGAAAGTTTCAACTTCATGCACACATCAAACAGATGACAGTGATTCTCACTACTTACAATCAGGGATTTTATTAATTTTTTTCTTCTTCATTTATTCAGAGAACTGTTTTTCCCACAGTCTAGTCTAGGCCTGCACAACTCAAAATGTAAGGCTGGCTGTAATACTTTATGAAAAACTTGGGCGGGACAAATGAAAATAGGAGGGGGGGAGCTATTAAGCATTAAGCAAATAATAATAATAATAATAAAGAATATTTAGTAACTTCTGGGACTGCAAAGTGGGTCCTAGCGGGCTGCATGTTGTGCAGGCCTAGTCTAGTGAATTCAAAAGAAATGACATTCTTAAAAGTAAACAAACTTTCCCTCTACAATCATGTTTTAGATAAATGTAACTTTGAAAAAAAAGACATTGGAGTTTAGAAGAAAAAAAAAGAGGTAAAAAGTTCAAAAACATATTAATGTTAACAGATTAGTATAGTGCTACTAATTGACATTAACTATTGGTAATTTGATCCTGGCCATTTGTAGTCAGGTAAACAAGATGTGCTCTGAGCTTCTCATGCCTAGCTATTTGCTCAGGCAAACGACATATGCTCATATGCTCTGAGCTTCTCTGGCTACTTCCTCAGGTAAACAAGATGTGCTCTGAGCTTCTCTGGCTACTTCCTCAGGTAAACAAGATGTGCTATGAGCTTCTCTGGCAACTTGCTCAGGTAAACAAGATGTGCTCTGAGCTTCTCATGCCTAGCTATTTGCTCAGGCAAACAACATATGCTCTGAGCTTCTCTGGCTACTTCCTCAGGTAAACAAGATGTGCTCTGAGCTTCTCTGGCAACTTGCTCAGGTAAACAAGATGTGCTCTGAGCTTCTCTGGCTACTTGCTCAGATAAACAAGATGTGCTCTGAGCTTCTCATGCCTAGCTATTTGCTCAGGTAAATAAGATGTTCTCTGACTCTGAGCTTCTCTGGCCTAGCAATTTTCTCATGTAAACAAGATGGGCTCTGACTCTGAGCTTCTCTGGCCTAGCTATTTGCTCAGGCAAGCGACATGTGCTCTGACTCTGAGCTTTTATGGCTACTTGACTACTGGCTCAGAAAAGCATACACAACTTTGTGTCAGTTCTTTTCATTAAATTTACTTTAGGGTTGGTTATGGACCACATAAGGGCCAACTGTCACAAGTTCTCTTAAAAGGCTGCAGACTGAGTGAGTAAATGGCTCACATAGCAGACATTAATGAATTGTAATGTCAGGGACTACTGAACATAATACCTGGACAGTGGGGGGGAAACATTGCTTTGACTCCTTTTATTTAACTGCTAACCCTAACAAGCAGCACAGCTTTAAGACAAAAAGTTGCATTAAAACAAGGAGGGAAGCACACCTATGCCTAGCAGTTGAAAGTCATGCAGTTTCACCATTGGGAACATACTACACCATTGGTCCTTATTAAAAATGAAATGGCCTCAAAATATAAAGAAAGAGTGAACAAGGTTGGAACTTAGTACATGTGCACTAAACCCTAATTTCACCACTAATGCAAAAGTCCATTCAAAGGCAACTCTAGAAACAGAACTTAAGTTTCAGAGTTTAGTTAACTAACTTCATCTGACCCCTTTCAATGGGGGGGGTCAGGCTAATTAGTTTTTTTTTTAAATCTTCTCAAATTTCATCATTTACAAAAATTACAGAGAAGACAATAATCCTCATTTCATCCAGTTAATAATGTGCAATAACATTTATAAGAATTTCTTGATGAACAATCAGACAATGAAAAATAAAATGAATAAACCATTTGAAAAAAAAAATGTATTCATCTCTATTTATATACATACAGATGGGAGGGAAGTTGGGGGGGGGGGGGGGGGGGGGGGGGGTTCAGCCCCAGTCACAATCAAAGTAAATATTGACAGCTTTAGCTTCCCAGTAGCAGATTCTGAGACAACACTTTTGATAATTCTGTTCATTTTTAAGATTGGACTGAAAGGTACATTTGCTTTCATATGCAAAACTCTCAGCTGATCCTCCCAACGGTGAAATAAATTGTCCACTTCACTTGAATCGTCACATTCTCTCTCGCATACCACTCACATGATGACCGTGTGAAAAGTTATACAATGGCAGCATGAACGAAACTTCCAACCCACTCAGTCACACATACAGACGCAGCCATACGATGCCGATATTCAGACCAAGAGGTTGTGGGTGGGCTTTTTGCCGGGCCAGGCCTCCTTGGCGTACTTCTTTTTCTTGGGCTCCTTGGGGCCCTGCTCTTCCACCACTGCCATAGGGATGGCGTTGGTGTGCGCCGGTGGGGGCACGGGGCTCTCAAAGTCAACATCCGGCGCCAGGTTGGGCACAGGAAGCCCCAGCTTGGCCGCAATACTGAGCGGGTTGGCCAACATGGAGCCTGGGCCTACCGACGGCAGGTCACCGTACAAACTGTTTGCGCTGTGCGGGTGTTTGTTTGTGTGTAGGTGCAAGCCGGAATTGACAATACTGAGGTCCAGTTTTCCTCTCTGGGGATAGAAGGCCAAGCTCTGATTAATGAGAAGCAAATACATTTAAAAGAAAATCGAGATAGGTGTCATCCAAATTAGGGAACAACCGGGTAGACATTTTCACCAGGTACCAAATCAGAGTTTTTCAGGATTCCTATTTTCCAAATCCGCATATGAATCCGAGTACCTTTGCACAGTATTCATGAAGAAACTTATCTTACATTACCACGATTTCAGGTTGTTCCCTAATCCATATACTACATATAAACTGATTAGGATTAGGGTAGTTAAATTGCAAGATTATAATTTTCATTGTGGAGTAGGGAAGGGGGAGAGAATTTACCTAGCATATAAATAAGTATGCCAGGGTTAGAGGAAATACAGGCTGCAGCGTGAGGGGAGATGAAAATAAAAAAAGTATGCACAGTAACATGTGTAGGAGCCATAAGATATCGATTTGGTAACGGATATTCAAATGATTTAAACAAAACAAAGAAGAACTAAAAATACTCCATTGAAAGGCTGGTAAACTGATCTAGGGCATCCCTATTGTTACCTGGACTCAAAATGCAACCTGGCTGTCTGTCAAAATGGCAATGTTAACAGTTTGTACATTAACCAGGTTTTTTTAAAAATAAACCTCAAAAATACAGTTAAAACAGTACATAAAACTCACTTTGGTGGGTATCACTGTAGTTTGCACTAAATTTCTAAAACGGCCAATGGATGGATCTATATCTTCTGCAAAGAGAAACATTTATGTGTAAATTTCTTCCTTTTTTAAATGTCAAAAACAAAAAATGCTTTTAAATTTCAATAAACAAATATTGATGAACATACAGGTGAATTAACTCATGGGCAACATTTGGTGAGTAATTGGATTTTCAAAAGTGGTTATGCATCTTGACATGTCCGTAGAATTGAACTCTGATATCATGAGACTTCCAGCTGTAAACAGTGAAGATGTAAAATACTGAAATGATTTCAATTAAGAAAACCATACGTCCTTATTTTGTTTCATTTTTTTCCTTCTAAAATGCTTGTTTTTTTTAAAAATGGTTTTGTCATACCTCTTTAGCCAATGAATTAGTAGGAACTTTGAACAAAATCAATTTAATTTTTTTTAACCAGTTGATTCGAAAACCATAGTTACTTCCCTTAGTTTAGACATGTTTAATTAACAAGCCTGTTCTCTGCCGGAATGACTTAAGGTCTCTGGTCATTAAACCAAACGTGAATATCTCTAGCTGACTGAAATACTTTCAAACAAACCTTTCCTAAACTTTATCAATGGGATTTACAGAAGTGGTGATTATTGTTTTGTTTGATATGTAAACGTAACATTTTAGAATAAATAAAATACATTGCCTACAAAGCCGAGACATAATAAATTAGAGTTATAAATTGTTTAAGATGGAGTCAAAGGTCCTCAAAAATTATTATTCGAGGAGGTTTAGGGTTGAATCCATTAGATATCATTATTTTTTTATTACAAGGAAGATAATGCCTCAATTTTTTAAAAATTCTCTTCCAAAATTCAAATTAAAAAGAATATGTATATAATCTCTCACCATCTTCCCATTTAATTTTCTCTGATAATACTTTATTAAGTCACATTTATTCATTCTTTATTCTGAAAACTTCCTGAGAAAGCTAGTCTTGTTTTGAATAGCCTCTTGTGTAATTCTGGCAAGCTATAAGAATCTGAGTATGCATGATCGTTCTTAAAAATGTGTGTCCTTATATACCTGGATTGATGATTTCTTCCTCGTCAGCAAAACCTACATGGAAATTTTTGTGCTTGCGCTTCAAAGGATTAGGAACATCTGGCATGTCTGCTACAGAAATCACACGCCTGTTGTGGGCTGTGTTAAACTCTGTTAAATTCTGGATATAAAGCATAGTTTAAATGGTAGCAAATAATAATATGTGACAGAATAAAACAACATCCAATAAGATTCATTGAAAAACATAAAATTAAAAGTAATATGATGATTATTCTATTTGTTAATGGAAATCTAAGTGATGCATCCTCCTCAAAGCAACAGATACAGTACAGAATTAATAAACAAGCTTTTAAGGCTTGATTCTTATTTTAAAATTATATAATAATTCTAAAACTTATTTTCAAACAGTCCTGAAAGGTGTTAAAGAAAACTGAAAAAAATCTAAAGTTCCAATGTATCTAATTGAAATTGATTATTATTATATAAATTTATGTCTGCGCCTCTCAACTAGGAAGTTGTACGTTAAATTATTTTCAGGGCCTGTGCCAAGCTAACATTGAATAGTCAGGTGGTAAAAAGTCTTAAGACAAGTAAAACAGATATTCTATGATGTATAAGGGGGTAAAACTTGAATTAAAAAGTGTTGAAGTCTTCAGACAGCAGCCAACTTAGCATGGCTTCAAGCAAAAAGTGGTCTGCACAAAAATAGTTTTAGTCTTACCAGTCAAAGCTAAAGCGGCTGGAATTTAAAATTCCAGAAAATGTTTAAGAAAATGTCAATAGTACACAAAACTTGACTTTAAGAGAGCATTTTTGCATCTGGTAAAAGTGGCTTGTAGAAATTTCAACTTCATCAAAGTTTAATGCACTTTGCATTTAAATCAAATGAAGGTAACAAGTATACACTTTCTATATGTGGTTAGCCTCATTCCAACACTCACATCTAATTCAGTCTCAGACTCGGGAAGACCAAGCAAATTTCCTTCAGAGTCATCTCTCTTTCCATCCTTTTCATCCATACCTAATGTTCCCATCTGAGGGCGCTCACGTATTATGTATATTCTAGTGGAAGCACCAAAGTGTATCTCACTGTCTATGGGTATTTGTTGGGGTTTTTTAGCTTCAAGCCGAATGTGGCCAATATATGTTCCATGGGCTTGAAGAGAAAAGCAAAAGACATCTTTCAATATTGTAACATATTTTATCACAAACTACCAAAACTTTCAATTTTACCAATAAAGGACTATGTTTATAAAGCTTGAAAATACAAAATTCACATTTTAAAATAATTAAATCAATCTTACTTGTTCATTTGATTTTATTAGGATAATGCCATACCCAAAAAAGGGAATGCAGAATAAGCATTATATCTTAAATGATTACTGTTTTTAAATACTTTTTCTTTTAGTGAAAAAAAAATTAACTTCTTGTATTCTTTTACATTGAAATAAAATGTCTCCAAACTTACTGCTTCCCAAATCAATGAGAAATGGCCGGGACAGGTGCTTGTGCCATACTAGAGCAGTATGAACCCTGGAGCACGACGAATGGTCTATAGTGAAATCACATAGCTGTTTGTTGCGACCAAAGAAGTAACATTTTTTCTCATCAATCATCAGTTTCTGAAATTAGTTTTTTAAAGTGTTACAGCGGTTTTAAATTCTTCCCTAATGTTTTTTTTTTAAAAATCAGAGTCAATATTAATCTAGGAGTAAACATAAGATAATTAACATCTATAACATTTGTAAAGCATCAATACTTTCTTCTAAGTTAGTTAACAAAACGGCATCTCTCCTTCTGAGTTCAAGTTCACCACACATTGACTTGCAATAGATGAAAAGACATGTATTAAAAAAAAACATCAATACTTCCCTAAAATTTTGGTTCAGTCATTTTTCTTGTAAATTAAAGAAAATATGAAAACAACTGAGCACCTGTATCATTTTCCCATCCTTGAGAACATCTAAATGTAATCCTGGGGGAGGTTTTCCTGCCCTGCAAGTGAACATGTTTACATCAATTTGGTCATTGATGATAATACAAAGCAAGTAGTTGGATTAAAAAAAATGATAATCTTTAACACAAAACATCACCATTTCAAAACATATGAGTCACATCTATTTCATCTATTCTTTAGTAAATAGAATTTATAAGGCCAACCCTCCAACCCATTAAAACTGATAGCAAAGTAGAATTTAAGAGTGGGCAAATATATTTGTAGGTTTTCATTATGCTGCTAACGTGAAGTAAAAAAAAAATATTTAATTTTAACATTGAGTTAATAGTTACAATAACATGATTAAAACCACAAGATCCAAAATAAAATTTTTCATTTACATTCTCTATCAAGTCAATTGTACAAAAATTATTAAGGTAAATTGCTAATGGACCATCTCTAAGATTCTACCCCCCCCCCCCCCCCCCCCCCCCCCCCCCCCCCCAATATTGCAAAAAATCAGACATCCTCATCACAAATATATGACCACAAACACATTCCACCATTTTACAGACGGGCATCATGTACCAATGCCACCAAATTAAAATTAATTGACATGATGAAATTATATATTATTCATTGAATAGCAAGTCTTTTAATTAGCTCTGCCCATAACGGCAATTATCTTAGCATCAATCGGGCTGAATGACTAGATAAAGAGTTGACCTCTATAATACCTCTTTTCTTCTGAGTTTTGCTTTAACTTGAATTCCAGTGAACAAGATAAACTTAATGGTGCCAATAAAAAAAAATGACCAATAATTTTTAAGCAATTAGCCTGATAGCTTTGACCACATTTAGAGAAAAGAAATAAAAGTAATGAAAATTTAAACATGTTGGCCAATATGAAAATTTTGACTTGAAAAGTTAAGCTGACAGTCATGGTAAGAGAGTAGTTCCAAACATGTCTAATTTCTCTCTTAAATATAGATCTAATATTTATTTATCACACAAATTATATCTCCCGTGAGAAGCTGAAATGTAAATTTAGAATGACAGCTATAGCTTCAGAAAATGTAGATAAAAGATGCATATTATTCGAAAAAGATCAGGGAAAGCAAAACCCTTAAAGACCTAAAGAGAACTGGCACAGAATAATAGAAGGGCAACTAAGCCAGATTCTACAGAGAAGATTTGGAAACCTACATTATGCACAGCTGTGACAGAGTCAGAGAAACAACCGATTTTACCTATAGTCAGGCGTGTCATTGTCAGAGTAGAACACTGGCCAGGCACTTTGGTGAAATTTCATTTTTTTAAATATAAAAATGCTACATGTGTATAAAGCCTAGAGAATGGTTAACGAAAACGCAAAGATCAACTTTATAGCTCAAGTCATTCAAAAGTTATGAATTTTTTTAGTAAGGAACTCAAACCCATTTTTTGATGTGGAGTTTTTCTCCACACTTTATGACCCATAGTTTGCTTGTTTTTATTTATAGTCCTATAACTTTATTATAAAATGAGATAAAAATAAATTTTTTACAGGGAATGTAGTTAGATATGAGTTTTACTAAATAAAACCAGAAAGCTTAAATTTAGTTATTGTTAACATTCCCCCAATTTTTTTTTAATGTCTATAAATTTTCATATATAATTATGTATAAAATATGCTGACTCAACACTTATTTGTATATAATTAATAAAATGTTTAAAATATATATTTTTTACAAATTTTCCCAAAATAATAAAATTCTTTAGATTTAGTTTCATCTTTTCTGTGGAGCTGTTTAACATTTAGAATTATAAAAATATAATCCAGAGATTAATTGATTCATTTAGTAATAATAGAGGGCCACCCAGGGATTGGAAGGGGTGTTTTTTTTAGCAGAACCACCAATCGGCCGGGTGCTCCTCTGTCAGTGATGCCCCACTTGTTTGCTCAATCGGATGGATGGCAGGTGGGGCTTTCCCGGCTGCGGTGTGCTTCCTGTGTGCCCCTTTGCGGCACGATTATATCATTATGATTGTTCCATAACAATATCTTAAGTAATTATCGAATTATTGTGCCAGAAAGTGTTTTTTTTGCCTCGGAGAATACTGAGGATTATATAATAATTCTCTTATGGAATATTATGATATAGGATATTTCAATATCAAAGGTAAGTGAATATTTGTTTACATTTTTTTAAATGTATGCCTTAAATCATAATATCAATTTAAATATGATTACATATCCTAAAATATCATTACCGGGTAATTATTATTTATTATCTTAGGTCCAACAAATAATAAGTTGGGGTGGGGCTAGGCCTATATTGAATAATTAACTATAAGGATGCGGCTATTTGGACCCGGGTCTCTTTAGACTCAATGCTATTTGGATGTCATTCGTGGTAGTTTATTTTAATTAAACTGAAGAACTAAGTTTACAAACATAATATAGTCCATTCAATTATCTTTCATTTGATACCAAATGTTGTCTTACAACCTAACAATAATTTTTTTTTATAAATTTTAATCTCAACCTCTAACTTCTCCGACCCGGGTCCGAATAGCCACTTCGTAACTATAATAGGCCTATAGGAACTATGTGTGTATGTATATATATATATATATATATATATCTATCTATATATATATATCTATACATATATATATAATATATCATTAATATGACTATTTCAGTTGTAATAAAGGCATTTTTATCCCACTTCCCCCTAATAATTACCTCAAATAACAGCATAACAACAGATCATATTGGAAATATTTAATAATAATTAAAATATTTTATATTATAATGAGTTATTATAACTATGTCGTAATATGCTGGATTTCCTGCGTAACTCAAGTTATTCCTTAAAAAAAGTCAGTTAAATGAACAGGGAATTTCAAAACACACATGACAAAACATTTGCACAAAATTTTCTCACCCATGGCCCATGGGTTTGTTCTAACTCTAACCTTGCAAATTTGTTATATTTTGTCATTTATGCAGTTATCTCTCGACGACTTTTCATTTAAGAGATACACATTTTCCAAAATACAATATAATCTAAATGAGTTAATTTAACATTATTTTACCTGCTATTTTTAAAGTTAAGGCCTCAAATTCTTTTTCATACCAAAAGTATCTAATGAGAAAACAAGATGTCTACTCTACGATATTGAGGGAAATAGAATGTGCATGTTGGTCTATAATCGGCAAAAAATCTGAGCCTATGATACTATTAGTTAATTAAAAAGTGGAGGCCGTCATTTTGATAAAATCATGTTACACAGTTTACAGCGTTTCCCTGCCAAAACTGAAGTGCCTACGTTGCCTCCAGCAACAAAATCTGATAATTGTGCACACAAATATGATCTACGCCTTCTCCCAGTTACACACTTACGTAGCTGATTGTGTTGAGTGTTCAGTGTTGTACTCCAAAATAATAGACCTGTCAAAGTCAAGCCCTGTGCCATATAATAAAATGCCCATGCCATAATTATTACGAAGTGTCTACACGTCCGGCGCGCCGGACGCCGGACGTGTAGTGCACAAGATACACGTCCGGCGACTTGTCACTTGACCGCCGGACATGGCCGGACGGCTAGTAGTTTTTATAATTCCAAACGAAGTACGATTTATTACATCTTGTCTGGTCTTGTGGTAGAGTGGTTGCTTGACGATAGGAATGTTTGAGGATCTATACCGGGGATAGGGTCGTTTTTTTTCTTCCCATTTTAATTAAAATATTTTGTATATATTTATATTATCATGTTCCTCAGCAACAGTAGTTTCATGAGAAGTTTTTAAATATTTTGTAGCAATTGAAATAATTTAAAATGAAATCTTTAACTTTTATTGGTTGCCACACTGGCCCCTAATTTATTTTATGGATTACTGGTACACAAAAAATAACAAACTAAACAAAAATGTTTACAAGCCACTTTCACTTAAGTTTCTTTTTCTAGTATTTGCATTCAAGATACTCAGTACATTACTTGGTAGAGAAATAGATTTTAAAATTAACAATAGTTTTGAATTATTCGCAGTCACGTGACAAGGCATCTCTCGCCACTTTGTTACGGCGGTCATGTGACTTGGTCGCCGGACACATAGTGCGGGAGATAGACGTCCGGCGCGCCGGACGTGTAGACACAGCCTAATTATTAATAATACTAATACTACGTACAGTAGAGCCCACAATACTATAGTTAAGCTGTTAAAATATTAAATGATAATATTAATATTACTACTATACTAGTTATCAAATAGGGCAGGGACTAACAATAATTGTCAATAAATATCAACAAACAATAAATGTTGAGAATAATGCCCGCCATCTTGGTTGACACAACCAGTTAATTATGTCACTAATTCACTAATGTATCCCTAAATCTATCCCTATGCCTAACCTGAACCCTAAGTCAATCCCTATGCCTTGCCTGAACCCTATCTCACTGCAACTATCATAAACATGCAAATGACATCATGGGCATGATTATCAACAATAGCCGATTTAGTATATTTATAGTATAATTTATATCACTGTCATGTCATATATTCATAAAACCAATGAACTACCGGTATATCATTATATCTAGTTGCCTTGGCTACATCATCATATATATGACTTTAGAAGAATATCAAATAAAGATTTTTCTACCCACTTTTATTAGTATTATTGTTTTAGAGTTTTCGTTTCAGGCCCTATCCTATCTTCTCCTTTTTTCTAAAACATGAAGTAACCCGGCCCCTGCCAACACTACTGTAATCGTGGCCTTTATGCCATAAATATCGCCTTAAACACAAATATTAATGAGCAAGATTGTGCAATCATTTAGACGTGTATGTGAAATCACTTAATAATAAAGTGTAGCGACATAAAAATGTGAACATTACCATGATGGGACCTCAAAATTGTTTACCAGCGGTACCGACATGTTGGATAAAGATAAGAATACTCTCGAATTATTGCAAGTTAATTATCGCCGGAGTTATTTACCCTTGATCTCTATTATCAGCTTTCTGTTGCTCAAATCAAAAACGTACACTTACACTATAATGTGGATATATTATATAAGTATACAAATCATTTTTAATTTTTGATCTTCTGAGTACTTCTGACTTTGAAAAAATAAATTTGAAGCCATAGCTTGCTCTAAACTTTTTAATTTATTGATACCATCTAAATGTTAAATGATTTTAAACTTAAAATATATTATTATTAATTTAATTATTTTAACTTGTGAATAATCCCCAAACAAACCTCGGTATAGGCAGTTTTGTTAAAATCTGATAACCTCATAATTTTGTTAACATACATACATGTATCATTGGTACCCTAAAAGACAAATTAATAATAATAATGATTTCAATGTTATTCAAATTCAAAGAGATCAGATGATATTGAAGAAATGTATTTCTAAAAGTATCAGTTACATTGGATTATTGATTTCATTGATATTAGTGTTAATTGCTGATCATGTTGCTTGCCACTAACGCAATTGATTTTTAAATAACTCATTTCCAAAATACAAGTATAAGCTATAACTTTCCTCATGAAATGGGTGGATATTTTGTAAAATAGATGTAAGTTTATAAGCAAAAAGTTATTTGAAAATACTGATTTCTCATAGTCATATATACAAATAAGCCCCTTTCAAATCATCTAAAAGTTCAACAGTAAAACCTTTAAAAATGTATGATAACAACAAAAAAAATTAATATAGATAATATATTGGGGTAATATGCAAAGCAAACACACAACAGAATTTGTAGGTCAAAATGTATCTTTTATTATGGTAATCATCTTTAAGCGATTGCTTTCATACTTCTTGATTTTTTTTTAAAATTTAAGCTAGCATTACAATCCTATGGTTATGCACATTTTACTTGTTCCAACCTAAAATTTTCATGTTCAAATGTAAAGTGTTCAAAAAATTTGTTTACCTAAATCAAACATTAAAACTTTCATTTTAATATTATTCACATTATGTTAGATTAGGATTCCCATTGAGCCCTTTGCTAGTTGGATGAAGACCACGGGTCAATTCTTAAAAATAGATTTTTTTAAAAATTCAAGCAAATTCTGCTCCAGGATCGCCTGGCATCTTTCCCCTCATGATCTTGGATCGTCCATGGATCACAGGTTAAGAACCACTGTTTTATATAATTTTACTTATTGGGTATTATTTATTAAAAATATAATCTGGACCAGTGAGTTTACTTGCTGGTTAAAAAGCTTATAAACATGTCATCATTGAATTGCAGTCACTGCTTACAAAAGAATTTGAGATGTACTAATTTACTATAAATTTGAGGTCATTACAATTTCTAGTACTAGTAGTTTGTTTAAAATTTTGTTTTTATAAAAAAAAAATTAAATTGCTTTTTCTTTGTTTTTTGCTTTAAATTTAAATGAGAGTTTCAAGTATCCAAAACAGAGTAGTCTGGCTTACTTGGTCGACTAAATGTTCAAACCTTGTCCAATAAATGGGACGCCTCGGTGAATATGACAAGAATAATTTTCTGCCAACCTTTACTTTATAATGTCCATTTTTTAATTGAAAAAAAAAAAACACAACATAATGTTAAAATCTAGTTTCGGTAACCCGTTTGGGCACACTGTGGTAGTTGATTTAGAATTTAATACATTACTTTTATATCACATCTCCATAACTATTTTAACCTGTGTTGCTTATTTAAATAGGAAAAGTAATAGTAAAAATAGCATTTATTGAAACAATGCTACAGTCTCTCACTAATCACAGATCATGATTCAATTTATATTTCTCCAACACACTATCACTAATTAAGACCTGAAATGCATGCAGATGGCTGTAGCGGCAGTTTCTACAACAAGCCCATGAACTATAATGTTTCTCACATATCCAGTATCATGAGAGGACCACCGGACATCAAGTCCCTGGGCTATCACTTCACAGAGCATTGCTGTTTTCACAGGCAGTCTTCAACACATGATTTTATAAAATATCTTCCAACACCTACACAAATGCAATGCCGCAATACTGTTTATATGCAGTTTGCTTAAAACCAGGAAGTTCACACCTCCTCCTTTCTCATTAGGATTTTTTTTTTCAAAGTTTAATAGTTATACTGTTTTATTGTCTCACTGATATTAAGGTTAAGGAGTATTAATTTCAGAGCCTCTAAACACACTACTTTGTACAAATGATACAGCAACAATTTTTAGCAATTCCTAGTTATCAATCCATTCTTAGATTTAGATCAGCAGTTTTCTTACACTCTGTAGTTGTATTCTTTGTTAAATTGCTACTGTCAATTAAATTTTGTTTAAGTTCCTGTGTAGAGTAAGTTGCTGCTGCCTCTTTAGCATTCTTGAAGATTGCATGGCTCTTGGCATCATTTTCATCCAAAACTTTTTTGTACATCGAAAATGAGCGCCTAAGCACAACGAAATGCAATAACATTCCAGTCAGCATGAAACAAAAGCAAGCCATAACTATAGATCCATTGGAGATTTTAGAAACTCCTTTAATTCCATAGTATGGCTGCTTTCTGTAGAATTCGTCTTCAGCTTTTTGCCTAACGGAATGTAAATCATAGAATGCCCGGGGACGTTCGTAAAAGCTTTCCTCTTGGGAATTTTGAGTGTGTGCTGACTGCTGGTAAGTGTTGTACTGTTTCTCTGATTCCTCGAAGTTCAAATTCAGGTCATAACTACGGCGAGTTAGAGGTTTACTTAACGTGGTGTATGCCTCATTCACCATGATAAACTGCTGGTGATTATCTGCTGACTTACCACTACTGATATCTGGGTGACACTCTTTAGATCTTTTAAGAAAAGCTGCTCGAATGTCTTCATGAGTTGCATTCTTATCCACTCCAAGCACTTTGTAATGGTCAGCTTTTGTGCTGAAAGAACATACATCTGACTTGATACTTTCAAATACTTGATGGAAAACCTTTTGAAAGCAGAGACTGTAGAGGCTGTTTGTGCCATTTTTACAGCTGTTGTGTAAGAACATCAGTCGAGATGACATGGCAGTATTATTATGGAAGGCTTTCCTGCAGTTTTTTAATGTGTTTTTTTTTAAGATCTGTAATGAAATAAATTTTATGTTATGGTTTTATCAATCTACAAGAAACAATGGAAGAAGGAAAAAAAATCATCCTAGTATTTAAGAACAATTTCCGATAGGCCTATTCAATACAAGATTTGAAAATTAAGCAATTTGAAACACAGCCTAATAATCAGGGATATTTAAATTGAATATTTATACTAAATAAAACAATGCTGATGATCTTTTCAATGTAATACCTTAGTGTCCTATGAAAACAACTAAATTGCTAGTTGGTAGATAAACTAAGACTTATATGATTAAGTAAATGTCTTAAGGTGTGCTTTAACTTTAGATCTGGTCATTTTTGTGTGAGAGTTATTCTTTTTGTGCTTTGACTTTTGTATTTAATACTATTGCTAGCAACAAAGTGACAAATTACACCTTCCATCACACTAGTTACAGTGAAGTTACACACTTAATATGTATTGAAATTTCAAATGAAAAGTCATTGATTACTGACTGTATATTATTCAAATATTGTTGATGCTTCGAAGAAATGAGAATTAATCCCAACTGACAGTCTTCATCTGCTTGCAAATACAGCAAGAATATGGTAAGATTTCTTCTCATCCTGGTGGTTAAACAATATAAAACCTTGCCTTAATAATGTGAAAAGCAAAGTCTTAATGCTCATTGTCCTCATATTATTAGGTAGCACAAATTTGGCTAAATTTTTTTAGGTTAAAATTTAACCCCAGTTTGATATTCATGATATGCTAATAATAGAGCCAGACTTATGATCAGTATAATGAGCACAGAAAAGTTACAATATGTCAAGTCATTTGGAAGATATCACTGTCTTTGTTCACTCGCTGCAGTAAAAAAAAACACACACACGAATCATACTGCTAAATGGAGGACCACATTTTGAAAACATGGTGCCATACGACAAAAAGCAAATCCTCTGGCCTATCTAATGCCCCTATCGTTCTTATGAATTTTTAAAAGGGATCATGAATTTTGATAACTTTCATTTTTGGGAGAGTGGACAATAATGGGTTAACTAGTTAAATTTGGTGCAAATTATTCATTAATAAGGGTCTAGACCAAGGGTCAGCAACCTTTTGAGACGGAAGAGCCAAAAGTTACAATTAACAAAATTTCCCAGTTTTTAAAGAGCCACAAACATTTTTATTTCAATATAATTATTAATATTTGCGCATGGAACTGGAGAGCCGCATCTTGACATCAAAAGAGCCGCATGCGGCTCATGCGGTTCGCGAGCCGCAGGTTGCCGACCCCTGGCCTAGACCTAATCCACTGAGACAGTACTATTATACTCTCACTGCTGTGGTCTGTCTTAATCAATTTGTCTAGACCAAGAGTCGGAGAAGATTTTCAGCTATTACCCCATAATAAATTTGTTTATGACAACCTTACCCCCATGATAAATATAAAAAGTATAAAAAGAAATGGGACAAAACAAATTAATAACTTTAAAAAACTTATATTAATCTTTTGATTCCCTAAAAAGATGTCAATCTTCAGTAGTACTTGAGGAGGCTGCAGCTGCACTGCTCTACTACCAGCTATGTTGTTGATAGAGGAATGTGCGATAATTAATGAAACATTGAAAACTTAAGATGCATATGTTATTGTTTAGAATTGCAAAAAAATCATTGGAAGAAGTGATTATGTAAATATTGACATTTTTAATTACAATTACTTGATAACAAGCTCTCTTATTAATTCCTAATTTAGCTCATATTTGATAAAATCCCATGAAAGCATACTTATTCTTTTCAAATTTTCTAGATATAAATGTAACATACTGATTGTCTGATTTTTTTGATTGGCTGTTTAGTCTATTAATCTGTAATATTACCAATTAATTGGCAATGTGGCAGATTAGGTCAATTAAATTTAAATATTATTTACCAATTGATTGGTGCAATCCTAATCCTAATACTAATACTAACAAACAAATTGGGGCTTTTGAATGTAAGTTAATGTGAGTGCAATTTGGACATTGTCTTGAATTTTCTATTTATTTCTCTGCATTTTCTAAAAAATATTTATAATCATTATTAGAGTAGAAAATCTGTTTTCACATATTTAGGTAGCAGCAAAACCAATTCACTATGAATAATTTTGAAAGCATTTTCAGCTCTTGACCAAAATGAAGCATACTCTGCATACAAGACAAGAAAAGCAGTTTCACTAGCTGTCAAGCTACACTGAAACATGTTTGAGTACTCTTGTCTATATTATATTATTATAGTTAAAGTTAAGTCTATAACTACATTGTTGTCCAGATGAACTCAGGGCTGGCTAAATTTTAAGGACGAATGACACTATTTTATCAAATTTCACAAATGTATCCCTAAATCGATCCCTATGTGGCTATGCATAACCTGAACCCTAAATCGATCCCTATGCCTAACCTGAACCCTAAATCGATCCCTCAACCTAATCGTCTAAACCCTAATTCACTGCAACTATAATTATAATAAACACACAAAAGACGCCATGACATCAATCCTTAATTTTAGCCAAGGGTTGCTTGAAAAAAAAAATGTAACAAGCATCGCGCTTTTAACCTCTGTCAGGCACGTATGATCAGATTGATACAACTAATACTAATACAAGCCAAGCGTTTTTGTTTTGCACACGTTAACCGTTAATGAGAGATGAAAGCGAGCTCTTCCTATCCCTGGTCCGTAGCTTAAACTTAAACTTAAACACTTGAAGTTTTGATTAATTCATATCATAAATGTGATTATTATTTGACTGGCAGAAGACGCCGCCTTCGACTTAGTGACCTTAGAAAGTGTTGTGATTTAGTCAAGTAAACCCACTGTTGTATTCCTAATATTTTAATTTAAAAATTGTTCATAATACAAATCTTTAGACCTTTAATTCTAGTGTTTACTTTCAGTAACCTTCCATTTTTTTGCTTTTATGTAATCACAAGGGATAACACTGTAAGAAAGAACTCTAGGGGCTTTTCTTTTTATTATGTCCCCTGGACTATACGTTTAAAAGTCACACTAAAATCAAACTTTCATGATTGAATGAAAATTTTATAACATTTAACATATATTTATAAATATATATAGTCTATATATAGTATATATAGTATAGGAGCTGCTCATTCCTGCCCAAGACAATCAGGGACTGGAACAATCTTTCAAAAGGAACGGTTGAGGCGACAACACTAGACACATTTGTGTCTATTGCCTCAAGCCTTCAAACCCCCAGTGCATGATTCCCTCA
>CAXITT010000289.1:884954-900976 GCA_964033795.1 Lymnaea stagnalis
TTTTTTTTTAAAAAAAAAAGGGAAACGAGATTTGTTTGGTGATCTCTGCGTTTGTTTTATTGATAAAAAGCCAAGACAGACAGCACGCAAATCCAAGTGGTATAGGGAAAAAAATCTGATACATCTGTTATGTACCCCGGTTATTTTAGCCATTACCGGCAGAAATGCACTTGTGCTTCGGAGGGGGGGGGAAGCAAGAGCGGAGGGGGGAGGGGAATTATAGAGGGGGGCCTTGGCCTGGGCTTGGTGGAGGGGGCCCGTCCGTATTTCAAAGCCCCCCCCCCATTTTTTTTTTCTATTCCATTATTCAAACTGGGGGACGTTCGTTTGCGGTGGAAACCTTTGAAAAACGCGTGATGCCAGAAATAAATCATAAATAAACATGGCCATCTCGGGGGTTTTTACTTCAAAAATTCATAGTTTTCCCGCAGACAGCCTCTTTACTTTGCATCGTTTAGCGGTTTTCAAGAGGCCCGTTATTTAACACGGGTAGTCTCCCTTGGCACGCTCCGCTCGGGAAGTGTAGCCCGGTCAAGACCGTCATTATACCCCGGTTGTCTTTCCTCGATGGATTGAAGCTGGAGTATTACACAAGTGGCTTCCCTTTTCTCTCTTGGGTTTTTTTTTTTTTTTTTTTTTTTTTTTTTTTTTTTTTTTTTTTTTTTTTTTTTTTTTTTTTTTNAGTTGGTCAATATAATATCTTTTTCTTGTTGAGACCTCAAACTTAGGTATAGTTGGTCAATATAATATCTTTTTCTTGTTGAGACCTCAAACTTAGGTATAGTTGGTCAATATAATATCTTTTTCTTGTTGAGACCTCAAACTTAGGTATAGTTGGTCAATATAATATCTTTTTCTTGTTGAGACCTCAAACTTAGGTATAGTTGGTCAATATAATATCTTTTTCTTGTTGAGACCTCAAACTTAGGTATAGTTGGTCAATATAATATCTTTTTCTTGTTGAGACCTCAAACTTAGGTATAGTTGGTCAATATAATATCTTTTTCTTGTTGAGACCTCAAACTTAGGTATAGTTGGTCAATATAATATCTTTTTCTTGTTGAGACCTCAAACTTAGGTATAGTTGGTCAATATAATATCTTTTTCTTGTTGAGACCTCAAACTTAGGTATAGTTGGTCAATATAATATCTTTTTCTTGTTGAGACCTCAAACTTAGGTATAGTTGGTCAATATAATATCTTTTTCTTGTTGAGACCTCAAACTTAGGTATAGTTGGTCAATATAATATCTTTTTCTTGTTGAGACCTCAAACTTAGGTATAGTTGGTCAATATAATATCTTTTTCTTGTTGAGACCTCAAACTTAGGTATAGTTGGTCAATATAATATCTTTTTCTTGTTGAGACCTCAAACTTAGGTATAGTTGGTCAATATAATATCTTTTTCTTGTTGAGACCTCAAACTTAGGTATAGTTGGTCAATATAATATCTTTTTCTTGTTGAGACCTCAAACTTAGGTATAGTTGGTCAATATAATATCTTTTTCTTGTTGAGACCTCAAACTTAGGTATAGTTGGTCAATATAATATCTTTTTCTTGTTGAGACCTCAAACTTAGGTATAGTTGGTCAATATAATATCTTTTTCTTGTTGAGACCTCAAACTTAGGTATAGTTGGTCAATATAATATCTTTTTCTTGTTGAGACCTCAAACTTAGGTATAGTTGGTCAATATAATATCTTTTTCTTGTTGAGACCTCAAACTTAGGTATAGTTGGTCAATATAATATCTTTTTCTTGTTGAGACCTCAAACTTAGGTATAGTTGGTCAATATAATATCTTTTTCTTGTTGAGACCTCAAACTTAGGTATAGTTGGTCAATATAATATCTTTTTCTTGTTGAGACCTCAAACTTAGGTATAGTTGGTCAATATAATATCTTTTTCTTGTTGAGACCTCAAACTTAGGTATAGTTGGTCAATATAATATCTTTTTCTTGTTGAGACCTCAAACTTAGGTATAGTTGGTCAATATAATATCTTTTTCTTGTTGAGACCTCAAACTTAGGTATAGTTGGTCAATATAATATCTTTTTCTTGTTGAGACCTCAAACTTAGGTATAGTTGGTCAATATAATATCTTTTTCTTGTTGAGACCTCAAACTTAGGTATAGTTGGTCAATATAATATCTTTTTCTTGTTGAGACCTCAAACTTAGGTATAGTTGGTCAATATAATATCTTTTTCTTGTTGAGACCTCAAACTTAGGTATAGTTGGTCAATATAATATCTTTTTCTTGTTGAGACCTCAAACTTAGGTATAGTTGGTCAATATAATATCTTTTTCTTGTTGAGACCTCAAACTTAGGTATAGTAGTTGATAAAAAAAAAGAAGCTTTTTTTAAAACAAAATCAATAACAAGTAAAGTTGCTCCACTCATTTTGATTAAATCTAATCTATGGAGATCCTTTGGTCCAATCCAATGGCTCGTATCATACACACATGGGGATGGGGCTTTTAATTTTGTTCTTCCACTCGGTGCGTTAGTTTAAACATACAATAAGATAAGTCGCGTCATATACGTGTGTGTCATTGCTAAGAGTGACATCGTAATGGACTGTTTAAAGTTGATTCGTGCGTTGTGGGATTTTTTCGGACCAGTGGCTTTGTACATTTTTATTATCATGGGCCTCTGTCCTTCCACGCCTGTCGAAGGATCCATACAAATTGTTGGGGGAGGTAGGGTAGGGGATTGTAAGTGATATAAGAGATGTGGATCTGTTTGAGCCTTTTTAATGTTTACGTTTTCATGATAATAATAAGTTTGAATCAATTAGTTAATTAAAAATTTCCTTTTTTTTAAAAAAAAAACCCATTTTCTTAATTTAAAAAAAAAAAAAATCATTGTCAGATTGTCACTGTTATGTAGCACAAATTCCCCCTGCGAAAATTTTACTTGACCTAAATTAGATCCCTAGCAGACGGTAGCGTTTGTTGTGGGCGTGGTTTAAATTCTCTTTGATGTATCTTGTTTACAACTACGGCCAATTGCACATTGGGTAGCATGTCTCCTGGTATCTTGTCGAATCTTGTCGATAACCCGAGAAATGTAAACAACACGTCATAATTCTTTTCTGGAAGCGTTTTACGCCACATGTATATAAGGGTTTGACAGATACGGAGAGACGGAGATTCAGATAGATATTATTAACTTTACGAGGCGTGTATTATTCTTTGTGTATTTGTGTGCTCATATGTGTTTATTTCGCATTTCATTATTATTCACTGGCACATTATTCTAACTTTGTTAACTGTGTACCGGTACAAGATCTACCATACTGTAAGTTGATGATTGTCATTATATTTCTTTTGCTTATAATTTTATTATTACTGAATTAAATCTTATTAATTGTAATTGGTACTGTTTTGGGTGTCGTACTTGTGTTATTGTATTTCTATATGGTATCGTCCTTTTGTTACGCACTGTTTGAACGAGCCATAAATTTAAAATGGGAGATTAATTTCTCACAAGAGAAGTCTGTGCGTAACAGTCACTAGTGTTGCCTTACATTGTTCCTTGCTGGTATCACTAGTGTTACGATACCTTATTCCTTCTTGTACACGGGTATAGCTAAAAAGATGCCGACATACAGATACTCGGTCCGAATAAGGAATTATTACCATGGTGACACGTTGGTTTTAATTTGAAGCAAACAAGAGTCAACAGTGTGATAAGAAATAATGAACTTGTTTCGGATTAAAAAACCATAACTAAAAAAAATTGTTCCTTGCGGTAGTATAGGATTTCGAAATAATTCCGCGGCACAGTGGTATAAATCACAATTACCATCCAATGCCTTCTTTATCTAATAACAAATGCTTATAAACTACTCGTATAGTGGTCGTGGGACTGGAAGGGAAGTGGAAATGTCCACACATGAGGCGTCCACTCATGAGGCGTCCACACATAAGGCGTCCACACATAAGGCGTCCACATATGAGGCGTCCACACATGAGGCGTCCACACATCAGGCGTCCACATATGAGGCGTCCACACATCAGGCGTCGACACATAAGGCGTCCACACATAAGGCGTCCACACATTAGGCGTCAACACATAAGGCGTCCACACATGAGGCGTCCACACATAAGGCGTCCACACATTAGGCGTCCACACATAAGGCGTCCACACATCAGGCGTCCACACATAAGGCGTCCACACATCAGGCGTCCACACGTCAGGCGTCCACACATCAGGCGTCCACACATCAGGCGTCCACACATCAGGCGTCCACACATAAGGCGTCCACACATCAGGCGTCCACACATCAGGCGTCCACACATGAGGCGTCCACACATAAGGCGTCCACACATGAGGCGTCCACACATGAGGCGTCCACACATGAGGCGTCAACACATAAGGCATTTACACATGAGGCGTCCACTCGTGAGGCGTCATAAAAACATTTAACTTTGTTCGGTATTTATTTAAACGTGTATAGTTATGTCATAGAATATTGGCCATCCTTATATCCTTAACTACAAGTACACTGTGCATTAAGGCACATTGTCATGTTTAGATTGATACAGGCCTATTTTTTGCTGTTACGACTTTACAGACCTACGCATTACTTTTTACGGTTCTAAAACCTAATCATTTCGTTTCTCCACAATCCTAATCCTTACTTTCTCGGTCGACCCTGCACAATCCCGGTAGTTGGTGTCTTGACCACTGCTGGCGCCCACGTCCACTGTCTACTCAGTGATCCGTTAGACTCGGTCCAGCAGAACCCCCCAACAAGTAAAGTACATTTGTAGTGCTCCAATGGCGTTGACGTGTTTATCCATTATGAGTGTTCTTTGCTTCTTTAAACCGAATGCATCACAAGAGATCTTCTTTGTTCGTTTGACTATATAGTGTATCCCTTTGGAACAGTCCTTGCATTCGTTCTCATTGAAACGGGTGCTTTATTGTTGGGTATTAATCGAATGGACGGTAGAGTATCCCCAGCTTATAGCACTGGGCTCCACGTGAGACGTGTTGCTTAATACGTTTTGAGACAAGTGGTTCTCAAACTTCTTAGTGTCTTGGGAACGGCAGGAATTGTCTACACTGCAGCGAGCATCATTTGGGAATATAGTTTAATTTTTAATTTTTATTTTTTTTTAAAAATCTGTTAAACATAATGACGTTTTCAGGAGGGTTCGCGGACCACCAATTTAAGAAGCAGTGTGATTAGGTTCTGGATATACAACAACAATAAAAATGTCAGTGACTCTAAAAGTAGCATGTGTTGTACTTAATGAAGTATGGAACAACCCCTCAAAAATGGATGGGGGTGAGTGTCATTGTTAAAAAATAGTATATCGAGGAGAAAATCTTGAAGATAAACTGACAAATTCGGGGGGTCATGTTGTGCTAATCTACAAAAGCAAACTTAACATTCAAATGATGCACGGGTATCTACTGCTATAATCTATTGATTTGCGGGTAACTTAAAAATTAATTATAGCCCACGAGCAGCACACATTTCAACGTAAAAAAATACCCTATGTGTAGCCAACATAGAACTAAAATCCAATTCACATTTGTTTGATGCAATACGTTTAGCCGTGAAAGTAAAACCAAAGAGGGTAGCCAGCATATGATTTCCTTCATATGGACAGCATTCTCCCTTGTTTTCCTTAAACATAACAATAGTAGCAACACGAGTCAATACTCTCCAAAGCTTGAGGCTAGCGTAGGCTGACCTCTTACCCTCTCGCCAGTCTTACCCCGGCCGGACCAGCCCTCCGATCGATTTTCAAAGTCAAGATATGAAATTAAAGAGAATATTCAACAGCGGGGGGGGGGGGGGTGGTGTGTGTCGTTCGCCACCCTTCCTTTTTTTTCCCCCCTGTCTCCTCCCTCACGTTCACCCACCCCCCCCCCTCACACGCCTATTGTTTGAGCCCGGGTCTCTTTGAGTGTAGATCTTGACCACATATAGAGACGGCCCCTCAAGTAGAAACCATTATGCAAATAGTGTGGCCTATGACAAGGAAATGAGTCTGCTAGCGGCCACTCATTAACTCGGCTACTGGCCGGCTTGACCACCATATTTTAAAAACCAATCGATTCTCTTTCCATTTCGGCCAAAGCCGTATTATTATTCCGCCTAGCTACCCCTCTCGATCAATTTAGAATCCACCCCCACCCTTCCCCCACCCTTACTGGATCTACTTTTTTCCCTCCTCATCCTGTATATTACTTCAAGCTCGGCACCACCCAGCTCCTAAAATATATATGGTGAACATTGCTTTTCTTAAAATGTCCCCGGTCCCCCCGCCCCGAAAAGAAGCGTCTCTTACCCTCATCCCTCCCACCCCCCAGCCGTAACCTCTACCCTCCAAACCCATTACATAGCCCTTCCACCACCACCCCCCCCCGTCCCCTTCACACAACACCCACCCTACTGTAAATGTGCTTCATTGTTTTTTATTTTCCTGTTGAGTACTTAAGCATTTTTGTGGACGCCACCTCTAAAAGTTTTGACGTCAGTTGGGGGAGCAGTTGAAATCATTTGATCCCGTGGCCAGAGATGATTTTTGTGGACGCCACCTCTAAAATTTTTTTTACGTCAGCTGAGGGAGCAGTTGAAATCAGTTCCTCCCGTGACCAGAGAGGATTTTTGTGGACGACACCCTTAAAGTTTTGACGTCAGTTAAGGGAGCAGTTGAAATCATTTGATCCCGTGACCAGAGATGATTTTTGTGGACGCCACCCTTAAAGTTTTGACGTCAGTTAAGGGAGCAGTTGAAATCATTTGATCCCGTGGCCAGAGAGAATAAAACAAAAAAAAAACTACATGTATATATAATTTATTAGGAACAATGGAGTAGTAAAAATTTCTGAATGATACCGTTCTTGAACTAAGATCAGGAATGCAGCTTCGTCTATTTTTTAAACTGACAATGACCTAAATTTGGTTTGTCAATTATTATAAATAAAAAGTTATGTAGTCATATGCAAAATAAAAATAAAATTAAAATAAAATTAATTTGTGTCGTAATATATCTGAATAACGACCGTGATCGCAGTCGTAGACCCCCCCACCCCCACCCCCCCCACACACACACACATTACATGACACACACACACACATTCATACACGTACCCTGCCCAACCAAACCCTGATTATATTATAACGTCATTTATAATATTGTTACATGTAAATAGTTTAATGGAATTACATTCGTAGTTCTCATTATCTTAGTCCACCACAATACATGTCCATTCATGTCATCCATCGTTATATCCCTCTACAACAGCTTTTGTTATCTCCCTCTACAGAAGAATTGTTATCTGCCTCTACGACAGCCATAGTTATCTCCCCAAGTGACAAACCTTGCTATCCCACTCTATTACCATTCATGTTATCTCCCTCTTTAAAAAAAAAAAGCTGTTATCTTCCTCTACGAAAGCTCTTGATAGCTCCGTCAGGGACAACCCTTATCTCCCTCTATGAAAACCCTTGTTATCTCCCTCTATGACAACACTTATTATCCCTCCTCTGTGACAGCTCTTGGAATCCCCCTCCATTACAACACTTTTATCCCTCCTCCGTGACAGCCCTTGGTATCCCCCCTCTATGACAATACTTGTTATCGCACCCTCCATGACAACCCATGTCATCTCCCTCTATGACAACCCTTGTCATCTCCCTCTATGACAACCCTTGGTATCTCACTCTTTACCCCCAGTTCTTAAGGACTGTCCATTTTGGATTTATGATTATTTAATCTAATCTATAGCACACAAAAAGGCACAACCNACCCCCCCCCCCCCCCCCAACACACACATTTTGTCGACGCCGAGCCCCAACTCTCCACCTTACACCCGCCCCAATCCCCTAGCTCTGCGCCCCACCCCCAACCCAACCACCCCCACGTTTCTTCCCGTATAAATTCCAATATGAGTGGTAATAATAAAATTTACGGATCCTAATCACGGAACGGTTGCCATGGAGACCGCGTCAATTAGAATTGAAGAAGTTGAATTATAAGGCCTACAAATATGGCTGCATTTGACTACAGGGACTTGCCTGGACACAGGCGCTGTTGACCCAAAGATAGCGGTCACTGGCGATGGGCCACGCAGGGGCGAGTTTACACCGCTCCAGTCATTGGGTTCAGTTGAGGCCAAGGTTTAATATTTGAGGGTGGGTGTTGGGAGGAAAAGGAGTTGGGGCGGGGGGGGGTGATGACGTCGACGCGCGCATTTGGGTAAAAGCTCCACTGGCGATGGTTGTGGTACATACTTAACACTGAAGTGAATGGAGAAATTTTTTTTTTTTTTAAATGAGTGGTGGCGACGACACAGTAATTTTGTTTTTTTAATATAAAAGATAAAGGTCAGGGTCAATGTCTTAGATTTGTGTACAGTTTGTTCTTTCTCGCATAAAAAAATATGTTCAGTTAAAACTATTTTGTTTTTTCCCCCGGTGTCACCACTGGATCCGCCACTGCTCCGGTAATTTCCTTTGCTGCCGAGGGCGGCCCTTCCAAAAGATGGATGATTTCTCTCATAGTGATTCGTACTGTGGTATAGTGATATTGTTTTTCTTTTTAAAAAAAATCATTTGTTCCACAACTTTTTCTTTTTCTGGCTCCGCCTATGCTGGCATCCGTTTTCCATATCTCGAATGCCTTTCATTCCGACAATCTGGTATCTCGAATGCCCCTTTTTTTTCCGGCAGTATCGTATCTCTAACATCCTTTATTCTGACCGTATCGTATCTCAAATGCCCTTTATTTCTGACCGTATCGAATCTTGAATGCCCTTTATTTCTGACCGTATCGTATCTCGAATGCCCTTCATTCTGAGTGCGGCGTTGTATCGCCTCTTGCAGATATTGCTTGTGAGTCGGTGAACTGCCAAGTGTGGGCGGGGTTACGGTACGGTGTAAGACCTCTCATGATCACCGTCTATAACAGTCCATCAATATTGTTGATGTCATTCTTTCCCAATGTGTTTATGGCGTACGAATATAGGCCGCTTCCAGTTCTTTGGCCAAGATGGTCTTTACTGACAACGGTGACGTTGCAATGGGACATACGTGTCAAGATATAAATAGAATGTTTTCAAGGGTTAATAATAGTTACTATGTTTGAAAATATTTTTTTTTAAAAAGAATAACGAGGGACTTTTTCGGATAAATAGACTTTGTCAGATCTGAGCAAAACAACAGGATGGTACACAACTGACAGGATGGTACACAACTGACAGGATTGTACACAACTGACAGGGTGGTACACAACTGACTGGATGGTACACAATTGACATGATGGTACAGAAAATGAATGGAGGGTGCGTAAATGACAGGATGGTACACAAATAACAGGAGGGTACACACCTGACAGAAGGGTGCACAACTGGCATGATGGTACACAAATGACAGTATGGTACATTAATGGCATAAATGGTACGCAAATGGCACGATGGTACGCAAACGATGGGATGGTACATACATGACAGGATGTACGTACACGACAGGAGGGTGTGCAGATGACAGGATGATAAGCAAAACGATATTATGGTACAAAAATGACAGAAGTTTCCAAAAAAAAACAAAAGGATAAGGGTGAATATTTTTTGACGCACCGACGTTTCAGGAGGGCATGGAACACAACATTGTAAGAGCAGTCACGTCCTCTCATATGTATAAACATATACACATGCACAGCAAGGCACTTGACCTTTAAACCCAAAAACAGCCTCCAAATAGTATGATTTTTATATATATATATTTTTTTTAAAACTTAGAAGTCATCCTGGCCCTTGAACAAAAATAGAAGAAAGCTGTTTATTGCACAGCGTTACCCTGTTCGCCGTTACTTTATCAGTTGATATATTTACAATCTAAAAAAAAAAAATAATAATAATAACAGACACGAAAATTAACAATTAAACCATTCATTGTTGTACAGCTTCAGGTGCAAGTAAACGGCATGTGACGTGTACACACATTTCAAAGAAATAGCACAGGCTTTCTCGTTTCAAAGCCCCTTCTAGGAATAATGTTAAAGTGAAGAATAAACGTGAATTTTTTTTGAACTGGAGTCGACTTATTGGATTAGCTGACCTATTTTCAAATTCCACATGAATAATGCACTTCACTAATGTACTTTGTTAGGGTATTTTTTAAAAACAAAAGTGTATGTGTGGAAAGGAGAGAGGGGGTGTGGGTTGATGTCGGGGTTTAGACACTGGACTATGACGGTACAAATACGGGTCTTATATAATGAAATTAGACGAATTAGGAGTCAATATACGGTTGGTTCTTTATAGTCCGGCTTTGAGGGGGGGGGGGTGGCCCAGATACAGGATGGGGGGTTATTTGTGTGTTTGAGAAGACATTGTCTTTTATAGTTGGAGAAGGATTTTTTTTTTAAAAACTTATAAGGGAAATTCAGTTTTGGTTACAGGGCCACCTTGTCATTCAGTTCTTGAGACAGGGCCACCTTTTCAGTCCTGGGTGCAGGGCCACCTTGTCATGCAGTTCTGGATACAGGGTCACTGTTATGTAGAGCTTGTTTACAACACTTTCCTCGTGCGTGCACTCTGGTTGACCCCACATGAAACACTACGGTTATCGATGGACGCGGCTTAGTCTTTTGATCTGTCGTGTTTATTGCCGACAGCAACTAAAAAATAATTAATTTGTACCCAGTGGTGTTTTGTCGAATGTTCACGATTGTATTAGAAAAGTAAAGGCATTTAAGGACGCGTCGGTAGACCCACAATATAAATAAAGGGTTTCGGAGAGAGGGAGGGAGATTCAGGCGGAGATTCAGAGAGACAATATTAACTTTACGAGACAATTATATTATTCTTTGTGTGCTCATATGTGTTTATTCGAATTCATCATTCATCATTATTAATTGGCACATTGTACTAATTGTGTAACGGTACAAGATTTTCCAATACTCTGTAAGTTGATGATTTGTAATTATATTTCTTTTTTTTTTTTGCAATTGTATTATTATTAAATTAAATCTTATTAATTGTAATTGGCAGCTGTTTTTGCTTGTCGTATCTTTATTATTGTATTTCTCTATGGTGTCGTCCTTCGTTGTGCACTGTGTGAACGAGCCATAACTTAAAACAAGAGATTAATTTCTCACAATAGAAGCCAGTGCGTAACAACCACCTTGTCAGTTCTGGATGCAGGGCCCACTTTTCAGTTCTGAATGCAGGGCCACCTTGTCATTTCTAGATGCAGGGCCACCTTATCCAAAATGGCCAAGCGGGAACAATGCCTTAGGTGCATGAACGGTTAGGGGTATGACTTTTGAAGGACCAAGCCTGAAGCTAGTTTTTTAATCAAATGATTAAAACCCAAAACGCTAATAATACGGTACCATTAGCCAACCTATAATAATTCTTACTGTATTCGAGGCCGATCAAAACTAAGTAAACATCTTACATGAACTCTTTCCGAAACAAAGTACGGCTTAACTGAATCTTAAAATAACCTTGAAAATGCATCTGGGAAATATTTGATTAACCAATTTCCAACTGAGGGACAAAGATCTTATGAAGTGTCCAACATGACGGCTTGTTAAACATCTCTCAAATTTTCCAGGTAGAAAATCTGTGGCGTCTCGATTTCATTAAATGTCCGAACTGACGTTGTTGTATCAACACGTGTGCATCCAAAGTCTTAGACGTCAATGTGTCATGAGAAATTCTCTGAAGTTTGGATTTTATTTTGAATAGTGTCACATACATCCATTGTCTATTTCTTCCCTCGGAAAGACGGACGGCTCTCTGAAACATATAGGCGCAATCAACCTTCACCGTGATATGTTGAGCTATGCCATTTGACCCATGATTCCTGCAGTGTGAATTTTTAAAAGAAAGGCGTAGACAAATATTTCCTTACAGATGGAGCCATAATCTGCAAAATGAAAGTTTAAAGTTAGGTGTTCGCACAGTCGACCTCGTCAAGGATCCCCAGGCAGTGGTGCACCTTGATCCTCTCATTAGTCACGATGGATAACTAGAGCGAACATGGAAGATTATGGCAAGTTGGGGCTAAGGGAGCAAGTTAGGGCTAATGGAGCAAGTTGGGGCTAAGGAAGCAAGTTGGGGCTAAGGAAGCAAGTTGGGGCTGAAGAACCAAGTGGGACTAAGGTAACAAAGTTGTGGCTAAGGAAGCAAGTTAGTGCTGAAGTAGCAAGTTGGGCTAAGGAAGCAAGTTAGTGCTGAAGTAGCAAGTTGGGCTAAGGAAGCAAGTTAGTGCTGAAGTAGCAAGTTGGGCTAAGAAAGCAAGTTAGTGCTGAAGAAGCAAGTTGGGCTAAGGAAGCAAGTTAGTGCTGAAGTAGCAAGTTGGGCTAAGGAAGCATGTTAGTGCTGAAGTAGCAAGTTGGGCTAAGGAAGCAAGTTAGTGCTGAAGTAGCAAG
This sequence comes from Lymnaea stagnalis, assembly GCA_964033795.1. NCBI lineage: Eukaryota > Metazoa > Mollusca > Gastropoda > Lymnaeidae > Lymnaea > Lymnaea stagnalis. The sequence goes on from CAXITT010000289.1 coordinate 897,363, forward strand.
TTGGGCTAAGGAAGCAAGTTAGTGCTGAAGTAGCAAGTTGGGCTAAGGAAGCAAGTTATTGCTGAAGAAGCAAGTTGGGCTAAGGAAATAAATTAGAGCTAAGGAAGCAAGGTGTTTTTTATTTAACGGAAAACTACTCAAAATGCCTTTGATAATTCCCTAGAGCAGCGGTTCACAACATATTGGTGAGGGGGGGGGGAGAGGTCAAACGACCCTTACACAGGGTCCTAAGACCATCGGAAACACATATTAATAGGGTAGCAACGAAAATAATTTTATAGTTGTGGATCAACACAACATGAGGAACTGTATTAAAGTGTCGCAGCAATAGGAATGTTGAGAAACACTGCCCTAGAGGAAAGTCAATGTTCCAGATGGGTCATATTTTTTTCTTCCAATTCGCACTGCTGAGTGAGAATTGTGACTCAAGGCATTTGATGGAGACCACTTTTGGTTCTGAAATGAGGAAAACTGTCCACATCTACAGACTATTCAGAGTGTGCGGTCGGTAGTGTTGAGAGTTCATTCGTTTCACGTGTCACACAGAAATGAGTAATAGCCACTAATTAAATTTTGAAAACATTTATTTTAGCCTTTCATGGACGAAGCCTCAATGTGTACTTTGAGCTTTTTTTTTTTCGCCATCCATTTTAAACTTCGTGCTTGGGCGATTATATTTGATACACAGCTTAGTCTTGGGAGACATTTTAATCTTTCAAAATTTGATCAATCCGATTGAGATTTTATTTTTGTATTTAAAAAAAAATTAAAACAACCAAGAAAAAAAAGAGAAAGAGAACGAGAGAGAGAGATTGATAGAAAATAGGGAGGGGTGGAGAGAGAGATGAAGGCAAGGAGGAAAGGAGGGAGAGAGGGGGAAAGATAGAGAGGGAGGGAGATAGAGAGGGAGGCAATTAGAGAGGGGGGCAATTAGAGAGGGAGGGAGGGGAGAAGGAGGGAGGTGAGAAGGAGGGAAGGGAGTGGGAGGGAGGGGAGAGGCAGGGAGGGGACAGGGAGGGGAGAGGGAGGGATGAGAAGGAGGGAGGGGGGAGGGAGGGATGGGAGAAGGAGATAGCTGAGAAGGAGGGAAGGGAGAGGGAGGGAGGGGAGAGGGAGGGAGGGGAGAGGGAGGGAGGGATGGGGAAGGAGGGAGGGATGAGAAGGAGGGAGGGGAGAGGGAGGGATGCGAGAAGGAGGGAGGTGAGAAGGAGGGAAGGGAGAGGGAGGGATGGGGAAGGAGGGAGGTAAGGAGGTGGGATTGGAGAGGGGGGATGGGGAAGGAGGGAGGTGAGAAAGAGGGAAGGGAGAGGAAGGTGAGAAGGAGGGAAGGGAGAGGGAGGGATGGGGAAGGAGGGAGGTGAGAAGGAGGGAGAGGGGGATGGGAAGGAGGGAGGTGAGAAGGAGGGAAGGTAGGGAGGGATGGGAAGGTGGGAGGTGAGAAGGAGGGGAGTGAGGGATGGGGAAGGAGGGAGGTGAGAAGGAGGGAAGGGAGAGGGAGGGATGGAGAAGGAGGGAGGTAAGAAGGAGGGAGGTGAGAAGGAGGGAAGGGAGAGGGAGGGATGGTGCGGGAGGGAGGGGAGAGGGAGGTGGAGAAGAAGGGAGAGAGTGATGGGGGAGTTAAGTGTTGCCTTAATAAATGAAATGAATCAAAGCATTTAAGGGAGATACTTATGTGCTGATCCAGAGACGCCCAAGCCGATGTTTCAGTGAAAGATTAAGTCCTCCCCAAAAAAATACGCTTATTTATATTGAATGCATTTTGTTTCAGTAATTTGCATTAAGCCATTGATTATCGTGTAGCGAAATCTCTGGACTCCAACAAAAAAAGGCCAAATCTACTGTCTCTACCCTTACATTACAAAACCCCTCGTTCAGGATACGGCCTGTAATATCTTGTACGGTTTTGGGGGGAGGAAAGAATAGGTTTTTTTTGTTTAGTTTTTTTTTTTAAAGGGGAATATCGGGCTGAATAATTCCTCTCTCAATTTGGCTCCAAAGCCTGGAGGCCATTTTTGTTTTTGGTGTTAGCTTAATAAAATATTTCTTGCATGAAAAGACTCCGTCCAGATTTTAATATCCACCAACAAAACAAGCAATTTCCTCCTTGTACCCAGATCCGGCAGCTTTCGGACGCCATCCGAATGACCTCCCAGTTTTTACTCATAATATTTCACGCGCTCGCAGAATGTCATTTGCAGTTATTTCTTTTGGGGAGTAAAATGAAAAATATCGATTTTTTTTCACAAACGGTGTCCCTCAGAATAAATTCAGTTATTTTTTCAAAGCAATGTATTAAATTTCTGAAGGGGGACGGAATCTGAGATATTTGGGAAATTTGAGAAAAAGTTATGGCCTGCCACGCCAGTGGCCTGGGATTTTAGAGATGGGCAGGGGGCGGTAAAGAAAGTGTGTGTGTGGGGGGGGGGGTCGCTGTTTTGAGAGGGAGGGGGGGGGGGGAGATGGGGTGCTTAGTTTAAGAATAGGGGCAAGAGGATGAAATCATGAAATGTAAAGAAGAATTTTTATCTTGTGTGTGTTAGGGAATATTTTTGTTTAAATAAAAGAATGGATGTGAAAAGTGAGTGTGTACAAAAAAAAAAGGTGGGTGGGGGGGGTGGGGCGGTGTATAAAACCATTCCTTGAAGTGTATGTTTTATGTAAACATGAAAATATCGACAGTTTCAGATATTAACGAAGATTGTAAAATATGAGCTTTACAGTTGCGTTAATTTGTTTCGTTTTTTTTAGTTTTTATTTTTTTGGTGTTTTTTTTTGTGTGTGTCTGAATGTATATGTGTGAAGTTTTTTTGTTTCTTTCTTGAAATGAAGGCTTGCAGATCGCTATTTTGGAATGTTGTTGGTTTTGATCACAGATCTCAACGTGAGATTAAAACATTGTTTTCTCGCCCCGTTGGATGCCTGCCAAAACTAAAAATAAAATAAATAATAAAGTGTTCTAAATTTTTTTTTCTCTTCCCCCCACACCGTTGATTACATTCATGTGATAAGACGTATACTTGAAAAAAATATATATATATATATTTTTTTTTAAACTTCAAATAATTCAAATTTGTATAGGACGTTGGCCAAGCAACAGCCCGACTCTGTTACTGAATCAATACTGCATGACGTCAGTGGACGTCCGCACGTGCGGTGAAGGGCGTTGTAAAACAAGAAACTTTAATTATGACGAAATGTTAAATCAAGCGTCATGATAATTTAAAAAATTGGATCAACATTTAAACCTTCTTAAACAAATAAAAAAAAAAATGTAAAGTTTGACATTCATTCTGAAAAATCCGTGGGGTGTATGTCAGAAAGACCTCTCTAAAATAAATGAAAACATTGTTTTGTTCTTTTTTAATTTCCCATATGAGCAAGGTTTAAACTGCCCAAACATATGATGACGTCAACAGAACGGAATAGTATTAAAATAACAAGAAGATATTTGACTCGTGTTTGTATCTAGGAATTAGAGGTGGTTTGAAGTTAATGGCTGTTGGTGGGATGTTTGGCTGTTGGGGGATGTGTGGCAGGTGGGGGATGTTTGGCTGTTAGGGGATGTTTGGCTGTTGGGGGATGTTTGGCTGCTGGGGGATGTTTGGCAGGTGGGG
>CAXITT010000289.1:912312-925777 GCA_964033795.1 Lymnaea stagnalis
GGGGGGGGGGGGGGGGGGAAAGGATTTTTATTTTTTAAAAATGGGGAGGGACTTGCAGGGTTGTTGTCCGAACATGGCCTTAAGATGGGCCCTGCACTCTCTGCAGCCACTAGGGAGTTTGGCGGTTTTAAGGGGTCTAAAGTTGTGAAGTGGTTTAACTTTGAAGGCAGGTGGGATGGGGTGGGCGGGGTGGTCATAAAACCCTTTTATTGGCAGCGGGTCTTCAAAAAGTGACAACCTTTTGACAACCTGTTATTTAATAACCTGAGTCAGCATAATTCTTCATGTGCGAATTCCTTCCCTTAGCTGTCAAATTTTTTTATTTTTTTATTTATCATTATTATTTTTGTTTTAAAAAATACACTTTTACTATTTTTAATGAACAGGTCATCCAGGGATCCATCAGATTTCTAAAATTGAAATGTCTTGCAAAAGACTAATGTATGCAGCATGTCAGACTTTAAAAGGTCTCTCTTGCGTTTAAGAAGTTTGGTTATCAAGTTTTCTCCTCAACATGAAGAGAGACGTTTCGTGTTGGATCATGTACGACCAGGCCAATGTCTCACTCTAAAAGTGAGGCCAAAATTTACCCATACGCATCACGTGAAGTTGCTGCACGCTGTCAACGGAGATGTCGTGAGTAAATTATAGACTCCAGGTATTAGCTTAGAATTTTTTTCTCCCCCCCCCCCCTATTATTACGACTTTAGCAAAGAGATCTAGGGAGGAACGAGATCTCCGCAAGAGATGAGATCTCGGGTGTGACAGCGAGACTTAAACGTGTAAAATAAATTACGACTTCAACCCACGCTTATAATCAACTGAGCTATGTATAAATCAGCAATAAGACTCTTATGCCAACTCCCCCCACCCCCCACCAACCAATTTTTTTTTCCTCTCTGAACTCTCCCACATTTATAAAAAAAAAATAAACTTGGGGGTTACCTCTTAAGGGGCTAGTTGGGTGATAGACTAAGTTCTTAGGGGGGGGGGGGGGGTATGTGTGTGGGGGCGGGGGGGCTACAAAGAACACAAATAAAGCCACACGATTCTTCAATTGGACAACTGAGAGCGAAAGTGCCCCATCTCGTCCTCTGTAACCTATGTTGGTGTGGCCCACTTTGGCCCCACCAAAACTCTCCTGGAGCTACACTAGTTAATCTACTGACACACGCGAGTATCGATAAAATTTCTCTTTCAACTGCCATAAACAATGATTTAGTTTGTAATACAAGACCGAGCGTATGCACGCCACCCTGCCTCTTCTCTCTCCCCCCTCCTTCCTCTCTCTCTCTCTCTCTTTCTCTTCCGACCTCGCTGCATCTAAAGAGCGGGGAGGGGGGGGGAAGCAAACAGATACACACACAGGGTTGGGTCGGTTTGATTAATATTTGTTTCACAACTTGTGTGTCCGGCAGTACAGAATAAGGAATTTGAAATTTGAAAACGGCGGAAAGAGCTACAAGATGATGTCATGCGGTCAAGTGCCTGGCGTTTTTATTTTATCTATGTAATTTAATGGTATTTTCTGTATGTCATTTGATGGTATTTTCTATATGTAATTTGATGGTATTTTCTGTATGTAATTTGATGGTATTTTCCATATGTAATTTGATGGGATTTTCTGTATGTAATTTGATGGTATTTTCTATATGTAATTTGATGGGATTTTCTATGAGTCATTTGATAGCATTTTCTATATGTAATTTTATGGTATTTTCTATATGTAATGTCATGGTATTTTCTACATGTAATTTGATGGTATTTTCTATATGTAATTTGATAGTATTTTCTATATGTAATTTTATGGTATTTTCTATAAGTAATTTGATGGTATTTTCTTTATATGATTTGATGGGATTTTCTATATGTAATTTGATAGTATCTTTTTTTAATGGTATTCTTTAATGTCATTCTTTAATGGTATTCTTTATACAGTAATTCATGCCATTGCTCATAGGATATTTGATGGTGTTGTGTGAATTCAACAAGGTGCGCTAACTACAGTAGTGTTTGTATATAATAAGAGAAGCTCTGGCTATATACATTATCATGACTAAATTATCTTGCATGAATTGTCTAAGTTATCATCTATGTCAGGACTACATTATCATCTATGTAAGGACTAAATTATCTTCTATGAAGTGTCTAAGTTGCCCTCTATGTAACGACTACATTATCTTCCATGAAGGGGCTAAGTTATCCTCGCATGTAAGAACTACATTATCTTCCATGAAAGGGCTAAGTTATCCTCGCATGTAAGAACTACATTATCTTCCATGAAGGGGCTAAGTTATCCTCGCATGTATACATTATCTTCCATGAAGGGGCTAAGTTATCCTCGCATGTATACATTATCTTCCATGAAGGGGCTAAGTTATCCTTGCATGTAAGGACTGCATTATCTTCCATGAAGGGGCTAAGTTATCCTCGCATGTAAGGACTGCATTATCTTCCATGAAAGGGCTAAGTTATCCTCGCATCTAAGGACTCCATTATCTTCCATGGAGCTCCTAAGTTATCATCTATGTAACGACTACACTATCTTCCATGAAGTGGTGAAGTCATCTTCCCAAAATGTCTGAATAAACCATTAAGACAACAACAAAACTTTGAGCATGTGTTTCACAACTTCTAAGAAATTCAGACATCAGATATCTCCAGAATATCTAACGCACCCCCCCCCCCCCCCTTTTTACTTTTTTGACAGATAAAATAAATAAATGGGCGGGTTTATTATTTCAAACATTACTGATTGTGTCCAATGTCCGATTCCTCCCTCCCTCCCTCCCTCCATCCCTCCCCGCCCCCTCCCTATTTCTTTCGCCCCTGGAGTCAACGTTGTAAAGATAAGTTAAGCTACGCAAGATTTTACGCCAGCTCCTTAAAATTATGGGAACACATGTGGCGCAAGGCGTTAGCAGATTTTAAATGCGACATTCAGATCTATCCATGCTCTAAATCGATCCCATGCTGTGTGTAAACTACTGTTTAAAACTAACTCGGCTAAACAGAAACAGCTCTTGAGGTACCATTATTCTATGTAAAAAATAATCGACCGACGTCATCAACATTCGAGAACCAAAAGTATGTATGCACCAGAGCTGACAGTTTCAGGGTGTTAAAGATAGTGATGAATCTGGTTCTTCTAAGTTTGAATGAGTTTTTTGTGAATATAATCGAAGGAACCGAGATCGAACACAGAAAATGCGATAATTGAGGAGGTGGGTGGGTTATAATTCTAATAGCAACGTTAGGCTCGAGAGACAATGCAGAACACGAACACACCACAACGGCCCCTAAAGTTACAACGTGAGTCCCTTGCTCCTGGACATGTCCCTTATATCATTGCCCGTGGAACATATCACTTGGCCCCTGTAACATATCCCTGCCCCTGGAACTTATCACTTGAACCACTGGAGCATATCCTTTGCCCCTGGAACATATCCCTTGCCCCCTGGAACATATCCCTTGCTCCTGGAACATATCTCTTGCTCCTGGAAAATATATCTTGCTCCTGGAACATATACCTTGAGCCTCCAACATATCCTTTGTTCCTGGAACATTTACCTTGGCCCTGGAACATATATCTTGCTCATGGAATATGTCCTTGCCTCTTGAAATACCGTCATACCACCTACTCTTGGAGATACCCCAGATATCCCAGGCCCACGGAGCTTAATCCTTGCCCCAGTAGCATATTTCTTGCGCTGGAGATGGCCCACACATCCCTTGCCCCTGGAGCACATCCCTTGCCCCTGGAGCACATCCCTTGCCCCTGGAGCACATCCCTTGCCCCTGGAGCACATCCCTTGCCCCTGGAGCACATCCCTTGCCCCTGGAGCACATCCAACACAACAAAGACACAACAAGAGGTCAGACACAACAAACAGACAACACGAGGTCAGACACAACAAACACACAACATGAGGTCAGACACGTCACCCCTTGCCCCTGGAGCACATCCCTTGCCCCTGGAGCACATCCCTAACCCCTGGAGCACATCCCTTGCCCCTGGAGCACATCCCTTGCCCCTGGAGCACATCCCTTGCCCCTGGAGCACATCCCTTGCCAATGGAGGTAAGCCGTGTGTCCCCTTCCCTTGGAGATGTCTCTTCTGTTCAAAGTTCCATCGGTAAAAACAAAAAAGTCCGCCCAATAGTTGTCCTCATCAGCCGACTGAGCAACCAATGACAGGCCGGTGGTCAGCCACAGCAACCTGTAGTAAACACACGCACACAAACGCACACAAGTGTGATGTTGTGGGGAGTGGGGCATAGCGTGACGTAAAATACCAAAACTCCCTGTCCAAAAAAAAAAAATAATAATAATTTAAACTTTACAAAATTCATCCCCGGCATGCAGCCAATGTTCGATAATGGGTATTTAATTTTCGTAAAAACATTATTAAATATTGATGTGCTTTTTATTTATTTATTTATTTTTTTATTTTTTTTCCTTTCTAATTATTGTTTCCAAATTTTTATGAGAGGACAAAAATAGGGTGATAGGACGGAGCCAGCCCAAGTTTCACAACCCACTAATCAATAACTAATTACAACTTTAATTACAGATTTGTTTTGTTTTTTTGTTGTTTTTTTTAACGTGGTTTTAATTGCAAGGGTAATCTATACACGGGTAGTGACCTAGGGTTGCTCTCCCGGGATCCCGAACAATTTTTAGTAATCATAACACTTTCCGGGAATCTTTGCTTCCGTCCCGAGAAATCCCGAAAACACTTTTAGAATTCATTTTTTTCTTGCTTGTTTTAAATTAATTTTTTTTTTAGTTTTAAATTTCAGCAAGTGACAGATTGTCACAAATTGCCGCTATCAGCCAAGACCTGTCAAATATAGCTAACTGCGCCGATTGACTAGGCTCAATAGCTTGTAGTACACAGGTTCTTAAGCTTCTTCACATGACGACCACACTCCTATAGAAGGAAATCGCCTCGGCCTCGATATGCTGCAGAGGTCGGCAAACTGGGGTAAATCGGGTAAATTTTAGGGAAATTGAAATCTTTGGAGTAATAAAGGTTCAAAAGACATAGTTTTCAAATTATGTTTCAAAGTGTTTTTTTTTTATTTATTTTTTTTTTATTTTTTAAATTTTTTTTTATTTTTTTTTTTATTTTTGCATCCGGGGAATGCTGGATCTGGCCAATGTAATTTAGAAAACGCCCCCCAACATTTTGTCGTTGCAAGTAGTTTGGCAGCCAGCGTAAGTTTACCTCTAGCGTTGCATACTTCATTTGGCTAATCCGAAAATTAGATTGAAAGAAATTTCGTCGACGGTAATTTGATCGAACGGAAATTTGGTCGAAACTTTTTTGATTTCCCTTCCAGTTTTTACTTAAAATTTTTGCTTCAAATTGCTTCTTGAACGCACTATTTGGTTTTATTCTAGGAGTGCGTTCAAAAATACATTTGAAGAAAATATTAACATGTGAACTGAAAAAAAAGATTCGACCCAATTTCCGTTCGATCAAATTTCCGTCCTACTCTGGTGGTATCCTACTCCGGTGGTATCCTACTCTGGTGGTATCCTACTCTGGTGGTATCCTACTCTGGTGGTATCCTACTCTGGTGGTATCCTACTCTGGTGGTATCCTACTCTGGTGGTATCCTACTCTGGTGGTATCCCATTCTGGTGACACGTGTTGTGAAACCGATTTGATCCAGCTCTGTCAAAGCTACTATTTTTTTTTTTCATTTGGTGTCCTCCGACACAGCCATTTGAGATCACCTCCCATGGGCTGGAAAGCTTTACTCTACTAACTTGATAATCCCATGATGTTCAAGTGTCAAACAAGCTTACCATTATGCAATGTTGACTTTTTCTCAAAAAACAAAAAGACCATAGTAAGACATATACATGTACGGTGACCATGTGTTAATATTACTAATTGTTTGTTTTTTTTGTTGTTGTTTTTTTGTGTTGTTGTTTTTATTCGAAACGAACCCCTTGCTACAAGTTGTTAGAAACTTTTGTATATAAATATTTAGTGTCAGGTTTGAAACTAAAATTAGCGACCTTAAAAGATTGGACAACTCGTAGAGTGTTTTGTGTTGTTGCTGTTGTTGTTTTGTCATTGTTGTTTTTGTCTACAGTTGTTTATATCCAACTTCTGCTTAGCAAGCATACTATCAGCTAGTTATCCATTACTAGGGATAAGCGGTGGAAAATGGAGAAGCTAGTAGCAAAGGGACCACCCTCTCAACTAACCTTAACATTTTTTTTAATTCATTATATATAATAACAATTAAACAACTATAACATTGCTAAAAACCTTTGGGCCCTATTGGGGGATCAGGAAGCGGGTCAGATCTGGGATTCAAGAAATGACGACATGAGCCCAAATGAGCGATCTGGAAGTGGGTCAGGACTGGGATGCCAGATATGACGACATGAGCCCAAACGCGCGATCAGGAAGTGGGTCAGGACTGGGATGCCAGATATGACGACATGAGCCCAAATGGGCGATCAGGAAGTGGGTCAGGACTGGGATGCCAGATATGACGACATGAGCCCAAACGGGCGATCAGGAAGTGGGTCAGGACTGGGATGCCAGATATGAGGACATGAGCCCAAACGGGCGATCAGGAAGTGGGTCAGGACTGGGATGCCAGATTTGACGACACACGCAAACAAAACGGACAGAGCAACACAAGAAAAAGTCATACAACATCATTGAAGTCATATGCCTGTAACAACTCTGAAATGTTGCGGGTACATTGATGTTATAATTTATAGTTTAGTTTTGGAAATACGTGGTGTTTTTTTGGTGGTTTTTTTTTTTTGGTTTTATTTTAAAGTATTTTTAGATTGTTTTCTTTTGTAGTTTTTAGTCCAAGTTTCAGCTTAAATGGATATCAGGGAGTGTGTCAACACTGAGATGCAAGATTTGACCCGCAGAGGTCACTCATGGTTCAGTGGAAGTCACTGGTCATATACTGATCGTGAAGGGTTCGATTTTCATCGGGGGTGGGTAGGTGTACAATTTTTTCAACTCAATTGAGGGGTCAGGAAGTGGGTCAGAATTGACACGCAAGATTTCAAGCAAACAGACAGACGAAAAGAAGAAAAAAAAATCGAAAGCTAAATAAAGGTGTTTAAAATCAAATCTTTTATATTTTAATTCAGTTTAAAATGTATATTTTTTATTAAATTGATTCCAGCACAAGGAAAACTTCATAACCGAGAAATCAGAAATCCCAAAGTACCGGTACATCTTTTACAAAAATCTCTTTATTTTTTAATATTCGGAGCTCTGAGTAAAATCAGTTAAAGCAGAAAAAAAAACTTTTTTTTTTGTTTTCTTTTTTATTCTTTTTAACTGACAGCGTGAGTCTATCTATAACCTCTGATCTAATGTCTAAAAATCTAAACAGCAGGAACAAAGGTAGTTTTTTTTTTTTCTTTCTTTCATTTTCTTCTGTAAACTTTAAGATAGTTTAGCGGCAAAGAGTAACCTCCAGCACTGATAAATTTCCTTTCCACGCCGCTTTCATTATAGTGTTTGAAAAAGAGTAAAAACTGTTCGATCTAGAGTTATTGTTTGATAAGTTATCTCAGGGATCTGACCTTCCAACTTTTTTTTTACTTTTTAAAAAAAAAAAAAAAATTGTAAAATATACCTTTAAAGTCAATGTATCTGTATGTCTGACAACCGCCGGTTAAACTTGATCCACACATCCAACATCCTACCCATCAGTCCTGTCTTCTTCATGAAAACCGTATTTCAGCAGTGAACTGCTGTTCGTGCCACGTATACCTGATACACTTTTCAAATGACCCCCCCTCCCCCCCCCCCCGTTTTGATTACCGCCCGGTACCTAATTATGTCCCTACCACACCACACACACGACCCGACTTTTAGATTGTTTTCCCCTTGAGGTACCAAAGGCCAATCTCAGTATTCAAGTGCCGTTTGTTTATTTTTAACAATTTCGCAAAAGTCAATATTTTCAATAGCTTGTTGTGCGTGCATGAGTGGAAAAAAGGGGGGGGGGGAGGGGAGACCAAGGACTGAATTTTGTGTCAAACTCAATCGATTGGCAGACGATTATTTTTTAATTTTGCACGGCCACTTAGCTGTGCCGGGGTAAACATACATGGATGTGGACTTGACAGGCAGGTGGATGCAGTGACTAGTGGCAGTTTGCCGGCAGGGAGTAGTGGCAGTTTGGTGGCAGAGGGTGCACGCAGCAGACACATGAAGGAATTTGGCGGAGGCAGTGAATAGTGGCAAAAGGTACATGCAGCAGGTGCGGGAAGTTGGTTGAGGTAGAGAGTAATGGCAGTGAGTGGTGGCATTGAGTGTAGCCAGAAGGTGAATGCGTAAGTGGATGCAGAGGCTGGAGGCAGTTAATTGAGGCAGTGGGTGGAGGCAGTGGATTGGAGCAGTGGGTGGAGCCAGTGGATTGAGGCACTGGGTGGAGGCAGTGGATTGAGGTAGTGGGTGGAGGCAGGGGATTGAGGCAGTGGGTGGAGATAGTGTAGTGAGGCAGTGGATGGAGTAGCGGGTTGACGCAGTGGATTGAGGCAGTGGATTGAGGCAGTGGATGGAGGCAGGGGATAGAGGCAGTGGGTAAAGTTAGTCGATTGAGACCATGGGTGGAGGCGGGGTTTGAGGCACTGGGTGGAGGCAATGGATTGAGGCAGTGGGTGCAGGCAGTGGATTGAGGTAGTGGGTGGAGGAAGTGGATTGAGGCAGTGGATTGAGGCAGGGGATTGAGGCAGGGGATTGAGGTAGTGGATTGAGGTGGTGGGTGGAGGTAGTGGATTGAGCCAGTGGGTGGAGGCAGTGGATTGAGGCAGATGGTGGAGGCAGTGGATTGAGGCAGTGGATTGAGGCAATGGGTGGAGAAAGTCGATTGGTACAGTGGTCGGAGATGGTGGATGGAGGCCGTGGGTGGAGGCAAGGGATTAAGGCAGTGGGTGGAGGTAGTGGATTGAGGCACTGAGTGGAGGCAGTTGATTGAGGCAGTGGGTGGAGATAGTAGATTGAGTCAGTGGGTTGAGGCAGTGTATTGAGGCAGTGGGTGGAGGCAGTTGGTTGAGATATTGTATTGAGGCAGTGGGTGGTGGTATTGTATTAAGGCAGTGGGTGCAGACAGTGGGTGTAGGTAGTAGATTGAGGCAGTTAGTGGAGTTAGTGGATTGAGGCATTGGATTGAGGCAGTGGGTGGAGACAGAGGATTGAGGCAGGGGATTGAGCCAGGGGATTGAGGTATTGGGTGGAGGTAGTGGATTTAGGCAGTGTTTGGAGGTAGTGGATTGAGGCAGTGGGTGAAGGCAGGGGATTGAGGCAGAGGGTGGAGGTAGTGGATTGAGGCATTGGGTGGAGGAAGTGGATTGAGGCAGTGGGTGGAAGCCATGGATTGAGGCAGTTGGTGGAGATAGTGGATTGAGGCAGTGGGTGAAGACAGGGGATTGAGGCAGTGGGTGGAGATAGTGGATTGAGGCAGTGGTTGGAGGTAGTGGATTGAGACAGTGGGTGGAGGTAGTGGATTGAGGCAGTTGGTGGAGGTAGTGGATTGAGGCAGTTGGTGGAGATAGTGAATTGAGGCAGTGGGGCAGATAGTGGATTGAGGCAGTTGTTAGAGGTAGTGGATTGAGGCAGTGGGTGGAGGCAGTGGATTGAGGCAGTGGATGGAGATAGTGGATTGAGGCAGTGGTTGGAGGTAGTGGATTGAGGCAGTGTATTTAGGCAGTGGGTGGAGGCAGTAGATTGAGGCAGTGGGTGGATATAGTGTAGTGAGGCAGTGGGTTGAGGTAGTGAATTGAGGCAGTGTATTCAGGAAGTGGGTACAGATGTTTAATTGAGGTAGTAATTGGAAATAGTGTATTGAGGTAGTAGTTGGGGGTAGTATATTGAGTCAGTGGGTTGAAGCAGTGTATTGAGGCAGTGGGTGGAGGAAGGGGATTGAGGCAGTGGGTGGAGGTGGTGGATTGAGGCACTGGATGGAGGAAGTGGATTGAGGCAGTGGGTGGAAGCCATGGATTGAGGCAGTAGTTGGAGATAGTGTATTTAGGCCGTGGGTGGAGATAGTGGATTGAGGCAGTGGGTGAAGACAGGGGATTGAGGCAGTGGGTGGAAATAGTGGATTGAGGCAGTGGGTAGAGGCAGTGTATTGAGGCAGTGGGTGGATATAGTCTAGTGAAGCAGTGGGTTTAGGTAGTGGATTAAGGCAGTGTATTCAGGAAGTGGATACAGATGGTGTATTGAGGCAGTATTTGGAAATACTGTATTGAGGTAGTAGGTGGGGGTAGTATATTGAGTCAGTGGGTGGAGGCAGTGTATTGAGGCAGTGGGTGGAGGCAGTGGGTTGAGATAGTGTATTGAGGCAGTGGGATGAGATAGTGTATTGAAGCAGTGGCTGGTTGTTTTGTATTGAGGCAGTGGGTGGAGGTGGTGGAGTGAGGCAGTGGGTGGAGGTGGTAGATTGAGGCAGTGGGTGTATATAATGTATTGAGGCAGTGGGTGGAGGTAGAAGCAGTGGGTGGAGATAGTGGATTGAGGTAGTGGTTGGAGTTGGTGGCTCGATACAGAGGGTGGAGGCAGTGGTGTTGGGGGATCGGGGGTGGGGGAGATAACGGGATTTGTCTTCGTGTTGCCGCACCATTGCAGTGTCATTAGTTCGACTTGATTGACATAAATAATTTGAGGTCTTATAATATCAATAATGATCATCAATTTAGTTTAAGACTTGTTGATAAGACAAAATAATTTAAACCGTCACTTATCCATTGATACGACAGACTCAAGTTGTCACAAGAAATTTATCATTGACTGGTCGATATCTGTAAATCCCCCTTGGAAGGCGAAATTGGATGAAGAAATTTTAACTTGTCATCCTATAAGCCAAGGCTTCACCTAAGTGAAGAGATATTTATTTAATTATGTATTTTTTTTTATTTCATCCATAGGGTTACCGGAAATTTGATCGAAAGAAATTTTGTCGACGGAAAAATTGATCGACGGAAATTTGATAGAACGGAAATTTGGTCGAATTTTTTTTTCTTCAATTCACACGTTAAAATTTTCGTCAAATTTCTTACAGGTGCCGCAGGGATGTGTGTATCACACTAAGAAGTGCTGCGCGAACACAAGATTGTGTACCGAATGCGACGTCACCAACCGGTAGAGATCTTCACCAGGCTAGAAATTTATTTTATTTAATAACCGAAACAATTTTGGCGGCGGCGATGCGTGAACCTCACCCCCTTTACTCGAGCCTCTTGGCAAAACTGGCACTCAAGTAGTGCGCTTTTCAAGAACCCCCACATTGGTGCTAACTTCTGGGGAAACTTGTTTTTGCGCGCCAATTGAACGCAGCGAGACAGCCATTCATGCAGACATGCCTATTAAAGAATTATTATTAGTGATATCACATCTATATATATAACAATGAATGTTTGTATGTCTGTCTGTATGTCTGTATGTCTGTATGTCTCGTATGCGCTCCTACACCATTCATGCGATTGCGACAAAACTTTAAACAGTTGTTTTCGACAAAACCGGCCATTTAACTAAAACCTTAAAAATCTTATCAAGAGTTCCGTTCTTAGCCGTTGGCCCTTAATTCGTTTTTTTTCATATATGAGCTTTGTAAAAATATTTTCCACATGCGCTCCTGAGCCATTTATCCGATTCATATAAAACTTTGGTAAAATGTTGCGAGCATGTTTATATACATTTCTAAAATATTACAATTGTTTTAAAATATTCAGTTTTGAGCCAGGGGCTTCATATTCGTTTTTCCTTATATGAGCTATATAAATATATTTTCAAACCGTATGCGCTCCTACACCAATCATGCGATTGCTACAAAACTTAGTGAGTTGTTGTCCATGCGCAAATGCATTTTACTGTATTATTTAAACACTTTTAAAAATATTCCGTTTTCGGCCGTTGGCCCTTAATTCGTATTTTTCGTTATATGAGCTTTGTAAAAAATAATTTTCATATGCGCTCCTACGCCATTTTTTCGATTCCAATAAAACTTTGGTGAGATGTTGCAAGCATGTCCATAAAGGTTTCTAAATTATTACAACCGTTTTAAAGTATTCATTTTTGAGCCAGGGGCTTCATATTCGTTTTTCCTAATATGAGCGATATAAATATATTTTCAAACCGTATGCACTCCTACACCAATCATGCGATTGCTACAAAACTTAGTGAGTTGTTGTCCATGCGCCAGTTCATTTTACTGTGTTATTTAAACACTTTTAAAAACATTTTTTTTTCGGCCGTTGGCCCTTAATTCGTATTTTTTCTTATATGAGCTTTGTAAAAAAGAATTTTCATATGCGCTCCTACGCCATTTATTCGATTGCAATAAAACTTAAAACTTTGGTGAGATGTGGGAAGCGCGGCCGCAAAGGTTTTTAAATTATTATAAACTTTTCAAAATATTCCAATTTTAGCCAGCGGCCTTATTTACGTTTTTTTCTTATACGAGCTATATAAATATAATTTCAAACCGTATGCGCTCCTGCACCATTCACGCGACATTCATTGACCCAAATTCTTATTTTTTCTTATATGCGCTTTGTAAAAAATAATTTTCTATGCGCTCCTATACCATTTTTCAGAATGCGATAAAAATTTAGTGAGATGTTGTTCTATCGCCCACAAAAATTCTTAAATTACTACAACCGTTTTAAAATATTCAGTGTTGAGCCAGGTGCCCTATGTTTGTTTCTTACAAAATGAGCTATATAAATATAATTTCAAACCGCATGCGCTCCTACATCATTCAAGCGCTTGCGATAAAACTGAGGTGAGTTGTTGTCCAAGAGCCAGAGCATTTTTCTAAGCCATTATAACTCTACTAAAATATTCCGTTTTTTTGGCAATCGCCCAAAATTCGTGTTTTTTTTCCTTACATTAGGAGCTTTATAAAAATAATTTCCGTATGCGCTCCTCTACATTATTACAATGCGATAAAATTTTAGAGAGATGATGTGCGCGCGCCCGCCCGCAAAGGTTTCTTAAATGATTACAACCATTTTAAAATACTCCATTTTTAGCCAGGGGTCCTATGTTCGTTTTTTCTATATAAGCTATACAACTATAATTTTAAGCTATACAACTATAATTTCAAACAGAGCTAAGGCATGAATGGATAGCTTTTTAATCAAATACAAATAGTGATATGAAATTGAGTGTGTGACACATTAAGTAGGTTTCTGAAGTAATACAACAATTCTACTATATTCCATCTGTGGAGGGGGTGTCCTAAATTCGTTTTCCACACTTCTATTATCTATATAATTATCGTATGCATTTCTATACCATTCATTCGATTGTGATCAAACTGGGTCAAGTGAAATGCGCACTACCGAAAATGTTTCTAAATTAGAAAAAAACATTTTACAATATTCCGTTTGGGCCAGTGACCCTAATTTTATATTTTCTTCTAAGAGCTTTGTAACTATAATTTCAAACAGAGCTATT
>CAXITT010000290.1:14592-62865 GCA_964033795.1 Lymnaea stagnalis
CTCCCCCCGTATGTCCATTTAAACTCACTCCCCCCATATGTCCATTTAAACTCACCTCACCCCTATGTCCATTTAAACTCACCTCACTCGTATGTCCATTTAAACTCACTCCCCCCGTATGTCCATTTAATCTCACTCCCCCCATCTGTCCATTTAAACTCACCTCACCCCTATGTCCATTTAAACTCACCTCACCCGTATGTCCATTTAAACTCACTCCCCCCGTATGTCCATTTAAACTCACTCCCCCCATATGTCCATTTAAACTCACCTCACCCCTATGTCCATTTAAACTCACCTCACTCGTATGTCCATTTAAACTCACTCCCCCCGTATGTCCATTTAAACTCACTCCCCCCATATGTCCATTTAAACTCACCTCACCCCTATGTCCATTTAAACTCACCTCACCCGTATGTCCATTTAAACTCACTCCCCCCATATGTTCATTTCAACTCACCTCACCCATATGTCCATTTAAACTCACCTCACCCATATGTCCATTTAATCTCACCTCACCAATACCCACTTCATCCGTATGTCCATTTAAACGCTCACCCCGTATGTCCATTTAAACTCACCCCCATTCAGTTAACACCCCATTCAGTTAACACCCCCATTCAGTTAACACCCCCATTCAGTTAACACCCCCATTCAGTTAACATTCAAGACTGTTTTATGGTTAGCTGTTTGAGATTTTACTGCCAACCAGTTAGCCCTTTAACCAATTATTTTACTCCTAACCAGTTAGCCATCTTTAACAGATTGTGACGGATGAACAACACAAAACACAGTTGTTAACTATAGAACTCACCATAAATTGATTGGCCTGATTGTTTTAACAATGACATATATTGTATGGTGTCTGTGTGATCAAAGAGATTAAGATTATTGATTCCTCCATTCATAATCATAGCCCCCCCCCCCCCCAATCTCTACCTGGCTGGGACTATTGAGAGCGCCCCCCCCCCTCTCACCGCCACTACCCTTAAGATAAAACTGTGTACCCTTACCTTTTTGTCTTTGTGGGTTTTACTGTTGCTGTTTGTTACAAGGCATCATGGGAAGTATCTTGACGCTAAACAACAAAAGGTAGATTATGTATTAATTGTTAGTGAATGTAGGCCTGTTTGTGAACACTGAAAGATAGAACTGCAGGTGTCTATTTGGTCACCACCGTGGACACTGTGCGGTGACCAGATGATTGAGATGAGCGTGGTGTTATAGTTTTCTTAAGAATTTGAAAGAACATGGCCACTTTCCTCAATAAGGAAGTAATCAACAATGTTGGCAAACTGCCTGGAGGGAATGCGGATTCTTCCAATTAGTTGATGGAAATGTCCCTGTGTGTGTGTGAAATGAATAGATCATGTTATGCACAGGAAATAATAATCACATGATTGGTAGTCAGGTATGATGATGTTGTGATATGATAAGTATAATGCCAGGAAGGAAGTTGTTTGCCATGATACATGCCATTTCAAATAAAGGGACGACTTAGATTTCTGTAAAAACTGAGTTCCCAAAGCCATCTGTACCAAACACAATCCAGTTTGAAAATAAGAAATATACAAAGAGTAGAAGAAAACCTTAAGAAAGACAATAACATCTTTGAAAACATTTGTTTCTCATGTTTACAGACCATTCAAGGAATAGAGCATTTTATTATTATATAATTTCTAGTATAAAACTTTCATAAATGAGAAATTCTATCAACGATAATCTATCAAAGATATTCTAACAGATATTATTTTTTTTTAAATTTAAACAGCATGTAATTGTGGAAAGAGCCTTGTCACCATGGCTGCAACAGAGCTTCAACCCATTGTTATGAGTGGACCGTTAGGGAAAAGCACACTGTGGAGAAGTTGTTCAAAGAGTACTCCAGATGCTTTGCTTTTAGTGTTTCTCGTAAGTAATTTGTAATCCCACCCCCCCATCTTTGCACCACACTCTCTCAAGTAGCTTGATAATCAATAAAATACTGCATGTATGTGCACATACATTAGATCTCCTATCTTGATAAACAATACAATAGTGCATGTGCGTACATATTCTCAAGATATCTCAGCTTGATAAACAATAAAATACTGCATGTGTGTACATATCACTAGATATCTCAGCTTGATAAACACTTTGATACTGCATTTGTGCACCCGTACACTGGATCACTGGTTTGTTACAAATGAAACACTATAAGGCCAATTACTTTTATTATTTGCACAAAAAAAATAATTTTTTTTTAAAATTGTTCTTTGTCCTGTCTTATTAAGACCTTGTTCATTGTCCTGTCTTATTAAGACTTTGCTCATTGTCCTGTCTTTTGCTTTGCAGATACAACAAGAAAACCAAGGCCTGGGGAGAAAGATGGTGTAGGTAAGTGGTTGTTGTGTCATATACCCTGCTAAAGATGGTGTAGATGGTTGGTTTCTGTATGATATACCCTACTAAAGATGGTGTAGATGGTTGGTTTCTGTATGATATACCCTACTAAAGATGGTGTAGATGGTTGGTTTCTGTATGATATACCCTACTAAAGATGGTATAGTTAAGTGGTTGTGTGAAATACCCTAAAAGGCCCATTGTTTACTCTTCTCATCAGTATTTAACACTATCCTACCACAACTTATAGTTTAAAAGCTTTATTCGTTAGGTTTAAATTCAAATATTCAAGTGTGAATACAGAGCTTTTTAACAAATCACTCACAACATGTCAAGGTGAATGACCAAATATCATTAACTACAGAAATAAGAATTGGGGCGCCGCAAGGTTGCATTCAATCCCCTGTCCTATATTTAAAAAAAACACAAAAAACAGTTACATCCAGAGCCTAAGCAAGACTGTTTCAATCATAAAATTTACAGATGATACCACCAACATTGGCTTATTATCTAAAGGTGAAAGGTTATAACAAAAGTTTGAAGCTTTATCAGTTGGTGCGATGAAAATTTTCTTCAGCAGAATGTCTCAAACAGGAAAGAAATTTGTTTGTCCATTTCCAAAGGGAGAATCACCTAATTGCCAATCACACAATAACAAAATCACAGTACAGAGCAAATCGACACATATCAATACCTAGGTGTCACCACTAATAATAAGCAAACATGGCATGATGGACAAATTCTGTTTAAAAAATGTCAACCAAAGACTTTTCTTTTGTAAAATATTTTTACTAATTCATCATGAACAAAACAAGTTATTAACTTATTCTACAATGCTACAATTGGAAGCCTACTAAATTTCAATATTACCTGTAGGTGTGGGAATTTATACCTTGGCATCAAACACTGACTAAATAGAATAATCAATAAAACACAAACTAAACAGCCTTCACTTGAACTATTTAAAAAGAAAAATGCTCAGAGGAACAGTTTGAGAAGTTAATTTCTGAAAATGGCTTCCTTGAATATTCTCAGTTTTCTGGAAATTTCTATGGAACAAAGTTAAAAAAAAAATTAGTCTTTAGAAAAACCTCACATCTAATTTTATTAAAGAAGATTCTATTTATATCAGTCTATTGATCTTCATTTTTTGGTTATTCTCATGATTACATTTTATATTATGAACTTTTCAGTAAAACGTCTATGAAGGAAATTACAAATGCTGGAAAACTGTGTGTGCTAGATGTTGAAAAAATGGAGTAAAAATATAAAAAAATCTGGCCTGAAGCCAACACCAGGATACATCTTCATTAGCCCATCAAGCCCGGAAGTTCTGGTATGTTTTAAATACCGGCAGGCATTTATTTTATTCAGTCTGAACCCTCTTATATTAACTTGTAACACAAAGCATTCAACTGTAAATCTTTGTTTGATAGACTAAAATAGTCTTGAGGAACTTGTAACACAAAGCATTCAACTGTAAATCTTTGTTTGATAGACTAAAATAGTCTTGAGGAACTTGTTATCTTTAAAAATACATATTTAAACAACCCTCCCCCCCCCTCCCCCCCCCCCCACTTTCCCCCCTAAATTATTGTTTTGTGGACCGTCTTTGGGTAATGGATCAAATATTAAGAAATTAAAGGCTCATCCTCATGTCCCTTAGTCCTTTGACCGTTGGGGCGCCACAGATGACATGTCAACTATCCTCCTCCATTCGTCTCTGTCCTCTGCAGTGCGCACAGCATCGCCTAGCATTAGTCCTGTCCACTCTTTGATGTTATCCTCCCATATTTTTCTTTGTCTTCCTCTTCTTCTCCCTCCTCTTGTGGTGTCCTGCAATATTTCTTTGGCAAGCCCTTGTTTCATTGTTACGTGGCTGTACCATTGTAATTTGCGTTTTTTCACAGTCACCAGTAGGTCATCATATTCCCCAATGGCCTGACGAACCCTTTCTTTCACTGTATCATTGGAGATATGGTCCCTATAGCAGATGCCGAAAATTCTTCTGAAGCATCTCATCTCCATCGCCTTTATTTTCCTTTCAAGATTGGCTGTTATTGTCCAGATTTCGCAGGCATACAGGAAAATGGAGAGGACTAATGAGTGCATCAGCCTGATATTGGTGCTGGGGGCTATATTTTTGTCATTCCATATTTTCTTGAGCTTTTTTAGTGCTGTTGTAGTCTGCGCAATCCTGGACATCAGTTTGGGCTTGGAGCCTTCTTCTGAGACTATTGTTCCTAGGTATTTGAAGCGGCCCACAGTCTCTAATCTTTCCTCCCTGACCTTAATTTCAGTGGTGATGCCTGCGGTATTATTTGGCATCAGTTTTGTCTTTTCTGCACTGATTAGCATGCCGTAGGACGACGAGGTCTTATCGAGACGCTTTACCAGGTTGGCTAGCTCTTCTTCGTTCCCAGCCAGCACGTCTATGTTGTCCGCAAAGCGTAGGTTGATGATTGTTCTGCCTCCAATGCTGACTGTCCCTTCATGCACTTCCAGAGCATCTGACATAATTCTCTCTAGGAAGATGTTAAATAGGGTGGGGGAGAGTAGGCAGCCTTGTCGTACTTTAACCGTGGTCTTGAACCATTCTGCGATGTTGTTGTTGATGAAGACTGCACTGGTGGCCTTATCATAGAGGTTGCATTTCATGCTGGTTAGGTTTGTGTTGATGTTATAGTACCTCATGATGGCCCATAAAGCAGCACTCTTGTAAAGTTATTCAAATGTTTAGAGATTCAACAATAACAAATCACTTCATAATTGACGGTGTTCATATTCATTTCGGGCTTCTATGTTGAATAAAATACAATATTAATTTGGGGACATTTTCATAAACCCCCTCCCCCTTCCTAGTGGGATGCATAACTTTACTACTATATGAGTGATTAAATGTTTGTTTGTGGGTGTTTTCCGCATTACTAAAAAATGAATGATTTGTATAATGACATCCAGGTCAAGGGAAACTAAATTTACACTAGCGTCTTTTTCTGTTGCTCACATTTCAAGTTTAAAATGATGAAAATCTAAATTCAGATATGCAACAAAATTCTTCCCAACATTCAAAAATTTTATGAGAAGTGGCTCACTAAATACCCAATCAAGCCCCCACTGTCACTCAGGAGGATTTAACTTCCCTGATTTCAACACCGCCCTTTCCCCCCCCCCACCCCCCAATCACAATGACAGCCCTACAACATTCTCCAGCTAAAGAGGGACCAGGTTTGGTTCAGATAACCAAACAATTACACAGATAGACTCAAAGTCAAAGTTAGCGTATAGAATAAAATATATTTTTACCTTAATTATTGTAGAGTGAATGCATAATACCACTCTGTAGTGTGGTCAACTGATAGATGTAAAAAAAGGTTATATTTTAGCTATTTCGAAAGAAAGTTGTTTAAAAACAGATGACTGTTAGTGGTGTTAGTAAATGAAGTCAAATCTTCCTTGGTATATTATTTGATATTGTTCTCTTGGTCTTGGTGTATTCATGTAATTTTGTTCCCTTCATCCTGGTGTATTGATGTGACATTTTTCCTTGGTCCTGGTGTATTATGTGATATTATTGTCTTGGTGTATTACGTGATATTGTTCCCTTGGTCCTGGTGTATTTATGTGATATTGTTCCCTTCATCCTGGCGTATTATGTGCCCTTGGTCCTGGTGTATTATTTGATTTTGATCTGGGTGTATTTTTATTTCATTTTGTCAGGAGATGGTGAAAAATCACTGCTCTACTCAAGAGACTAGAGAGGCTTTTCTGGCTGGTGGGAAAGGAAGAAGATCATCATCTGATTATCAACAAGAAATTACTTCTTCAACTCAATGTTTTGATAGAGGAAAATAACAAGTCATTGGAGCAGGTAACTTTTAGCCTAATATAAGATATATATGAAATATATGTATCTTTCTTATGTTCAGGCTTAAGCTAAAGTTTTAGGGATTTACTCATGTCTGAACATATCTTTTCAGCTCGAAACTGTTCTTCTGAGCTTTGTTTTCACTAGGGACTAGTTCCATTCTTATTCTTTTCTTTCATTTTTAGGCAGGATATATAAAAAAAATATAAGGCCTACAGATATATACTTTGTAAATTTACTTTATACTTACATAAAGTTTTATGTTGTACTGATTAAACATTTGCCGAAACGTTTGAATTTATATTCTGTGTAACCATAATTAAAGCTTAAAATAATATATTGTTTTATTTACATAAATTGACTCATTACTTCCCACAGATCAAAGATGTACCAGTTATAAAGTTCGCAAGAGAGGGAGACAGATCCCTTTCAACATTGGATTATGTACATTGTGTGAATCATTTGGATTGCATAAGCCCCACCCTATCATCTTTTGGAATTAATGAGGACAATATATGCTGGGTCAGTGCAGGAATTAACTAATGAATTTATTATTGATTTATGTTTTTTATGCTGTTAATTCAATTCATAGTTAGTTTTGTTTGTTGTATGATGTCATTTGAAAAAGAAGATAGACAGTTTAATGAAAAATTCCAAAAAACAATCTAAGTGTCAAAATTTAAAAAATTAATGAGTCATATATTTATTGTTGATATTGTCACTAATCATAGCAACAAAGAAGATAATATACATTTGTCTTGTGCGGAAGGCTTAAGACAAAGGCATTGCAAGATTATTTAGTGTAAAAGTTAATAAGCTAAAAATTGAAAAGATGCAGCTAAATGAAAAATTATTTACCTGGTATCAAGAATTAAATACTTTGCCATGTATGTATAAATAAATTGTATATAGTTACACTGACTGTTTAGTCTAGGTCATTCCAGATATTGATATAATGTTCTTTTTTGTATTTGAAATATTAGTAATAACTAACCCATATTTTTATTTTATTTGCTGGATGTGAACCCTTGCACTGTTCCAGCCCTGCTTGTATTGTATATCAATATGTAATGGGCACATGGACTATTTAAATATGTATAAATAACTCTTGTTATTCTGTATTTTGATATAATTTGCTTAACTTTGCATTGAATAATTTTTTGCTGCACATAACCCCTGTATACTTTTTAAGCATATTTGTATTTTAAATATACATGTTATAGGTACACAAGCTGTGAGGAAATGTTATTTTCATTACAATAAAATTAAATGAATTATGTTTTACCTTTGAAAAAAATTGAGTCTGTTGTCTATATATATGTGGTTATGTGTTGAGTGTGAGTTTAAGTGATTTACTTTTACAGATGCTTACTAAAATGTCACTTATGATGGTGGCAAAAAAATGTCAAAATACTCAGAATAAATGCTCATGTAATGCAATGTGTCTACTTCCTCGATTAACATGGTAAAAAACGCACCTGACAAATAATTATTCTTTTGGTTATGTAAATGTATGATTGTGACTCTGTGTTCCATAAATGCGGAAAATAAAATTAGCACTTGGGATTTTAAGTGATTTACTTGAATGGATATTTTGTCAAGTAGCTTTAGCTGGTTATGGCTCACACATTGCCGCCGCAATCACTTGCTGGTTATTTCTATTGCAAATATATAGACATTGCAGTTACTGGCATATTTATTGTATGCGAGTGATAAAATTTATTTGGAAATAAAATGAAAAAAAACATTTGGTACTCTGGTCATCTGGTTAAAGCCGAATTCAAAATTTTAAATAGCTGCAATGTCTTTTTTATGTTCGGTTTTTAAATTTTACTGCCACCCCATTTTCTGTCTGTTCTTCTGAGATTTTTTTTCGTGAGGGACTTGTGCTCATTTCTTAATTTTTTTCTTTCATTTTTTTCTTCATTTTTTTAAGGTATCCTATACCTATATTACGTAAAATTTCATAAAAAATTTATGTATCTTTTTTGTTGTACTGATGAAGGCATTAGCCGAAACATTTAAACTTGTTTTTCGTCTAATTGTTTGTGTTTCTTTAATCTATTTAACGGAGTCCAACGCTCTTATAATTGGACTGGGAATCATTTTTAGTCCCGGGGAATGTTCCCTTTAAGCTGCGCGGCAGTGCAGCAATCTCACAGATGCCGCGCAGCAGTTTTTGAGAACCGTGCAGCTAATTTCCACTTAAGTGTGTGTTTTTGTCTTTAGGCTGTAAAATTTTGCACACAAAAAAATTGATGCTGTAAAAATTTGCACACAACTTTATGATTTTGCACACGAACCAACAAACCTTAGAGGGAACATTGGTCCCGGGTGTCACAATCATTATAAATCATAACAGAGGCGAAGTGGTTCAAATAAGTAATAGTGTCTATTTTATTATACACAATCACAATAAGAATTACATCTCATGAAACTCCAAACATACCGGGTACTCGGAACTATTATCATATTAATCTCAATATTTCAATGACTAGCATCTCTGGATAATCTTCTTTACTTCTTAAAATTCATAATACATCAACACATTTTAAACTGTTCAACCGACTCTCCTTTGATAGGTCCATAATTTAACTACATGTCAAAGTCACTTCAAAATAAAAACTAAATGATCACAATTAAATGTAAAGCAAAGACACCTTCAGATGCAGGACCGACCAAGTACTAAGATAAGTCTTTCTGGCTCCTGGACTTTTGAGCTGATCCCCAGCATGACTTGCATGTATCTGGAAAACACCTCTGGAACCTCAACCTGGCGCTGAGATGATAAAAATAAAGACACGATTGTACAAGCAAAAAAAAGTTAGTTACATTTTCTTCCTTTTACAAATAACTAGGTTAAAATTTGTAACTATGAAAGAAAATTATTAAAGACAAATTTCTGAATGGCTGACAGGTAAGAAGAAAATAACAAAATTCAGACGACTTTTTAACAAGACATTCATGATGTGTGTGTGTGCACATGATAATTATCTGTAGGTTATAGAAAATGATCTAATGTTATAAATAACATTGTTGTTGGGATAAAATTGTGAATGTTTCTGAGATTTTCAGTTAAAGAAAATGTTAATATAAATTCTAACTTTACTTTTAAAGCAGCAATAAAAATCTAACAAATTTTTGTGAAACAACAGATTAACTATGTAAGATGCTCTTGTTTATATAAATAAATTAAATTTTATAAATAAATAAAAAAATGCACATTAACTGCATAAATGTGTTTCTTCATTTTAAATGAATAACATGGTGGAGACTGCAGTAACGCTGTATGACAATGAAAGAAGGAACACACAGTGAGTGAAACTTCTGTCATGTCTTTTCCAAATGTTCTCTTGCTCTGTGATACTTATTTTTGGGCACTACATTTTAGAGACAGCTGAAATGGAAACCTAAACCGTTTTGATTAACACATTGAAAAATGACAATTGCGTAATCTTGAACCACCCTGATTTATTTTTGCATAAAATAGTAAACGGCATCTTTTGCTGTGCACTGACCTCATCGGGGCTGCAGCTGTGAATTTTGTGTATCATGATAACAACGTAGGACGATACGTTGAATTTCTACCCTGTCGCTGGTCACTGATGCTGGTACAACAAGCAGCTCTCCCTGATAACATTCACAGCAGAACATCAAGGGTCACTGAGGTCACTGTAAGTGTTGCATTGGTCTGAATTTTTTTTTTTAAATATAGACTTTAGAGAAGTAAAATATTTGAAATTTGACTTCTTTAGTTACTCAACATATTTAAATGAAGTCAAAATCTCAAAATTTTAATGAAATAACATTTTCATTTACTTAATAATATAAATGATATATCTTTGTAAAATCCGTAATTTTGTATCTTTTAGAACATAATTTTTTTAAAAAATAAACATTAAGAGGTTTCTTTTAAAGAAAGTTCAGTACCTGAGAATCAGAGATTACTGCCCCAAACATATGCAAAAGTCTGAGTTATAATTCATGTGAAGGATGAGGTTTTTGATTATTTTGACTTTTTTTTTTCATCCTCATATGTTCAGACTTGCATGTTAGCAAACCATTTCAAAATTATTCACAATTTTGGGTCAAGAGGGAAATATCAACACCACACCAACCCCCTCCCTTATATTTAAAATTTAAATAATTTGCTTAAAATACATGTTACAATAATGTTGAAAGCAGTAATTATTAACAAATAAACTGCTAGAAAAAGGAAAATTGAAATGGCCACTCTGTGAACCTACCATGGAAAAAGGTAATGACTTCATTATGCACTAAAGCTGGCTTTGACAACTGTTCCACATCAACTGGCCATCTGGGAAAAAAAAAGGAAAATCTCTGGATGATTGTTTCATTATTAATTTGAATATTTTTTAAACTACCCATCACGGGAAAAAAATTATTTAATTTAAATGTTAAAAACAAGTTCATAGATTTAAATAAAAGTAGTGGGATTAAATTTAATTTTATTACTTTTATAGGAAACTAAACATAATGTTTTAGTACGTAAGTTCCTTTTATATGTACAAAATACACTTTTCAACTGCATTGCACAAACATAAATCGTCAACTGTGGAAAGGGGACAAAGTTCTTCTTCTCTAACTTTGCTATAGTCTGAGCTTTATTCTGAAAGCTTTCAATTTTTCAATGACAACGCAATGGAACACTGAGACTTCTTTTCCTTGAAGCATCATGCATAGAATTCAATTCACAGAATCAAATGGGTCGACCAAAAATGACAGGAATATAACAGAACAGTCATCAGAGAACTTTGTGTCCATGTCTAGTTTAGCGTCTTGAATATTTTGTGTTAATATTTAGTTTAGCGTCTTTAAAGCATTTTTGTTCATATCTAGTTCAGCGTCCTTAAAGCATTTTCTGTCCATGTTTAGTAAATCGTCTTGCAAACATTTTATGCTAATATCTAGTATAGTGTTTTGCAAATGTATTGTGTTCATGTCTAGTTTAGCGTCTTGCTGACATTGTGTATTCATGTTTAGTTTAAAGTCATGCAAACATTGCTGCATTTCTTCGCGGAGTATGAAAACTCTCTTAATTTACTGTACAGTACAAAAATCACGTCTGTCTACTATTAGATTAATTATATTGCGATTATCCTTAGGCATATTGGAAGAGAAAGCATTCTAGTAGTGGAAAAAAATGTGTAAACGTAAACAAAAATAAATACATATAATTACTTTAAACTATTTTCAAATAAATTATCTTAATATAAAATGTTAAATAACTCTCTTTTAAAAATATTTTCTTGCATGAGAAAATCTCAAATTCTATATCTCTTTAGACTGGATTCTTGTCCGCTGTTGTACACCATACAGTATGATACAAATTTTCTAAAAATATATTTGAGATGTACAAAAAATCCTTACTTTAAACCTATTTGAAAGTAACACAATATTTCTAAATTTCGTGGATACAAAAAGAAATTAGTTTAAAAGTATAAACATTATGATTTTTAAATTATTATAAAAAAATGATTTTAAAACTGGGTTAAATTCTGACATTTTACAACGAAATTTTAAGTCAAGAGGATTAATTTAAAATATCTATTGATATTTAAATGAAACAGTGTTCTGGCCAAATGGGGAAAAGAGCTATTAGATAATAAGATACAAATAAATGAACGATTTTAAGAAGCCACAGTTACTTTTTAGTTTTGTAATGGTTTGATCATGAATAGTTTCACATTTATAACGTTGTTAGTGACAATTGATCAAGGTAAACAATATGGTTAAACAATAAAATGCCTTAATGTCGCTCAAAGAAGTGCTGTCAATTTTAACGGTTTTCATTTTTTTTAAATATCATATTTGAATATTAAGTAGCTAATAAGACGACCCCCTACTTTTCCTGGGTAATCCCTTATCATTATCATATGGCTTAAGTAGAGGTGCCATCCGACCGTCACTGTTATTCTAAATAAAATTAATTTTAATAAGTACATTTTGACTTCATTTCTACAACCCCATCCCGACGAGGTCCCAGCTAGATATGGCAACCCTTTATATAAAAGTTCAATTATAGGACACAAAGATTCTTGTTAGTCTCTCCCGCACCCTGTTCAACATCTTCCTAGAGAGAATTATGTCAGATGCTCTGGAAGCGCATGAAGGGACAGTCAGCATTGGTGGAATAACAATCACCAACCTACGCTTTGCGGACGACATAGATGGATTGGCTGGGAACGAAGAAGAGCTAGCCAACCTGGTAAAGCGTCTCAAGAAAACCTCGTCGTCTTACGGCATGCTAATCAGTGCTGAAAAGAAAAAACTGATGCCAAATAATATCACAGACATCACCACTGAAATTAAGGTCGGGAAGGAAAGACTAGAGACTGTATGCCGCTTCAAATACCTAGGAGCAATAGTCTCAGAAGAAGGCTCCAAGCCCGAACTGATGTCCAGGATTGCGTAGACTACAACAGCACTAAAGAGGCCCAAGAAAATATGGACTGACAAAAATATAGCACCCAGCACCAAAATCAGGCTGATGCGCTCATTACTCCTCTCAATTTTCCTGTATGCCTGCGAATCCTGGACATTAACAGCAGATCTTGAAAGGAAAATAACGGCGATGGAGATGAGATGCTTCAGAAGCATTTTTTGCATCTGCTATAGGGACCATATCTCCAATGAAACAGTGAAAGAAAGGGTTCGCCGGGGAGTACGATGACCTACTGGTGACTGTGAAAAAAACGCAAACTAAAATGGTACGGCCACGTAACAAGGAAACAAGGGCTTGCCAAAGAAATATTGCAGGGCACCACAAGAGGAGGGAGAAGAAGAGGAAGACAAAGAAAAATATGGGAGGATAACATCAAAGAGTGGACAGGACTAACACTAGGTGATGCTGTGCACACTGCAGAAGACAGAGACAAATGGAGGAGGATAGTTCACATGTCATCTGTGGCGCCCCAACGGTCCAAGGACTAAGGGACATGATGATGATGATGATGATGAATCACGGCTGAGACATTTTTACACTTTAATAGATAACTTTTAAACTAATAAAGTTACTTCAATGACATTTTCAGTACAAATAGATAGACAATCCAAATGTAACGGGATATTCAAATACTACAAAAGCAATTAAAATTTTGCTATAAAAAATTTAAAAATGTCTTCTAATCTTATAAAAAACATTTTTAAACATAACTTTAAAAATTTATAATGCTAATTCAAAGAAATCTTCAGTACAAATAGACAGTGACAAACTAAATTGAATAAAGTATTCAAAACCAAAAAACCTAATTCAGAACCTTTTATATAAAAGTTATTAAATGAAACTCCATTTACTTGGACATTATTGTTCCAGTACATTTAAATACAAAACAAAAACATCAAATGCTATACCACAGTCCACAGCGACAGATAGTGTCCTTGTCCACAGCAACAGGTAGTATCCTTGTTCACAGCAACAGGTAGTATCCTTGACCACAGCAACAGCTGTCCTTGTCCAGCTGAAAGTATACAAAATATTTAAAAACTAAATTTTAAAATCAGTGAACTGAAAATTCAAGTAAATTCCAATCAAAACGAAATTTAAAAAAATGAAAATCTCTCATAAGAAAATCAGAAACTAAATTTGACAATATTATTTCTTCATGATCTATGTCAGATAATACCAACTTACAAACAATTTTCCAAATTTCTCCACACACCCAAATCGTGGACACAGTTCGTGGCGCCTGAGCTTTAGCAACGCTTCATCCTCATCGATTGGTAGACTACAAACATCTTCCTCCATTGTCAATATCAAATTGAGTTGTTTGTTGATCTCCTCCAGGTTGGCAATGCATGTCCTCATGTAAGGACTTTACTGGGAAAAAACAATGGAAAAATCTGAAGCTAATGACATATAATACACCAAGGTCAAGAGAACAATATCAAATAATATACGGTACCAAGAAAGATTTCACTTCATTTACTAACACTACTAACAGTCATCTGTTTTTAAACAACAATAGCTAAAATATAACCTTTTTTTTTCATCTAACAGTTGACCCCACTACTGTGTGGTATTATGAATTCACTCTACAATAAGGTACATGTATAACTTTAAGGTAATAATATATTTTATTCTATACTCTAACTTTGACTTTGAGTCTATCTGTGTGATTGTTTGGTTATCTGAACCACACCTGGTCCAGAATTGTTTTGGAAAATTAAAGCTCTGCACGATAATTACATGCTTATCAATGATTATAATGACATAATACATAACCAATAGTATTTTAAGGTAAACAAATTTAAATGTTGGCATTATTTATTTTTCATAGTATCCAATACTCCTGAAAATATTGTTACAATTAAAAAGTTTGGAAATATGCATATTTTATTTTAAATATGCAATTCTCGAAAATATGTTTAAAATGTGGCACAACATTTTTTTGCTTCAACAGAAAGGAAAAATAAATCTATTTTCTTATCAAGGGAAAATAATATTAATTATTTGATAATTTTTCAAATATTTACACAAAATTCAATGCATGTCAATGCATATAAAAATTTTGCCATACAACAAACAGCAAAAAAAGTGCTGGGAAACAGTAGATGAGTTTGCATTCTATCAGACAACTTTTCTAGCGCATGAAAGAGACTGCACATCTTTACCAGCTTTGTCGGTATTAATACTTACAAGATGAAGAGTTTCTGTGTCTTGGTAATATGTGTCTAGGAGTCCTGATAGGAAGCCCCGAGGCAAGTTATGTGAAAGATGAAGAATCGGAATGAGGGGAGAGTACCCAGTATGTGATCTGAAAATAAGAAATTTACTTTTGTCAACAAAACCAGTTTTATCATGCTACGGTACAAAATTATATTGTGCTGATATAAAACTTAGTAATCTCCTCAAGTAATATGTAACCAATGACATTGTCATGCTGACATTAGCTGACATTAGCTGACATTAGCTTAGTAATCTATGCCAATGACCATGCTATGCTGACATTAGCTATACGTGTATATCAATTAAAATAGCTTCCACAAATGGATTTGGTCCACAACTTTTTTGAATTTTTAAGATAATTGTACCAAATCTTGAGGAGACATTCACAATCTAAGATATACAAGACAGTGAGTGAAACAGTTTTATATAAAATTAAGAATATATTTTTTACATGATTTTAGATAAGGTAAAATTGAAAAATGTTTGAAAAAAAGTTGGGAATTTGTTTTTCTGATTCTGATAGACTACGTTGCTGCAACCAAGTAATGGCATATGTGTAACGGTTTGGGAAACGATGCGGCTATCCTAACTGCTCCCAGCGGGTGCCAGGGCAGTCTTGAAACTCTCGATTGACATTGAGTCCACGGCGGCATTGTCCAGTTGGTTCCAAACAATTATTGTTCGTGAGAAGAATGATTCTTTATATTGAACGGTGTTACACCGAGGCGCAGTAAAGCATTTATCATTGTTCCGGATGTAACTGCTCATGGAGTTGTCAGAGGTGAAGTCTGTGTTTATTGAGCGTTTGGCTCTGATTAAGTGACCTGGCTTCTGCGGGGTAAGATACGTGTAACTGGAATGGCCGGCACTAGCCCCGTGGCCACTTTATAAAGAAATGTTAGACGGAGCTTTTCTCGCCTGTCTTTGGAGGGGACGTCAAATCTTTTTTAAGAGGTTAGTGACGAAGCCATGAGTAATGGATTTGTAGTCACTTGCGATGAAGCACACTGCGTTGCATTGTATTCGCTCTATCTTGTCAACGTCTTGCTTTAGGTATGGGTCCCAGATAATCGCACCATAATCTAATAGTGGACGGAGGAGTGCGAGATAGGCATTTTGTTTGCAGGATGTTGGGCAGTGGCGCAGATTTTCTTCGAATGAAACCAAGTATGGAGTTGGCTTTTTAAAAAAAAAATTTTGTATCTATGGGGGTGACCATTTTAGATTATTCAAGATGAGAATTCCAAGGTATTGATTATTTGATACTTGTTGGAGAATGGTCTTTAGAGAATACAATATATGTCATATAAGTTGATGGTTTTTTTCTTGAGATGCTCATTGTGTAGCATTTGGGTTCGTTACATTTCATGCCCCATTTGTCCCCCCATTTCATAAGGCACTAGAGGTGGTTGTGATCATCGTAGCCATTTATCTCTCTGTAGACAAGACAGTCATCTGCAACCAGCCTCACTTGAGATTTTACAGTATCAGAGAGATCGTTTATATTAAAATTATAGAGAAAGAAGGGGCCCAGCACTGTTTCCTGAGGAACTCCTGAGTCTACGGTGGCTTTGCGTGATCAGACGCCATCTACCACTACTTGCATGGTCCTTAGGGTTGGGAATGTTGAGAGCCAGGAGTGAAGGTTGCCAGTAATGCCGTAGTGGTAGAGCTTATGTAGAAGAAGGCTTTGTGGGACAGTGTCGAAGGCCATGGAGAATTTGAGAATTGCCATGTCGACCTATTTACCTTTGTCATTGGAGGAAAGGGGGTCATTGGTGATGATGATTAATTGAGCTTCTTTTGAGAATCCAAAGCGGAAACCGTGGTTTACGTTGGTCAGGATGTTGTATAGTTCAAGGTGGTTCATGATATGGCGACAGATTATGTGTTCTAGAATTTTGCATGGTACCGGTACGGAGGTCAGGGATATTGGGCGGTAGTTTTCTGGGTTATGGCGGTCACATTTCTTGTAGACACAAGTGATATTTGCATCAAGCCAGACTAATGGGAGTGTGCCTGAGTCAAGCGCCTTTTGGAAAATGCAGGTTAAGCTTGGGGCAATGTTGTCAGCCAGGGTCTTCAGGAAAATGTTCGGGGTCAGGTCCGGGCGCTTTATTGGGCTTCAGGTTTTTGAGAAGTTTGGCTACTCCTTGTTCAGTTATGTTGAGGGGCCTGTTGTACCAGGTGATGGTTTTAGTGATGGTATGACTGTGGTGGAAATTTTGGTGAAGAAAGATTGGAACTGCCTTAGGAGAATTTCTGCTTTGCATTTGCGTTGCTTTTGTTTATAAGTTGTCTTTTCTCTAGTAAGGGGGCCACACCAATGTTGTCTTTTTTCTAGGATTTTATGTATTTTTTATTGGGAAATATAATTTTTTGCAAGATTAGATGAGGGAAAATTGAACAATTGTGGAAAAAAAGTTGGGAAATTTTTTAAAAAAGATACCGGTATTTAAAAGTTTCAAGTGAAACTGAAAAACTATTGCAGGTTCATTTGATTTTAAAGTAGTTATATGTACTTTAAGTTTTTTAAAGTTATTTTAAATTAACTAATATTTATATTTCTGTAAAGGAAACATGGAAAAAAGTGAACTGAAAAATTGGGGGGAACGCAAAAAAAAAATAATTGTGTTAAGCGTATTTTTAATTGATTATAATATTCATAACATGCATTAAACCAATGTTAATGTTGTTAGATGAAGTAAATTCTTTTTAAAAAAATGTTAATGCATAAAATTATTATTTCAAAATGGGGAAAATCTACCTTAAAAATTAAACTAAAATTCACAATAAGAGCATCTGTTTAATTCTGGAGCAGTGGACCAGCCCATTATTTATCTTGTACATCATGGAGAGCCTAGATAATCGTCTTCTTTCCTCCAGTGGTGACCAGACAAGTTTTTCCAGCATGCTGCCAACACTAGAGGTGTTCCTGTAACGGTTCAGGACAAAGCGTGCTGCTTCCAACCTGTCGACGTTTTTTCTGGCTGATTGGGTCCCAGACTGAAGACGCATAATCTAAAAGCGGCCGGGCAAAGGCTTTATAGCAGGGATCTCAAACTCGTGTGTCAACCCTGCCCCTGCCTACTGTTTGAACACATTTTAACGTTGAAAGCCTTCAAGGAGAAGGATGGGTTGTTGTTCCTGTACGATACCAAATGGGTCATGGAATTGGCTTTTCTTGTTGACATTACACAGGAGCTGAATGCACTCAACAAGAAGTTACAAGGCCAGGGGTAGCTTGTCAGGATTGCCAATGACGATGTCAGGGGATTCTGCACAAAACTTGTGTTATGATTCTTAGATAAACCTCTGCCGTTTTCCAACATGCAAAGTACTCATGGACTCGGGCAAACCCTTCAGTAGTAAGCATAATGATGTCATTGCTAATCTACCGGAAGAATTTTATCACATGTTTTTAGACTTCAAAACAGACAAAGCGACTTTTCAACTTTTCGCTGACCATTTCTCTTTTAATTTAGAAGATGCAAACACCCCCTCCCCCCCCACCCCTTGCGCTTAAAATGGAGCTAACTGATCTTCAATGCAATTCTAAGTTCAGGGAGGTGAATGGAAAAACAGACAAGCATGGATAGTTTATGAGAACATTGCCTCCACCGTCCCTGAGATTTCCAGGTTGTTCAAGCGGATCATGTGCCTTTTTTTGGAGTAGCCTACCTATCTGTGTGAAAAGCTCTTTACCACTATAAACTTTAACAAGTCAAAGTACAGGGCCAAACTTACGGATGAGCATTTTCAAGATACACCAAGGGTCTCAGTTGGAGGGTTTCTTACAGGCATACTTTCGGGGGGGGGGGGGGGGGGCAAGAAAATCCCCCCCCCAATGCCACCCCCCGGGGGGGGGGAGAGGGGAAATGGGTAAGAATATATATTTTTTAATTTAAAATATTCTAAACTAAATTTTAAAATATTTTTCAGCAATAGAAATGTGTCCCTTTCACGATTAAAATCAATGGAACCAATAAAATATCGCTTTGCCTTTATTACTTTATTGATGATTGATCATGGATGATTTAATTTATATCGCTCAGGTCTTAAGTGTCTAATCATAACACAACATGTCTACTCTAAGTTGTGGGCGGAAATAGAATTAACCTGCTGGGCTATATATAGTTAAAAAGTCGTAAACAACGTGACTCTCGGTAAATTAAAAAGTGGAGGTCGCCATTTCGACAACGAAATCACGATACCCGGTTTTCGGCACTTCCCGGATCTTACCGAAATACCTATCTTAAGTTGCTTAAGCCTTGGCCTTAATTTTACCTTACCACCCGGCACATGTTTTTATATTGTTGCTTTACTTTTAACTTTTACTTTATCCTTAAAGTACTTTACTTTTCCTAATTTAGGCTTGCTAGAAGGCTGGCACATAATTCACATGTGGGGGGGGGTTTGGATTATTTGGTAATCACGCACTAAAATAAGGGATTACCGGATTATTTTTACGAAGTGATTATTGACAGAGCTGTGCGGATAACGCGCGCCGTTATTCACAGATTTCGGTGTGCCGATAACGGTCGACATTATTCGCAGAATGTGATAAATTAAATTATGAATATAAAATACAAAGTTCGTATTTAAACATCTCCTCAGTAGTGTAGTGGTCAGTATCTCCGACCGTCACCCAGCTGACATAGGTTCGATTCTCCGTTGGGGAAGCCTCATTTTTATAAATAAAATTAAAAAAAAAAATATTTAATGGTTATTTCATAGTGTTATATGATAATAATATTCTTCATATAGCCTATAGCTTTCTTATTCTGTTCACATAGTTTTATTATTATTTTCATATAGTTTTGTTACATATGTTACAAGTTTCAATCTATTTTGTTAGAATGTTCATTCAAGTTTCGTTAAAAAACTGTAAACAACATGTTCACGCAGATGAGCCGCATAAACCATGTTTAAGTCAGATACAGCTGTTCGAACTGTACATTGTGATATACATTTAGCTGTTTTGAGTGTTTAGTTTTCTTTGTATAATTCCACTCATAGACTTTAACATCCATTTGTTTTTTCTCTAATAAACAAATAATTATTAATAACTTACTTATTCAAATATTTTAGATCTCAGAGTTGTGTATTAATGTTTAGCTGAAAAAATATGTCACGTTTTATTTGTTTCATTTTATTTTCTAATAAGGATCATAATAAGTAGGGACACAATATGCCGCTCCAGAAATAGTTGAAATAACACTTAGTGATGACAATGAAATGAACATACCGGTACCGTATTTAAAACATATCAATATCATTGACATCAACAATTTTAGCTCTTGTAAAAAAAAAATGTTGATAATTGAAACAAAAAGCCATACTGCCACTGTTGTAACTATGGACTGCCACTGTTGTAACTATGGACTGCCACTGTTGTAACTATGGACTGCCACTGTTGTAACTATGGACTGCCACTGTTGTAACTATGGGTCTAAATACCAGAAAAAAGCATAAAAAAATTAATTGGTCGTAATATGCATTGCGAGTCTTGGGGAAGTAAAGTTCCCTTGGGGCAATTGAAGCAGCGTTTACAAGTTTGAGTGTATGGCCAGCGCAATAACCAGCCAGCTTTACTTTTCCCCAGCTAAGGCCAGAGCTGGGTAGACTTAGGGACACCCTCAAGGATCAGGAAAAAATACTAGCCTTAAACAGGATTAGATTCTGTTATTATCGATGTAGGGCCTATATGCCCCTCCCCGTCTCTCACATGGCCGCCTGATGGAGACACCTCTCTGCATCATAACACTGTTGCACGGCATGTCAACTATTTCTGACAGAACATTTCTGGACTACGTGATATATCATAGTGCTTTAAAAAAAACTAAACGATATCCTATCAAGCTTTGACATCATTTAAAGACATCTCTACAATGGGTGAAAGTGAGTCTACATGAAGAATACCGGTACCATTTTTATTACTGGTATAACATTTAATATGAAATACCAGAAAATTAGCTATGTCTAGGAGTAGGAGGTTTGACTGGATCTATTAGTAACACTCTATAGGTCGAATATGTTGGCCCCTAACAGAGCAGATGTAGGCACAATTAATTGTCCTATATCCAATATATAGGCTATAGTTAGGCCTATTAAATTTTTTAAATTTAACTTGTGCATACCGGTAGCTTCGGTTTTGAGATGTGTTTGTGCCATTGTCATTAACGATCGATCTATCCTACACTACTTAAAACTACGCCCCTACCCCGGCTTGGAATGTGATCTTAATTATTTCTAGAAATGTGCGTAATTATGGGAACATTTCTGTCTAACAATAACGCTCCGCATTATTCGCAGATTTTGGTCTGCCGATAACGCTAGGCGTTATTCGCAGATCTCGGTCTGCCGATAACGCTCAACATTATTCACAGAGCTGTGTGGATAACGCTTCCCTTATTTTTATAACATGCTAATCAGTGCCATTAGTCCTCTCTATTTTCCTGTATGCCTGCGAATCCTGGACATTAACAGCCGATCTTGAAAGGAAAATAAAGGCGATGGAGATGAGATGCTTCAGAAGCATTTTTGGCATCTGCTATAGGGACCATATCTCCAATGAAACAGTGAAAGAAAGGGTTCGTAGGCAATTGGGGAGTACGATGATCTACTGGTGTCTGTGAAAAAACGCAAACTATAATGGTACGGCCATTAAACAAGGAAACAAGGGCTTGCCAAAGAAATATTGCAGGGGACCACAAGAGGAGGGAGAAGAAGAGGAAGACAAAGAAAAAGATGGGAGGATAACATCAAAGAGTGGACAGGAATAACACGGGGCGATGTAGTGGGTAGTGCTGAAGACGGAGAGGAATGGAGGAGGATGGTTCACATGTCATCTCTGACGCCCAAACGGTCCAAGGACTAAGGGACATGAGGATGAGGAGGATGGTTGTACGCCGAGACCCGCCAATTCTATGATTTTCAGAGACTCTGTGAAAAAATATTATGAAGAGTTTGATAGGCATCAGCATGATTATGATTATGGTAATTTTTTCCGATAAAATAAAATACATTTTTGGTTTTTGAAGTTTTAGCACTTTCTAATAAAGATCTGGCAGTGAATGGAACAAGAAAAACGATTGGTTGTAATATTTTTTTAAAGTTTAGACAATCATATTTTATATTATGTTATGTACACACTGAGAGGGGAGGTGGGGGTTGTTGATTAAGGAGATTTTGCATATGAGACGCTTGGGGCTAATGGTAGTTGGGGATGCCACGACATCTTTTTTCGGTGTTTACATGTGGGAGTCACTTCCCTTTGTTTATTTTCAGATAACTAATATTTTTATGTATTAGTATTAATTCGCCCAAGCATGGGCGCCCGCAGGTAGGGGCAAGGTGGGGCCCTTGCCCCCCCTGGATTGATTGGATAAAACAATTTTAGACAAAAATAGAAAAAAAATGTATTAAAGTAAAGAGAAAAGAAAAAGAAAGTAACTAAGCTGATGTCCTGTCTGTTCGTTCACCATACAAATGCGCTACAGTAAATTAAAACTATATTAAAACATTACTACAAATTTTGTGCCCCCCCCCCTGGAAAGTTAATCGATTTTTTTGCCCCCCCCCTAGAAAGTTTTACGCCCAAGGAATGTTGTATTTGTTTCTTTTGGGTTTTTATTTTCATAATAAATGAAAAAAAGAAATATAATTTTTAAATATAGACATAAAATTTTATTTTATGTTATATTTTGACAAAATTTTGAGAAATTATTTTTTTTTGTTGGGTACTTTATAATGATACGGATATAGAAAGGAGTGCTTAAATATTACGTCTGTTGCTATACTTGATTGCTTGACCGGGTGCCCGGTAAGTTCAAAATTGGTTGTTGTTTTTTTGCATGAACAGCAGTTTTAGTTAGATACATATTGGGTAAATCTATGCAGATGGAGCCTGAATTTAACGCCCGTTTTTGGAATCGTCTGGAAAGTGAGGGCGAAAGGAGCGTGATAGATTGGCTCATGACTACGAGTCTCATTGCAGATAGATACGAATGTCCCCATTGTAAGAAGGGTATGAACTTGTGTGCATGGGCAAATGCTTCAGATGAGTTTGCATGGCAATGTGGTGACAAAAGTCATGGCAATATTGTGCATAGTTTAAGGAAGGGGTCGTGTTTTAGTGACAGTAGATTGACGTGTGACATTATGTTATTGACACATTTTTGGTTAAGAAAAATGCCTTTGGGACATATTGCGAAAGAAGTCAGCTTTTTGTGGCGAGGTCTGCATGGAAGCGTGTGCTGTGATGAGTGAGAGCTTAGGAGGAGTGGGTGAAATTGTGGAGATGGATGAATCCCAATTCGGCAAGCGGAAGTATCATAGAGGCAAACACGTAGAAGGAAAATAGGTGTTGGT
This sequence comes from Lymnaea stagnalis, assembly GCA_964033795.1. Taxonomy (NCBI): domain Eukaryota; kingdom Metazoa; phylum Mollusca; class Gastropoda; family Lymnaeidae; genus Lymnaea; species Lymnaea stagnalis. The sequence goes on from CAXITT010000290.1 coordinate 37,905, forward strand.
GGGATTGAAAGAGGATCAAACAAAATCTTTTTCAGGGTTGTTGAGAACCTGCGGTAAAGACGTCCTCCTGGCAATAATTAAAGAATTGGTGCAGCCAGGAACCACAATAATTTCTGATTGTTGGAGGTCTTACAACTGTAGGGTTTAACCACCTGAGGGTGAACCATACAATTGAGTTCAAACACTCTGAAACGGGCGCACACACCAACACCATAGAGGGCACCTGGAGTGCAATTAAATGATCTCTGCCCACAAGAACCTGTCCTGGGGAGGAGCAGTTCAACTCATATTTATTTGAATATATGTGGCGACACTTATGTGGTAATAGAGTTTAAATGAGAGAATTTTTAAATGCTATAAAAATTGTGTATCCTCCCCAAATACAAGATTCTGATGCATAAGGAGTGAGTAAAAAATTATTGAAATTTCATTGATTTTTTTAAAAATTTTGCTCGGGATAGATATAGGGTTAGGGTTTTTAATAATTTGAGCTGCCATCTTGGTTGACACTTCACGTGTTGTCAACCAAGATGGTGGCCATTGAGAAAATAGTGGCATCCACAATGACCCTTTACCAACGCTTGGATAGGGGGATAGGTGTGTGTGTCAAAGGCAATAAAAATTCGAATGCCATAAAAATTTCACCTCAACCTATCGTATTGATGGTAATGATTGTCATATTGATGCTTTGTGCTTCACAATGAACTACCTAGATGCGTCAACAGTAATATTTAGTCTAGTTGCCCTCGCAATAACTTCACTTGACCATCCATCCCCTTTTTCTGCTACCAGGCGTGTGATGTAGTTTTGTTACATAATTATTTTGTTCGTCAGAACCGCAATTGTGAAAACGGAGAAAACTAGAGAAGGTTTTTAAAATAAAATCCATTATCCAACTGTTCTGCACTGGGAAGTTGGATTTGGACATATTTTTTTAATATCTAGTTAGTCGCATTTGAAATATTGAAATATATTTTTAGAGCCCACAAAACAGCTCTATCCCTTAAACAATATATCCCCTCAAAGACTTGCTGTAGTTATTGAGTGTCAAAACGATTGCAAAAAACATTTTGAAATCAAAGCCTGTAAGTTCTTTAAAGAAGCACTGAGTAAAAAGTACATCCTTGACATCTTTTTGTCAAATATTAAATTCAAAATCACTTTTCCAAAATCAAGTAGCTTGTGTAGAAGCTTTGTTTTAATAAAATAAAAAGAGCAAATTTCTGAGTGCAGCTTTAAAGATGATTTGTGCCATAGGAATAATTATTTTAGTGTCATACCAGATATTTTCATTAATATCTTTATTATTTAATTTTCTTTTATTCATGTCAGATATAAAATGTGGCAGAGATAAAGCAACAGCTATGATTTTAGAAATGTCTGCAATGACTATGAAGAAATTAGCCATTAGGATGCCGAGATTGCCATTCAGTATTGCTACTGATGGTAGTAAAGACTCAGACAAAAAGCAGTACTCTCCAGAGGTCACCATTGAAGGATAGGGTGGCCTTGTAAATTCTCATCTCCCAGCTTTGCCGGTGTACAAAGCATCCTCGGCCACAGGACAGAATATATATTTAAGATCATGGCAGATGAATTGAATTCACAGGGCATTTCATGGGTAAACTGCATTGCATTTGGCTGTGACAATGTCAATGTGATGACTGGCCAATACAATGGAGTATACAGTTTTATTAAAGGAGAGCAAGACATTTATCTGGCATGACGCTGCCTCCATCTGGTGCATCTTGCAGCTAAAAAGTGGGGCTTCCTGTCTACCCCCAGTTGAGGAGGTCCTGGTTGACGTTTGTTACTTCTTCAAGAAAAGTTTGAAGAGACAGTGTGAATTGAAAAACCTGCAAGTCCTGTATGGTACAGAACAGATGAAAAGTATCAAGCATGCATGCACCAGTATTGCAAGATGCCTAAAAAGATTGTTTGAAAACTGGGACCACTTTATGCACTTTTTTTATGAAGACAAATATACAAATTCCAAACCAAATAAGAAACCACATGATGGGCAGACAACTGCTGTGTTGGAAGGACATTGCACAACTTACTCTGTGAAGCAGGTTGATGCCATTTATGACTTTTTGCGGTCACCAACAAATCAAATTAACTGCTATTTATGATCAGGTGAGATGAATTTTTATATTTTATGAGTCTTGAAGGCTGCATAATTTTACTCAAATTTCAGAAAGATGATGCAGGTGAGATGAATTTTTATATTTAATGAGTCTTGAATGCTGCATAATTTTACTCACATTTCATTGGACCAGCAATATTTTCTTACGATTCATTTTATTTTGTGCAAAGTTGTCTGTAGTGGACATTAGTAATTTTGTATTATTTACCTTACCATACTGTTGTACTTAATAGTATTTTAATGACACATGGTTATTTTTACAGGTACTTGTCCAACTGCAGGCAGAAGAAGCCATGATCATCATGCTGAAGGAGATCCCTGCAGCCTAATTGGTGACTTGTACAGCAGATTTCTCTTGCCAACAGCAGTTAATGGTATTGACCAGATAAGCTTGTGTAGATTGGTCTTGTTAATGTATGCATTTATGTTGTAGTTAGTTGGACGAATTTAATACATTTCTTTTGTTTTAAGTTATCATCTAAATGGTTTATCATAATAACTTCAGTACTAGTTTATAATTTTTTTTGTCTTTCAGTTCCAATACAAGCTAAGAAGCTGTCAGAAAGATGATGCTGACCTGATTGTTGGATCTCAGGCAAAGACCATGCTGCAAAACAAAGAAAAGTACAGCCCCAGAGACAAGGGGGTTGTGGAGTTCTATGCTTCTGTTGGAAAATATTTTGAGATGGTGCTTGACTACCTTCTAAAAAAGACTTCCCTATCAGATCCTGCACTTCAGAATGCTTCTGTATTTGATCCAAAAAGGAGGTTAAACAACACCAGCTAGAATACTTCCTTACCAGATTCCCCATTCTGATCCCCAGAGGGACTGATGTTGACACCATCTATGAAGAGTTTGATAGGCATCAGCAGAGGAACATTGAGGATTGGGTAAGAGTTGACAGGATTTGGCAAACAATTTGCCAAAAGCACCCAGCCCTTAAGAATCTTGCCCATGTAGTGAAAGGGATCCTCACCATACCTCACTCCAGTGCTGCGTGCAAGAGAGTATTCTCTATGGTCCTGAATTCATGCACAGACCAGGGAACAACAATGGTCCAAAAACAACAGAGGCCTTGTTAGTCCTCAAGAGAAAATCAGGAAGCTGCTTGGACTTGGATGAAACTTTCAGTGCAAAAGAACTCCAGCAGCTTAAAAGTTCAGCAAGCGTCATCAATACACAAGGTATTTAAATATTTATAAAATGTGTACTCAGTTAAAGAATGTGCCCCTTTTATTGCTACCAAGTGTACTAATTTGTTCAGTATTGTACTATTCTGAGACAGTATTGTACTATTTTGAGATGGAATTGTACTATTTTTTGAGTTCCTGGGGAAACAAGTCTGGTGCATGAGTATAATATAAGCTGTGAATTAAATGATAATATAATTTGTTACTTTATTTTGGGGGGTGTGGTCGTGACAAAGATTTTATAAGGCTAAAGCATCTAAACCTAGATGAGCCACACAGTGGGATCTGACTATGATAAAAACATCATGTTTGTGGCTCTTTAGGGTTAACAACACATGGTCAAGGGCTTACCAATCAATAATCATGACATTAAATTACAATTTATTTACAACTATAGGATGTTATAAACTATAATTATCATAAGGTAGATATTTTAAAAATAATACAATTTTGTTAACATTCACAATTTTTAGTTTTATAGTTAATGAAAATTCACAATATTTAGTTTTAATCTCAAATGTATTAAAATAGATAGCCAGTGTAAAAATGTATGAGTTTGTTTGTATGACAATGTCAGAATTAATTTGTGATACAGATTAGAGAAGAGAACACATTCTTCAATGAGTGACGCTCAAAGTGAAGGAGTTTACCATCAGGGTCCCATTTGGATAGCTCTGCTCAGGACCATAAAAGTTACCCATGATGTTTTACCATTGCAGCTTTTTTTCTACATTTCAACACTATAAGATAAGATAAGGTAAGATAAGATTCTTTTCTTTATCCAAATAATGTGTTTTGATTACATTGTATCTATTCATTTTTAGCACATATCCAGCAAATATTCTTTCTAAGACAAAATTTTTAAACCAGAGCAATTTAAACACATCAAATGTATGTCTCAAGTGCAATAATCAGTCATCATATACCACAGAACTTCACTCCTTTAGTGACAATATTAACTTTAATTAAGAGTGATTGTTTGATTTTGTTAAAGCCAGAGGAGCACTCTGTTAAATTCTAACAGACTGGGGAACAAATAAGTGCATAACTTTCAGTGTTAACTTTGAGGGAAAGAATTCACCCTGATTGAGCTCATCTTAAGTATCTGTCGTGTCATGTTTAAAACAGAATGTTTACTTAATGAACTTGAATAATAAGTTTATACTAGAGGTGTGATTAAAATATTAAATATAGATTGGAAGTAGTTAGAATATTAAATTTAGACAAGAAATATGATTAAAATATTAAGTTTAGAATAGAAGTGTAAATTATGTTTAAAATTGTATTCCTCCAGATGAGTCTCCTCTTAAATTTGGTTGGTTGAATGTATTAATGAAAGCCATGGAGATGACCAAACTGGACTTTAAAAATTTTACATGAAGATATCAGAACTAAACATTGAAAACTTCACATGCAGATTACCAAGATGGGCATTGTAAACTTCACATGAAGATGTGAGAACTGGACTTTGAAAATATCACATGCAGATGACCAAGCTAGAAATTGAAAACTTCATATAAAGATGTCAAAACTGGACTTAAAACTTTACCATGACAAGGATGACCAATTGAAGTAAGTTTTTTAAAAATTGTGCCTACAATAAACAAAAAAACAACAATAAAACTACAACTATAATACTAAGTTTAACAGCATTCTAAAGATTAATTCATATGAACATTATGATTATTGGTATTATTACATACGTGAAGACATTACCTACAGAAATACAGAGGATACCATCTTACTATTACAGTAAAACTTCAGTTTTGCGACCTTTAAATTGCCATTGAAATGAGTGCGTTATTTGGTGGGGGTCTTAAAAAAGAGGTAGGACATTTTCAAAAAGCGACTTTTAGAAAATTAAGTAAACAAGTAGAAAAATACACATACCATTAAGTATAGGCACCATCTTACATTCAGAATTATAGATTAAACTCTGTCTCACAACCAATATAAACTCATATTGTCTCACAACCAATACAGTCATTATCTTCCTATTCCTCATTAATTCCAATGCTGGTTTGGTAGCTGTTTAAAACGTGTGTAAGTGCTGAGTACATGCTTAGAGTTATAACTATTTATGCATAAGATAAGCGCATTAATATTGTTGTAATTATTTTTATTCTGTCATTGAATAATTTTTTTTATTGAAAGAAATCTGTTATTTCTTTTTGTTTTCATGATCCCCCCACCCATGCATGTTCTTTTAGTATGTCTCTTTGAACACCAGACATAGTGTCAGCAAGGTCTGAAAGACTCCTGCTCAGGCCATAACCGGCCATCTCCTTGGAGTATTTCAAAACACAAATTTACGGTACAATCGTTATTTCCCCATCTCTACTTCCTAGCTGCTTTAGTGCATCGCCTGCTGTTAAAAGTCGTAAACGAAACTGTTTTCTCCAAGCGCACAAATATAGCATTGCTTTGGAATCTGACTTTTTCAGGTGCTAGGTCGTAAAATTGAATTATTTGAAGGTTGCAGGTCGCGTTTTTGAGGGAGTCGTTTAAGAGAGGTCTTTATATATCACAAAGCATTGGTGAATTTTTTTCGGTCATATGTTGGAGGAAGTCATTTAAGAGAGGGTTGCAAAACGGAGGTTTTACTGTCTTGGGAAGACTTTACCATCACCTAGACAGCTCTGAAAAATATGCTAGGGTGCTTTTCTTGGAAGTGCTGGGTGGCTGAGTTGTCTAAACTGAGCAAATCTCAAGATGTGGTCGGGAGTTCAATTCCAGCCAAAGCCCAGTCAAGCATAAACCCATCCAGCACCCAGTGTAGATGGGACACGTTAACCTTGGTCTGCAACTCATCTAAGAAAGAAACTCTAAATTCAAACCCAGAGATGGCGTCCCCTACAGGCGACAAACAATGTATCATTCCGACAACCCCTGCGATGCCCCGGATGCCATCATTGAGAGCACAGTGAGCATGCTAAAATAGCATGGATACTTAGCTCTATATAAGTATTCAATCAATCAATCTTTGACTTCTCATCAGCATTTAACACTATCCAACCACACCTTATGATTAAAAAGCTTTATATGTTAGCTTTTCAAGCAAAGCTACTGAACTTTTTAACAAATACTTCAAGTTTAATGACCAAATATCATTAAGTAGAGAAATATGTACCGGGGTACCACAAGGTTGCGCTCTCTCCCCTCTCCTGTATACAATATATACCAATAATACTCAGAGCCCAAGCAACACCGTTCCAATAATTAAATTTACTGATGAAGCTACCATTGCTTAATATCTGAAGGGGAAAGCATATCACAACTTACTAGCTATATCAGTTGATGCAATGAAAATTTTATTTAGTTAAATACTGGTATCTCAAAACTGAAAGAAATGGTGTCGATTTCCAAAGGGGGAATCACTCAATTACAGATCTCACAATAAATAATCACAGTATTGAGGAAGTAGACACAAAAGTATCTAAGTATCACCATTATTAATAAGCTGACAGGGCATGACTAGGACCCAAACAAAATCAGCAGAAAACCTATTAAACAGATGGGAGAGAAAATTTCTCCAGGAAATATATGACAAAGGAAGAATATGGATGGAGAATACATACCAACCTGAAATTGTACAGTCTATATCAGGATCCCACGCTAGTAGCAGAAATAAAAAAGGGCAGGCTGCGCTGGGCAGGACACTTAAAGAGAATGCCAAATGACAGAAGAGGGAAGCGGGTACATCACCAGACCCCAGAGGAAAACGGCTCAAAGGCAGACCTAGGCTTAGATGGGTGGATGATGTGGAAAAAGATCTACAGCAGCTGGTAATCCAAGCATGGAAAAGAAAGCATTAATTAGGTCTGAGTGGAAGGAAGTAGTGAGGCAGGCCAAAGCCCTACATGGGTCATAGTGCCATAAGGATGGATGGATGACATGGCATGAACACAGCCAAATTTGTTATTAAAAAATCAACCAAAGACTTTTCCATCTTTAAAAAATGTATTATTTCGGTGTAAACAAACAAGTTATTAACTTATTATACAATGCAACAATTGGAAGCCTTCTAAACTTCCCATTACAGCTCTGTCAGCTCCATCTACAAATTTGCAGGTGCAGTTTCCATATCTATGACAAAGAATGACTTGGTTCAACATTGCTTGGCAACAGAACAGGGAGACAAGTTGCATGTGTGTCTCCATTAAGCACAGCTCACTTGAAATACCTTCACTGCATCAGGCATATCAGTGATCAAGTGGTCCCATGCCTGGAGCTGCAGGTTCAAGTCGCTTTTTATTTTTAACCCGAAAAAGTGTGGAGTCTTTCCCAATGCTGTCCATGAATTGAGAGATTTCATCAATCAATTGGAAAAATCTACTAAGAACTTTTATCAGACTTAGCCACCGCACCTCTGTATGATAAGGCATGTCGCCGAACTCTTTGAGTCTATTTCCAGCAAAAAAAAATATTGAAATTACCTGTGATTTAAACCTTTGGCTCTGATAAAGTTGACGGTTTGTGTAACAGTGCTCATTACACCTTCCATGTTGAGGGCTTTAACACACAGCGAGCCTCGGTGTATGATGCAGTGATATGCTATCAATCCACCTGTAAATTTATCCTGCATTTTTAACCACATCCTTCCAACTAACTAGTCCCCTTTTTTCGCTGTTCATCGCCAGTGCTCCATCTGTTGTAAGTCCACCTAGTTTGTCCCAAGGCAGGTTCATGTCGGTTAAACTTTGACATACATTGTCAAACATTTCTTTTCCTGTCATTTCTCATGCATGGATTCCATGTGCAATATTTCTTCTGTAACATTGAAACTGGAGACCACTCCACAGATGAAGATAGCGAGCTGTGCAGTGTCAGTCAGCTGTGCAGTGTCAGTCGTGTCATTACTTTCATCAACAGCAAGTGAGAATGCAAAAAAGTGATTGTCTTTTTCGATCAGCTAGTGTTTTCACATTAGTGGCCATCTCACAAGCCCGATCAGCAACGGTATTTCTGCTAAGGCTTACATTTGCAAACATCTGCTTTTTGTCTGAACACAAGATGTCACACACTTTCATCATGCAGCACTTCACAAGCTCCTGTAAATGGTTGGCCTGATTTTACAAGCTCCTTCACCACAATAAAACTTGCTTTCACAGCAGCTTCAGTATGTGATTTTGCTTTGGTGAAAAACATTCATCTTCAATTCTTCTACCTTCTGTTGCTTCTACTCGGCATTCAGGAATTTTAACTTGTCTTGATGTTTAGTCTCAGATTATATTCCTTGATCACAGCCACATTATCTCCACAAAGTAGGTACAGATTGATAACACGTTAGCCATAGCAGGAAAGTGTGATGTAATATCCAGGCTCTACACCACTTTCATTTCTTATGTGCCTATCCAAAATGAGCAACTGAATGTTGCTAGGTTACTGTAACGACAAACATCCACTCACTACACAACTTTTACTGTCGCTTATTTTGATAGAAAAAGCGAGAACGCTCTCAGGTAGCCTATCCTTGGACAATGCAGATTATTAGGGAATATGATTTGCACTTTATATCGCAGGGCCATTAAAAATATTTGAGCTTAAAATCTCTCTCATGCCTGATATAATTGTACGCCGGTCAAGACCTCTCATGCCTGATATAATTGTACGCTGGGCCTAATGTGACCCACTGGCCTTAAGTTTGACATGTATGATATAGGAGTACTTTTTTTCTTTAATTTTACTAATACTTCTTTTGTTATAGCGGTTTTTTTTTTCAGATGCTTAACTTTGATGTAGACAATTCAGTCTTTGTTACATGTAACAATAACCAACACATATTTTCATCTTCTGTGAGTCTTGCAGCTAAAGTGAAGTAGATTGAGTACATGAAGCAGTTGAAGTAAATCAATAAAAATATTATTGTAAAGGGACAGTAAATAATATTATTTTAATATTTTGTTTTTTCACTTCCAGGTTAATGCATTCTACACAAGTGACTTGGCGTTGAAAACCAAGACGTTTCAGTAAATCTATATCACAGATTCTTGGCTGACAGCTGATTGTGCACCATATCATCTTGGCTGACACCTGATTGTGCACCATATCATCTTGGCTGACAGCTGAATGTACACCTCGCCATCTTGGCTGACACCGTAATGTACACCATGTACACTGGGTGGCCGAATGGTCTAAACTGAGCAAACCTCAATTTCAGCCAAAGGCCGGTCAAGCAAAAACATCACCCCGGGTGGATGAGACTCGTTAACCTTGGTCGGCAACTCATCTAAGAGAAGGAAACTCTGAATTCAAACCCGGAGCTGGAGTCCCGTAAGGCGCATACAATGTCAATTCCTGCAACCGTACCCATCCCTGGTCGTCTTGACGTAGAGTCTTGCCACTGGATATGGTGGGCTCAGACAAGAGAGTGAGGTTGACACTGCGCAACTCTTCCTCACTTTAAACAAAAGTCACCCGCGCAAGTCATCAGTCACCAGACGACTCGATGGTCATCGTCGATCCTCGACGGACGAACAACACACCACACCATCTTGGCTGACAGCTGATTGTGCACCATATCATCTTGGCTGACAACTGAATGTACACCATGCCATCTTGGCTGACACCGTAATGTACACCACACCATCTTGACTCACATCTGAGTGTACAACACACCATCTTGGCTGACACCTTAATGTCTCAACCCAAGTAAACAAATTTACCAAATTATTAATAAAATAAATTTTTACTAACACACAACTAAAATTTTTAGACTTTTCAATCAACCTGTTCATTGTTTCAATCACTCAAACTTTAACAGTAATGTTTTTAAACCTATGCTATTTTTCATTTGTAATTCAAATAAATGTCACCTTGTTGCTGTATGAATGTGCTGCTCCACAAAAACTAATAATATAGACTTTTTAATTACCCTAACCTGTCTTGGCATGAAGACTGAATGATAAAATGTATTACTTTGACCAGTTGGTTCAAATAGACTGATGAGCTGAATGAATTACCCTAATGCTCAGTTCACACGATCAAATTCTCATCAAATTTTCGTTCATACATTTGATTCAATTTTTGTAAGAAGCCTTGTCATAACTTTCAAATCACTATTTGATCAAATTGTGATGGCATGCAAATTTCTTAAAATCTGTATTATTATGCAACCTCCATATCACATGTACAAACATTAAGAAGAATTTCATCAAGCTAGGTCACCAGGTCGTGTTTACATTGACTAAGCTAAGTTATCAAAACAACAGCCGCCTCCAAGTAATAATAATGTACTTAATTTAAAAAAAAATGTAATAGAAATATTAGACAATAAATCGGCGAAGGGCATGATGTAATTGAAAGGTATTTATAAATAGGCTTATTGCTTGTACAGCATATATACTATAATCCTGTAACTGTAACACTAATGACTACTTAATACTTCCAATTGGATCAATGAGAAATTTTACCAGCTCGAGCTCCAGGCAAAGAAAATATTGTAACACTGATTACAAATAACAATTAGAAATTTAATTCTCCTACCCCCACCCCCCTTTTATATTTTCAGTGTTATTATAGCAAATGGAAGCCCCCTTGATTAAATTAAAAAGTTCAACTTTTTAAATTATTTAACTTACTATAGGCGCAGTATACGTTAGTTATTATATTGTTCTTCTGTAGTGACCCCTTAGGTCCACTTTTTAATAATTTCCACAGAAAACGTAAAATCTTATTATATTATAGTTTGAGTCATGCTATAGACATTTTTTTTTTTGGTAGAATGTAGAAAAACTTGACTTTAGATATAATAAATATTTAAATAAGGACCTTCAAATGAGATAGAATCATAGTAAAAAGCTTACATTTCTCAAAAATACTGTTACATTGTACAAGTATAGTAAAGCTCTCCTGAACATTCATAAATAAAAGTTCATTCATAAAAAAAAATAATCAATATAATTTTTAAATTGATTTAATGGGAATTTTAGGTGCTATTTGACAAGTTAGATACTGGTAGTTAAAAAGAGAATTAGCAGTACCCGGTACTCCTCTTCTCAGTCTGATCAACTGCCAGTGGAAATTAGGCCATTAACTATTTCTTCCATTCTCTAGATACCTTCTCTAGCTCTTGACAATTTTTATAACCCGGTATTTTGATGACATCCCTTTTCCAAGTTTAGGGAAATCATTCCTGATTTATGTATTAAAGTGAACAGAACGCTCATTTGTAGTACACTGCATTAGATTTTTAAAATTATATTGAGTACAATTATATATATATACTGGTACTCTAATTTAAACTGTAAAAGATAATATTTTAGGGAGGGGTAATCTCCTTTTAAAAATAACTTCCAGATAAAACACCTGATTTAAAAGATACAAATACAAGTTCAATCACAGATTTCCCAAGAACTCAGAAACAAATTGGTATAAATTTTATTAAAAAATAAGCAGTGCTGAATGAAGTTATCAATAAGCACTACCATTAGTTGCAGCATTTGCATATTTGAAAATAGGATGTCACAATCATCTTTGACAATAGAAATCTTGTCATTTCATCGTCTCTCAAGTTAGGGTATTGTAAATGTGGCTCTAGTGTGTTTAATAATTTCTGGAGAAAAAAAAAGATGCATTTTATTTATTACTCATAAAAATATATAAAATATATACATTATAAAGTTATCACACAAACACTCATTTTAAAGCATAAACATTTATACTTCCCAGTTATCATATGTAACGTTTATAATGTGAGCTAATGTATTTTATTTCTTCAGTGCATTTGATGATTTGCCAATGTAACTATCTCATTCACCTTTACAAACGACCGTCTCTTTCTCCGCCAAGAAGTAATAAGGTCCAATGAAAATTACACAGTACTTTATTAAGATATTTGATAAATACATCACATGGTTCCTTGACATCAGAATTGTTCGAACATTTATAGTGTAATATGAAAAATATATATCCATACACTTACAAAAATGTATCTAATAATTAATTCATTAAATCCATCTGAAAAATACAACATGTCAACCTTCTCCATTAAAATTATGTCGTTCACTCAATTCACTCAAGAAAAAATGAATTCTCCATACACTACAAAAATTAGTTCCTTTTTTCTCGTGTTTCTATTCTTTTCCTTCAAATCACTTTGCCTTTGTGCCGTGAGAGCAAATGTTAGTGTCCTGTGAAAAAATCCATGTCATATGAATAAGTAACATGGTCTGTTACACACATTACTGATACTAAAAAAATAAATATAGAATAACTATAGTATGGTATGACGATCCACATAAGTTCAATATGTTTTATGTTTTTGTCATTTTCTTCATACTCAATTTGTCTTTACCAAAAATCAGCAACAATGTTGTTTTTATTGATTTTATTTCAATTGATAGAGTATTAAAGACTATCTGTTGATCTTGTTATTGGCTATTCTCTTTTTGTTTAGGGCCATTAATGGTTTATGATCTGTTAAGAGACTAAACTTTCTTACTTAGAATTTGATCAAATTTTGAACAAAATCTCAACAAAGAAACCACACACAAAATAGTGCCTTCATCCTAAAATTTGAAGCATATTGAAGAAATTTGAAGAAATAAATGAAGGGACTGCTTTCAAGCTTAGTAAATGAATAAAATAGCGAAACGAGGTATGTGGAAGCTTGAAATAAGGTAACAGGACAAAAAACAAGGACGTTTCGGCATAAAGCCTTCCTCAGCCAACAATAGAAATGAAAATATAACGAAGAAAAGATAACGAATGAATACTGCTTGAGTTATCTACTGTGTTCTTTTCTTCGTTATATTTTCATTTCTATTGTTGGCTGAGGAAGGCTTTATGCCGAAACGTCCTTGTTTTTTGTCCTGTTACCTTATTTCAAGCTTCCACATACCTCGTTTCGCTATTTTATTGAAGAAATTTGACAGGAATTTGATCGTGTGATCTGAGCATTACCCTGTCAGTACATATTAATGTATTTAAAGTTATTGATACTATAACAATCTAAAGCTAAATAAATTTAAATATTAACTTAAATTTAAATAACATCACTAGGCAATGTTTCAACTTGTGCATTCATTTCGAACATCACTGGACAATTATTCAACTTGTGCTTTTATTTAAAAACCTCACTAGACAAAGATTCAATTTATGCATTCATTTCCAACATCACTAGACAATTGAATAGCACAAATCACTAGAGTCACATAATTAGGTAAGTGACTAACAAACAAATCATTAGTTACACATGACGAGACAATTGATTATTAATCAAATAACTAGTGACACATCACTGTAAAAGTTACTAACAAACAAATTCTACAGACATGGTCTAAGGCTGGAAAGCTGAACAATCAAATCATATTTATTACAACACTAATAAAGAATGTACTAAGAACTATATTAATAGTTTTTAGTTAATGGACAAAAGTCGGCTTTGACTGAATGATTGATTTTAAAAAAGCACATGAGTAGTAAATTTGAATTTTTTTGATGATTATGATAAGAAGGTTTTCCCCTGTAGCAAGTAATTAGGGGTGGCGAATTTAAAAAACAAAAGTAGGATGGGGGAGGGATGTCCGATTGAAGCCATTAAATACTTTAAAAAATATTTTATCTTCAAAAGATTGCTATAGTATTTATGACTATTTAAAACAATTTTCAAAGAACAAATAAAAAAAGTCTCACTAAACGTGACATTATTTAACACCAAAAACAGTTTGTACCAATTAAAAGTCTATGTTCACAATGTGCTTTCGATTCACCAAGATGATCCATAAGGTGAAAAGAAATCCCAGTGTCAGGGGATAAAAGAACCAAGTGGAGCATGACATAAGTATAACTCTAGAATTATCAATTTTACCATTATCAGAATGTTTGAATTTGAACTTTCTATATGAGCTCTTTTGAATGATAGCCTGCAAGGCAAGGGTTGGGTAATATGTCTCAAAATAAAGGTTATTAATTTGTATCAATGCTAACAAGTATAAAGTAACTGACCTTACTAGTAAGGTATAAACTAATTAGAAATTTTTAAAATAATTTAACAATCATAGGGTATAAATCTCTGTTGCTATAAATTTCATATCAGTTTATAAATATTAAAAATAGAAATTATTTTTTAATATTTTCTTAATAAATTATTTACACAAAAATAAAACATGCTTTAAAATGAAATTTACAACAACAAAAAAATTGAATTTATTATAATAATGAACAGGATATCCCAGAAGAATTCTCTTTAAAAGTATAATAGTCATTTTGACTACTTCTATTAAAATGTATATTAAAATGTATTTTAAATATTTAAAAAATGTAAATTTATTTCAGTAAAGTAACAGGTGCACAAATCCAATTATATTAGCTTAAGAATTTAGTGTTAATCTACTGAACACCGGTAACATAAATATGGGCAATAGATATGCTTTTCCCGCTAAATTTTGCTAAATTACGGTCAAAGGGAAGCAACCATTAAAACAAACAGATCTTTTAAAGACGACAGCGATAACTTCCCATTAATTATGGTAATTTTATTTATTCGTTTCAAGAAAGTTAACTCTTGTGACCTTGGTGAAAGATCGTATTAACTTGGTTACTGTTCCTAATTCTTTTACGAAAGTATGGGAACTAACTGCTGTCACCTTGGTGGACAAAATAATTTTTTGAGTTGCCTCTAATTGAGTACTCTTTTATAACAAAAGTTTTTTTTTTTAATCAGCATAATTTTATTAGCTTTCCTTAGGATAAAGACTTCTCTTGTGGTTTGAATAACTTTTCCTAAATTATTTTGTTGACTGTAAAGATAACTTCGTCAAGATGCGAAGATTTTTCAAGATACAAAGCAGACATTGTTAAATTTAAAGGACGAATGCCACTATTTTATCGCATTTCACGAATGTATCCCTAAATCGATCACTCAACCTAACCTAAACACTAATATTATAATTCACTGCAACTATAATAAACACCTGCCTGCCAAAAGATCCGTGGCCGTGGCATTCGTCCTTTCAATTAGCCCAAACATTAGTTGGTTGTTCTGAACTGTTGTGTGTGTGAGGTGGGGGTACTGTGTGAAGTCAAATTATTTATTATAGTATAGGTATATTTAATTAAGGTTAATTAAATTAAAATCAAGCTATTTAATTTACTATATTTAGTTTTTTTAAAGAACAAAGTATTTGTACCCTGGTACCAGAAGTGAGAGGTTTGAAAATTATTAAAAATTTTATTGTTGAGTTTGTAATAAAAAAGGAGGTATTGAATGGACTATATATTTGTAAACTTAATTCTTCAGTTTAACTGCAATAAACTACCACTAAAAATGACGTCCTAATAGCACTGAACTGCTGAGTCAAAATGGACCCAGACATGCAGCGTTGCCATTCGCACCCAGGTACCATTAGACTCAAGCTATTCGGATGTCATTTGTGGTAGTTTATTTTAGTTAAACTGAAGAAGTAAGTTTACATTCGTATCCCAATCTCTCACTTCTGGTACCCGGGTACGAATAGTCGCAGCCTTTAAAGAATGTCAATGTAAATATATATCTATTCAAACCCTTTCCATCGCAACTGGGTGTAATACACCCGGAGATAGACTGCGATTGCTGGTATCTCCAGTCTCCTTTTTTAATAACCTTTCTCATACTCGCCCTCATCCACGAGGTAGTTGGAATTAGCACCTTGGCCTTGGTGGTTGCAATTATATAAAGTATTTAATATAAAGCATGTGAAAGTGACTACTTTTTGGGGGCGTAATCTTTTTTTGTACAATCCCAAGCATAATGTAATAGAAGGAAAAAATGTCTAAACTGGCTTATGAACATTATTGTTTGGTTGTTATTTATTGATTATTTGAGTCTGTGTAATCCATAAAATTAATTCTAATTTTAGACAATAAATAAATACAGTGGAAAGTCTCATAACGGGAGATAATACGCGATCTATGGAGGGAGTTTGGTTTCAGGTCAATTAAATCATGCCACATATTAAAAAAGAAAAATAACATAAAGAGAGCCATTTACTGTGATATAAGACTATGGAGGGTAACCCATCCAGTTGCCAGGAATTACCAGAAACACTTTTCCCATTATTATAAGTGTACGGTTGTGCTATACTCAGTCACTAGGGACAGGGTATACTAACTATATATTATTTGGGAAAGTGTTAAATGATATTTCACCATTTTAGTTTATCTTAAATGCAATTTTTGTTTAGTTTGATTTGCGTTAGAAAATTTTAGGGAGAAATAATACCAATTACCAAAACACTGGTAATAGTAATTATTAAATTATCACAAGTAACTAGTACAAGACAAAAATTAGTAGACTCAAAATATGGCGGAAAAAGACCAACTACTTGTAGTCCTAACAACTAATTTAATTTAATTTAGTCTATTCTAACTTATTAACATTAAGTTCATTGTAGTTATTAAATGAATAATTACTTGATACATTGCCACTCAAAAAAGCTGGTCTGCATGACTGGGTTGAATAGATTCTTGACTTAATACTAAAGTGATAACAACAATTACTGTCGAAAAATAGTAGGCCTAGAGATCACAATCTTAATTTTATGAGAATATTAAATTTGTTGTTCAGTACTTCACTTAAAAAATTTCAAGGGCAGTTGAAAGGATTTTCTTTGACAGTCTTACTAACATATAAAATTTGTAATACTAATGTCACCGAAGAATTAAAAAGTTATAGACAATTATAAATAATAATAACATAAATCATTAAAATATATAAAAAATTGCTAAAGTTTTTAAATCAAACATAAATAGGGGAATAAATTAAGTGGGAAATACTGTTTAAGGTACATTGAGAGGTACAGTAGTCATGATAAGCATTGTTTTGGGTACATTGAGAGGTACAGTAATCATGAGAAATATTTTTTGGGTACCGGTACCGTACATTGAGAGCTCCAGTAATGATGAAAAATATTTTTTTGGTTACGTGGATAGGTACAGTAATCATGGGAAAATGCAAGACACTGAACTTATTAGTTTTAGAAACATTGACCATTTTTGTGATGGAGAAATGATTTCATAGGACTAGCTTTATACCTTGCCATCTCAAATGTATCTGACTTGATTTACATAAGATAAACAAAACTTAGGACTTAGTATATAAAAATATATGGAAATATAGGTCAAAATGCCTTCTTCATTAACATCAGAATGTAAATATTTAATACCGGTATAAGGAAATGAGCTAAACCAAGTATGCGAAAATCTGAATAAAAGGATGCAACAAAAAACAACACGTGTTGACAAGAATACTCCTTCAGTAAAGAAAGCACAATAAATAAAATATATAATAAAAATAGACATTTAGCTTCAAGGTGGTCTCCTGGAGGACAGCAAGCGGACTGTAAAATAAATCCTTTATCATTAATTTTTGAAGTTTTTTGTTTTGTTTAGTAAGCCCTGGAATCTATAAAACAAGGCTTCAAAATTTGGTTGCCCAAGAGATTATTGAGGTCATGGGCTTACGTCTCGTTAGCCTATAATCTGCCCATTTCAAAAATACAGAATACACAATATAAAACTAATAGGCTAAACAAGCAAGTTTATAATTTCTCTATTTACAGATGGTTTCTGTCAACACATTGGATAATGTCCTTGTTTCTATCAACACACTGGATGATTTCCTTGTTTCTATCAACACAATAATTGGATGATTTCCTCCAAGATGTGATCTTAGGAAAAATTTCTCTTGATTTCATGGTTCATTGACCCAGGTACTGAATATCTATTAAATAAATGTATTTCCAGTTTTTAGTTTTATTTTACATGAGATTTAATAAGGTTTTTTTATTGCTCCCAAATGATACTCAGTTTGAAAGAGTGAAAAATAAAGACAAAAATATGCCATAATATATTGGAAACTTAAAAAATATAGATAGTAAAATATTTTTGATATTATTCTCAATTTTAATTTTGGTCATCAGAAACGAGATGCATCCACAATTGGGTACAACTGAGATACTACATCCATAATTTGGTACAACTGAGATACTACATCCATAATTGGGTACACCTAAGATTCATCTATGATTGTGTAACACTGTGATACTTCATCCATGATTGGGTACAACTGAGGTACTATAACCATGATTTGGTACCATACAACTGAGACTGAGATGCATTCATGATGGTGTACCACTAAGTGTGACTAAGATGATACATCCATAATTGCCTACCACTGAGATACTACATCCATGATTGGGGTACATTTTTACAATTGATATACATCCATGACTGGCTACCACTGAGATACTAAATCCATCATTGGGGTAAAAATGATATACATCCATGATTGGGGTACAATTGATATACATCCATGATTAGGGTACAATTGATACATCCATGATTGGGATACAATTGATATTCATCCATGACTGGGTACCGCTGAGATACTACATCCATGATTTGGTACAGCTGAGATTCATCTGATTGTGTAACACTGAGATACTGCATCCATGATTGTGTAACACTGAGATAATACATCCATGTTGGGTACAACAGAGATACATCCATGATTGGGTATAACAGAGATACATCCATGATGGGATACAACTGAGAGACATCCATGATTGGGTAAAGCAGAGATACATCCATGATTGGATACAACTGAGATAATCCATGATTGCGTACAACTGAGATACATCCATGGTTTCTTTTCTCTGTAACACTAACAGAGACACTCCTGAATAGGTAAGTCTTTATCTTTTATTAAGTTAAGACTCCTTGACTTCCAAAATTTCAACATTGGACATCAGAGTGTTTCCTTCCTGAACATTTGACCACCAGCGGTGCCAACGACATGAATATTTGACCACCAGCGGTGCCAACAACATGAACATTTGACCACCAGCGGTGCCAACAACATGAACATTTGACCACCAGCGGTGCCAACGACATGAATATTTGACCACCAGCGGTGCCAACAACATGAACATTTGACCACCAGCGGTGCCAACAACATGAACATTTGACCACCAGCGGTGCCAACAACTTGAACTATTATTTTTATTGTTGATAGTTATTGTATGGATGGTTTTACTTAACTGAATAAAGTGCCAACCCCTTCAAGTTGTTAAATGTGTGTATGAACTTGTGAACCAATATCTACATTTTTTCATGATTTTTTAAAGATTTTATTGAAAATTATAATTGTTTCCTTAAATTTTATAATTTGAATCAACTTTTCATGTATTTGAAATTTGATTTTGTAGCAGACCTGTTTACTCTTACTATTTTGGCATACTATGTACGATTTTGAGGTGTAAACATTATATAGACTGTATGTTTATTTTTTTAACTTTAAATATAAGGTATTTAACAATTTTGTGATTGATAAGTGTGCGATTTTAAAAGTTTGAGGGTAAACAGGCATAAGACTTTGTAGATCTATGTTGTCTAGTATTAGTAAAGGATGTATACAGTGTTGGTGTTCAAATGTACCTGTGTTAGATGGTGTAGTTTTAAAAGTACATTTACACTGCAGATTTGTTACATGGATTCTCAACTTTCTGTGACTACAAGCTGCTTACTTTCAAGCTGCTCTCTATATACTATATCAGATATTGACTGCCATATTTCATTTCACTGGTCCAGTACAGTTTCTGCTGGCAAGTTACATAAACAGTCCCATCATTTTTTGTTCAGTGCTCAACAAATCTTGTTTAAAAGGCAAGAATCCTAGTAACTATTCATATTTCATTTCACTGGTCCAGTACAGTTTCTGCTGGCAAGTTACATAAACAGTCCCATCATTTTTTGTTCAGTGCTCAACAAATCTTGTTTAAAAGGCAAGAATCCTAGTAACTATTCGGTAGTGTGAACGTACTTTAAGACTTTGAACATATACCATTGTAAATATGTTGTCTAGAATCAGTTAAGGATGTGTGATATTGTATATTGCTGGTCATCAAATGATGAGACTCCAATTGTGCACAAATACGGTTTAATTATTTGGCGACAAGCAATAAAATAATAACAGGGGCAATGCAGAATTATGATGTCAAAGTCCCCCATGTGATAAACATACAAATGTCTTTTGTACAAAAACTAAACACCATCCATGTGAATTCATTGTAAATATTTTTTTGCGAGATCTTAAGATGATGGTGGTTTTAGACAAATAGCAAATGTTAATAAATAATGGATTGATTTGTATTTTACAGGAAAAGTATGAAATCCAGGCATTCTATAGATTGACGGTTGAGATATCAGCAGTATTGTCTATAGCTTTAGTGCCTGGAGTTTTTATAAGCAAACAAACATTTAAAATTGAAGTAGATCTTATAGAATGCCTGGATTTCACACTTTGCCTGTAACATGTGTAATTGGAGGGCTTGGTGGAATAAGGTGCCTATATTTTTTTTCACCAAGTCCTCAAGTTACCAAACAAGTCACCATCATTTTTAACATATTTCTTTTGTAAAGATGACTCACTGTATATCACCAGGAGTATTCATGTTTTCATCTCCTTGGAGATAGTCTCGCGGGGATAGTTTTTGTTTTTTTCTCCCCCTAATATAAAGAGCATTCATGTTTTCATTTTCTTTTTTCCATTAAATAAATTTTAAAAAACTGCAAATGTTTTTCTTTCTTTTATTTTAACCATTAAATATCTTCTTTTTCTCTCACATACAATTAGTTAAGCACGCACCATCTATTTATTGAAGCAATGTAAATATCTTCTCTTTGCCTCACATTCACATACAATAATAAGCACCATCTATTTATTACAGCAATGTGACATATTGACTTTTCTTTATATGCCTTGAATTGCTCGGCGCCAACTGAAGCGGATTTGAGTATTCCCTTCCCTCATAGTTTTTATCTTCAATTCTTGAACGCCATCTGAAAATAAAAGAAATATTTATCAACTAAAACTTGTTATCGGTAAAATAACTTCTCCCAAATGGATAAATCATTAATTGCTACCATACTTAAAGCTAAAAGAACGAATTGGTTTAAATCTATGATAGGCATTTTCAATTATTTTACGTAAATCAAGTCAATTATAATATGATACAAATAAATTCAAGCATATGTTTAATCACATTTATCGTTACATCTCTTGTTTTTGTTATGTTGTTAAATACAGTGACATTAAAATAAATATTTTGATTGAGCTCTAGTTACATAATTTAGAATAATTAAATGAGAACTTCATTTAAATTGACAAATCACGAGCTTTTAAATTTCCTTCAGTGACTTTACTGATAATATCCCTCACCAATGACAGTTTATGGGTTCAACTGAACTTCACTTCCTTGTAATATGCTAAACTCGTTTCTAATACTACTTTCAAAGTCTGATACATATCTACAATCACAGAATCACCAATGACCCCTTTGCATAAAAAAAGATGGTAATTCAATCAGATAATTTTATCAGTCATACACAACTTTTTAACTCTCATAAAATACATTTGGATTACTTCATTAACATGAGCGGTGGTAATTTCAGGTCAACTTTGGCTTTCTTGGGAACTTCTCTCTCCCACGAGTTTAATAGGTTTACTGTCGGTTTTGTTAGGTTCCAAGTTTCACTTGCTTATATCTTTTTACTTTTGAAAATTTTCTGACTACTCAAGTATCCCCTATTTCCTGCCGATATTCTTTCTTTTATTTCTGTTAGTAATTCATTTTCTTTCATTTCATAAAAATCCTAGTTATTTGAATACATTTAATTTTTTTAAAAGTGTGTTTTTTTAAATTTTAATGACTTCCAACCCTATTTATAGTGATTTTATGCTTGAAGCATTATCGCGAGGGTGAACTTGGATGCTTAAATTTTATTTGAGTTAATTTTTAAACTAGAAATTCGATACCTAATCCATTTTATAAAGTCTTCTAATTCAATAAAGGCTTTTAATATATCTTTCCTACTTTTCCCTTACAGTGCTGACGAAGATATGCAAGATATTGAAGGGGTTGATTGTAGAGAGCAGATCTTGGGGTATGCTTCTTATAACTCAGCGCTTCTCAACCCATTTGGGAGTCGATCGACTCTTTCCCAGGGGTTACCTAAGACTATCACAAAACACACATACTCTACAGTTATGAAGTAGCAACGACAATAATTTTGTGGTAGGGGTGTTACCACAACATGGGAACAGTATTAAAGAGTTGTAGCATTAGGAAAGTTGAGAACCACTTTTATAACTCTATCCAATTTTAGATTAAATAGCATGTATGACAGTGAGTCTCCTTGCTTAGGCCTCGTCTAATCTGAAATTCCTTTGAATATTCAGTCTTATAAAGATATTTTCTTTTCTGGTTCTGGTTGTGTTTGTTGCTGCATCCATGTACTGGCATCTGTGCAACGGTTGGGGGTATGATGTTGCTTTTCTAACAGCTCCTAGCTGATGCCAGGGCAGCCTTGAAGGTTTCGGCCGATGTCGAGTTCACAGTGGCATTGTCCAGGTGGTTCCATGCTAATATTGTGCGTGGGAAGAAAGATTGTTTATACTGCACTGAGGCACTTTGAAGCATTTGGTAATGTTTCGGCTGTAATTGTTTATGGGATTGTCAGTGGTGAAGTCAGTGTTTAGTGAGCGTTGTACTCTGATCAGTCTACCCGGCTTCTGTGGGGTGAGGTATGTGCCTGCTGGGATGGCACCAGTCCCATGATCACTTTATATAAGAATGTCAGGCGGAGTCCCTCTCGTCTGTCTTAAATGGGGGGGGGGATGTCAAATCTTTTTAACAGGCCAGTGACGAAGCCAGAAGTAGTGGATTTGTAGTCTTGAGCGATAATTCTCTCCATCTTGTCCACGTCTTGCTTAAGGTGTAGGTCCCAGATGATCGCACCATAATCTAGTAGTGGATGGACCAGTGAGAGATATGCATTTCGTTTGCTGGAAGTTGGGCCGTGGCGCAGATTTCTTCGGATGAAACCTAGGGTGGAGTTGGCTTTTTTTTTTTTATTTTGTTTATATGAGGGGACCATTTAAGGTTTTTTGATGCTTGTTGGAGAATTGTCTCGTTTAGTGAGTACATATAGGTTGATGTTTTTTTTTTCTTGAGATGGTCATTGTGTAGCATTTGGTTTCACTGAATTTCATGCCCCCATTGTCCGCTCAATTCATAAGGCACTTCAAATATGTTTGGAGGTGGTTGTGGTCATCGTAGCCGTTTATCTCTCTGTAGACAAGACAGTCATCTGCAAACAGCCTCACTTGAGATGTTTAAGTGACAGAGGAAGAGAAGGGGGCCCAGCACTGTGCCTTGTGGAACTCCTGAGTCTACGGTAGCTTTCCCTGATTGGATGCCGTCTACCACTACTTACATGGTACGTTGTGTTAGGAATGTTGAGAGCCAGGAGTGAAGGTTACCGTAATGGTGGAGCTTATGTAGAAGAAGGCTGTGTGGAACAGTGTCGAAGGCCTTTGAGAAGTTGAGAATAGCCATGTCAACCTGGTTTTGATGCTGTCATATGCCAAAAGAGTTGATGTACTGGGATATTATGTTTACAACATTTCTCTAATTCGTATCCGATCAGTCGTTGATCTGTTTTGTCTGAATCCACATTGGAAGTCACCTAGTGTTTCTCAGTGAAAGGCTGTAGCCTTTTGGCAACTACTTTTGTCAGTATTTTGTATGTAACATTTAATAGGGAAATTCCTTTGTAGTTTCTGCACTGAAGTTTGGAAGCTTTCTTGTAGAGTGGGGTTGTTAGTGCTGTTTGCCATTCTGTTGGAATTTTCTCTTCTTGACAAATTTTAGTTCTGCTGTGATGAGATCTTCTCCAGGGGCTTTGTGGTTTTTCATAGAATTGAGATTACGTCTGAAGTTTCTTCTAGAGTTGAGTAGTTTATTAAAGGGTCTGGTCCTCCATTTGGTGGTTGATTATCTTCATCTTGTCTATTGTCTGCACTTATGTCCTCAAAATTTCCATTCTGGCTTGGTATCCATTCTTTTCATCTTTTATCTTTATGTACATTGCTCTGATGTTTCCCTCCCTTGATAAGTCTTCTTTTTCATTTAGCCTTTTCCCAATGTCCTCTTTTTCTTCCTACACATTTCTATTGCTTTCCTCTGGCTTTGTTCCTTTCTTCAACAGTCTGTCTGCATTCATGTTTGTTTGATTGGTACAATCCTCCTACTTTTTCGGATGTTTTCACAGCATTTTTTTAACCCGATCCCCCTGTGATGCTTCTACTTGTTAGATCATTTTTGGAAAGTTTTTGGCAATCACTTTTCTCTTTGATTTTGGCCATTGTGAATAATGCTTTTTCTCTGCTTATATTTAAGCCTTACAAATAGATGGTCAGAGTCTGCATCTGCTCCTTGATAGCTTCTTACATCTAGTATGTCTAGTCTGATCCTTAAAACGATTGATTAAAACGTAGGTAATTCAATCTGGTTTAAATCTGCAGATATTAGCTATGAAGACGCTGTCACAAGAGTTAAAAGAAGTAATGAAAAGTGTCATAAGTTCTGTCAATTTTGTTAAGGCAAGCATTGATGCGTCGAACATTGCTCTGCTATTTCACACCGAAATGAGATGGTTGTTGAAAGGAACAGTTTTAAAATGTGTTTTTGAGCTTCATGATGAACTCAAAACTTTTTTAAATCAGAAAGCAAGACCGCAGTTCGAAGCTCTTTTTAGTGATAAAAGTGAACTGCAGAAAATAGCTTACTTGGTTGACATCTT
>CAXITT010000290.1:64617-105744 GCA_964033795.1 Lymnaea stagnalis
GAGTTCCCTTTTCAATGAAAAGTTGAATTAAAAGTAATTGAGGCAGATTGTTTTCTATTTTGATGTCTTTTTATTTAGATTGTAAATTTTGTGTTTGAGCTAAATTAATTAAATTTAAATATATTTTGACAGCATCTATGATGGGCAGATGTCGATGAGTATGATTATGATGACAATGACTGTGGGACTCAAAGTGGATTTGTACATTTAGACCAGACATAAAAAGCATACTGCTTACTAATGAGTGTTTAAACAAGAGAGATATAATATAAGGAGATTTCAAAAGAAATAGACTTTCTCAAACTCTAATTTACTGCAAATTGGGTTGCATATATTTGTTAGTACGCAATATGCAATATGCAGGACAATGAACCAAAGAAACTTTCTGTTTATAAAATTGGTATAACTTCATTGAAGAGTTTTATCAACTAAGAGGATTTATTAAGAATACAGTACTTATTTTACAAGACTGTGGTCCAGGGAATCCTTATTTGATGAAATATGACTAAAAACATAGGACATTATGACATTTAGGCTTCGTTCTCTCACCTGTACTGTATACAACATATACCAATGTTATTCAAAGCTCAAGTGACACCGTTCCAATCTTAAAATTTGCTGATGATGCCACCATCATTGGCTTACTATCTGAAGGAGAAGGCTTATACCGCAACTTAGTAACAAGCTTTATCAATTGGTGCGATGAAAAACAAAGGAACGGTTGTTGATTTCAAGAGGGAGGAACACCAGATTACAGATCTCAACATAAAAAATCAAAGTGGAGAGAAAGTAGATGCATATAAGTACTTAGGTGTCACCATTAATAATAAGCTAACATGGCAGGAGCACGGACAAATGCTGTATAAGAAATTCGGAAAGACTCACCTTCCTCAAAAAAACTGTACAATTTCGGCATAAACTTATTCTACAGTTCAACAATTGGAAGCCTACTCAATTTCAGTATTATCTGCTGGTGTGGGAATTCAACGTCTGATATTAAACACCACATAAACCAACTTATCAAGAAAGCTAGGAACATATCACAAACTAAACATCTTTCACCGGAAGAACTATTTGAAGAAAGACATTGTAAAATTAAACACATTTTGGATGATACAACCCACCCTCTTCATCACAGATACTTAGGATTGGACCGTTCGGTACGAATTCTTTCCATCACGGCAAGGACTGAAAAATACAACAATTCTTTTGTTCCCTAATCTGTATGAATTTACCAGCGTGCTCCCCCTTAAGTTAAGAATCTTAATAAGAACTAATAAATCCCTGATATGGCTAAGAGAACTCACTGAATGGCTGCTTGTGAAAAATTTATTACAAATGTCTGGTGTCAAATTGTTTTTTATATGTGCTGAAATTGTACAATGCAATCATAAAACATTTCCATTTGTTTGGATCAATAACAGAATCTTATCTTATCTTTGACGATGAACCGGTTACTTTAAAGTCTGACATTTTTACATGTGCGCTGCAACATGACAATAACAAACAAAATTTAAATTACATTTCCAAAGCAAGGGTAAAAGGGTCAAAGTATATATATCAGATCCTTTGTTTGTGAAACATTTTTATGTTTTAATAAAGAAAGAAATTGTTTTCAAGAATGTATATGCATCATCTGGTTGACCGATTAGATAATCTGATCGATATCTCTGATCACTGATATAAAATAAAAATAAAAAATTAACCTTTTTCTTAGCTTTTATTTTTATTTAATTCTTACTAATAATTTTTTAAGTGATAATTACATGCATATGTTTGAAAATTATTTTCTTTTATATTACAATTGTGACTTTTTGTGAAATTATTTCCTTGATTGATTATGTTGTCCACAAAGTGAGTCTATTCTTTTGAAAAATGAATATTTTTTGTAGTATTAGTAGTATTGAGTATATGGTAATAAAATATAAAATATAAATTTAACTAATATAATTGGAAACAATTTTTTTTCCCTTCTTTGTAAAGCTGTGATGCTACGTTTTTGTCGACTCAAAAATGTTTTCTTTTGCCTAAAAATAATAATAAATAAATTTTGGAAAGTATATTTTGAACAAACACCTAATATCAATTAAAGAGCATCACCTAATATCAATATAAGAGCATGCAATTACTTTTAGCTACAAAATTACACCTATGAGACACTTTGATAGTTAGTTGTAATAACAAATTGAAAAATCTGCTGTTTTGTAGAGTTAATAACTGCAGTAACTACAGTAAATTAAGATTTATAACATGCTCAAAATGAATGATTATTCTTGAGGAGCCGTGTTGAATGACATACTTTATAATTTTTTTGCTTTTTATTGACTTGCATTGGAAAAAATGATGTACACTAATTTTACAAGTTAGAAGAGAAAGGTGATTTTATGATGAATTATAATATTATAGGCTTACATAATTAATCTATTCTACAACATCTCTTTGGTTAATGGAATTGTTTTCCAATGTGGGGCATACAACCCACCTTATGTACACACCCCACATTATGCATACACATCACAAGGTGACACCCAACTTGGTGCAGTTTGAAGATTAGAGAGAGCGAGACAAGCAAAAAAATATTAAAAATGGTAGCAATCAGGTTAGGTAAAAGGAACTGAGCAAACCTGAAAAAAGATGCATTGTTACGCTGCATCCCCTTTTCAGAAAATTAAAAAAATATAGTCGTGTTGTTTACTAAGGCTGGCTAAACACCCCCCCCCCCCTAGGCCCAGATTAAACAAGATTTTTGGAAATACATGGGAGTGCTGTGAAAAAGTTTTAAAAGAAATTTAAGCTATACCGTGTTATATGTTTTACAAAGGAAAATGTATATGATGGACAGTGACGACCAGCACAAACGGTAAACAACTTCTTCAAATCACTACAGTCTAAGCTTTAACATGTTTTTAGGTTTTCATTCTAAAATATAGCCTATACTATAATAAGGGAAGATAAAAATGTTTTAATTATCACATTTTTTTACAAAATAAAATAGCTTTCAATTAAGACATGGATTTGTTTATTCATGCATACAGCACAACTAGCAGCATTTATTAGGAATCCTATCAGTGATCAGCATTATAGATAAGGAACTGATCACAGAAAAGGTACTAGAAGGGCACAAAAATTTGAAGGGATGCTATATGGCTTTTATGGTGGAGCCAATGAGGATTACAAACTACCACAAGAACTGTACCCTTTGGGCAGCCAACCAACTATGAAACAAAAAGCGTGATCTTTACCATGAAAAATAATAAAGCCCCAGGAACCGACCTTATCACTGTGGAACTTATAAAACTAAGTGAAAACGAACTGCATAGACAAATATAGAGCTTCATATCAAGAATTTGGCAGGAAGAAGAGAAATGCCAAATAAAAAGGGGTACTGCGCTCAATTCACATGAGAGGATCTAAACTGGAATGCTCAAATTACAGAGGAATCTTCCTAATTAATGTAACCTACAAAATCATCAACAAATTAATAGCAAGAAAACTGAAAAGGTTTACTGAACATATTCTAGGTGACTATCAATTTGAATTCAGACAGAATAGACCCACCACAGATCATATTTTGACCACCAGATGTCTCCAGAAGAAATGCTAAGAATACAACATCCCCATACACCAACCATATGTGGACTACACAACAGCTTAGACAGGAAATATCTGCAAAGTGCACTATAGAAACTTGGAGTTTCTAACTATAGAAACTTGGAGTTTCTAACTATAGAAACTTGGAGTTTCTAACTATAGAAACTTGGAGTTTCTAACAAACTTACCTGGTTTATACATGACGATGGCTACCTCCAAAAAAGAATCAAAGTACAGGAAGAGTACTTGAGGAACTTTCATATTAATCAGGGCCACTGAGTCAAGGACACTCACTGGCATGTATCCTATTGAACATCCCTTTAGAAAGCGTTATGAGAAACATGCATGTGTGCACCAAATGAACTATCATTAACAACTTCCAGAGAAACATACATGTGAGCACAGGATGAACTATCACAAACAACATATCAGAATCTCAACCATCAGGACACCAACCAACTTTAAAAAGCCCAACCAGTGCAGTACCTGGCATATGCAGACAACATAGCTTTACCGTGGCGAAGCAGCATTGATATAATTTAAGCATTCCATGAATTAGAAGAGTTATCTCTAAAGGTAAATGAAGCGAATACAAAGTGTATGTTAGTCACGTATCAGACACACAGGTGACAAAATCAAAGTAAACAAGCACACCAGAGAGAGAGAGTGAGTGAGCGAGAGAGACAGGTGAAATAATGACAGAGATGAAAGAAAGGATAAAAGCCACATTATTTCTTATTTCGGCCACACGAGCTAAAACTAGGAAGCAGAAATCTCTCAAGGAAAACTACGATTGCCCTATACACAACTTTACCTGTTCAATACCTGGAAAATCCTCCGAAAAATATACAGTCCAGTGTTAGATAATGATGGATGGGTATATATGTTCCCTGGGGCTCTGGTTGACAAGTTTGTAGTGGCTTGCTGGCTAAAGAGGTGCTGCCCCCTAGCGCTAGACTGGGACCAAAACCACCATTATTGCGTGAGCCTGTACTGGCAGACAAAGAGTGTGCATAGTATCTGCCAAAAATGGAAGCACTTAAAGGGCTACCAGCTGTGAAAAACTACAGCTGGAAATAAAACGGCAGAAACAGGATAGGGAGCAGAATTACATGTTGCCCTTTAAGGATATGAGGCATGAGGTGGGTAGTGGCAACTCATGCCAATGGTTCTATTTAGATAGCAGTTAAGGTAGTTGTACCTAGGCAATCGTTTCGTCCCAGCTGCTTCGTAAATTAGTTTCAAGGTAGAAACCCACTGTAGAAATCTGTATCTGACGGCGTCGGGCGTTCCCAGGGATGGGCAGAGTAAGATTTTAGGATGTAAATACACCATCCCGACTCCTGATGCTGTGAGGGAAGCGTCACCAGCCTACCGGATGTCCTTGTGCTGGGGTGACCTCCACTGGTAGTCAATGGAGTGAGTGCGGGCTGGGGCTGTCCTGGCAAAGGGAAATCTCCAACGTTCCCCTACCCAGCCCGATAACTCAGGCTTGGGGAGTGAGGGTGTGTGTGCTTTGGGGAGGGCATAAAGAGTTAATGTACTAGCTCGACAGCCCGCTGATGCAATTTCCTAATTAACATTTTCAGTACCGGAACCATCTGTAGTTGCTGCAATTTAAATGTGCAGGCTGCTTTGGGCAAGAAACCTTGAGAGGATATTAGATTGTAGAGCAGCAAAAGTGATCTACAGACAGAAGCCTAGGGGTTAACGGTTCATCCGTCGACCAAGACTGATATGGATTGAGTTGTAAAGGACTAAAATCACCTGGAAGTGTAAAGTCATGGATCAGCTTAAAAGGGAGGATGTTGTAGAGCAGACTAGGCCCCTATGATGGGCTGTAGCACCTATGATGATGATGTCTGAATGGAAGGATGTGGTGAAACAGGCCAGGGCCCTACTAATGATCAGCATTAACAAATTGATCTGTTTATCTATCTCTATTTCTCCCATTTAACGGCATACTTATTATTATAATTATTTAATTTGAATTTTTGGATGATTTTTGGATGATGTTTAAGAATGATCAACACATAATTAAGTCTAGAAATGGCTATAAATCAAAATTCAGCATGTATTGTAGATCCCTATTCAAAGGCCTATTTACACAAAAAAAATTTCAATGGTATAAGTGGGCCTTTGAGTCGGTCACAGGAGGTTTTCACCAGGTACATTGATTCTATTATAGAAAACAATAAAATTGTGTCTGTGTTCAGTGTGGTTACGGTATATATATGTAGAAAAGTGAAGTGAGTCGCTGTTATACATAATACTGAATGTTTAATAGTAGGGGTGTGCCGGACCCCGGTCCGGAATCCGGTTCCGCCGGATTTTGCACTATCCGGTGAAATCCGGTTCCGCCGGATTTACATGTATCCGGAACAACCGGATTCCGGAATCCGGAATATACCGGATTTCGGAATTTGCCAGATTTTGTGACTCACCGGATCATAATCTGAAATAAAAGTAATTCTCTTTCCCGAATTTCACACGATCACGATACATTAATCGATTGTTTCGAGCGTTGAGCTTGTTTAATGTTTAATATTCCGTACATACCAGAGGCTAGAGTCAGCACCGCTAATAGTGGCCAATAGTGTAGGGACTTTGATAAGAAAATTTAAACTTTTTGTAAAAATAAACCAATGGCATAGTTGAAAAGATGTAATTTTTTAAAGAATTATAACACCAAAATCATATTTTTAGCTGTTGTAGTTTTAAAGTTATGAATTTTTAAAGTACGACTTGGTTTGTCATTTTTTAACATGGACTGCATCTCCACATTCTGTGATCTCATTCCACCAATCCCGTCATGCGCAATGACTATATAGTTTATATAAGGCAACGCATTCCCTGCCTTATCACTAAAATACTGTTTAGACTTAGTTTAAACTTTCAACTTTGGCACATGAATAATTAATTAAAGCTTTCCCTGACCAATGGTTTAATAGTTTTTGCACACGGCAAACTCTTATGAATGAAACTCTGAGGTAGTACTACGATACAGTTATGCAAGTGGCTGTGAATGGTTGCCAATGACAACGTGTTGCACACGGTAAATTCTGATCATTTATAATATGGATTCTACCGGGTTGTTAAAGCTCAAATTAAAACATTCCAGTTTAAATGTCTTTAAATGCATTCTGAAACACAAGTTATCAATTATTTTGATGTAAATAGTGATAATAAATTAATATTTCCTAAGTATCGTCAACTTCCGCCATTAAAAAGGGGGGCGTGGCCAACCCCATGGCGAAATTAGGTTGAGCGAGCTGCATAACCTGCTGCGAACGCGTAGAAACATGGCGTCTCTCGTAAGACACTTATCCAAATGGAACGGAACTCAAATATATATCGAAAGTACTAATTTAATAATAAATAGACACACACATCGGAAAATTAAAAACTCAGATTTTTTGGCGCCGATTGCGAATTCCCATACACAAAAAGTAGTAGTCCACCTTGACTTACCGAAGTATCTACCAATAGTACCAAAATCCGGAATCCGGGAGAAACCGGAATCCGGATCCGGCGGATTTCGCATAAGAAAATCCGGATCCGGATCCGGTTGGAAAAAACGGATCCGGCACACCCCTATTTAATAGTTTTAAGTCTTTTTAATAAGCAATTATTTTTAAGGTTTCGAAGAAAACCTTTCAAATAATTTCCCAGCCAAAACTGAGAGTACACTAATAAGCAGATTACACACTTTTCAGGGTTTTCCTGGCCAAAACTAAGATTGTGGTTGGCTTATGATCCATTGGGAATAAATTTCCAAGATCCCAATAATGGCAAGTTACCTCAAGATTATTACCCAGTGTGATAAATCAAGCATCAAGTTAAAATGTAAAAAAATAAAACCAAAAATATTTTTTTTTAAATTAGTGGCATAGGTAATGAAAAATAAATAGAATAAAAAGGACTGGATTTACCTGAAGTAAAATGTTGACCAGTCATTGTCCTGGCATGTCATGATTCATCCTGCACATTCATCATAAGAGCAGCTGTGAATTCTGGCAGTGATGGGGGTCTTCAAGTGATCTCTGTGAAAACAACAACTTTAACCTGGAAGTAAAATAATACATTAATTAGTAGAAGACAGGAACTTTATTATATTAGAGCGCAAGCTTGCATTAATATGAAGACAATATCCTATGAACAATTTTAACCTGAAAGTTACCATCATAAAAAGTACCAAAAAAATTAATCACACACTTGGTGTAATCATTGCTTTTACACCAGCCATGTTTGCATGATTGTTTCGACAAAAAATTCCTGGTTCTCTAAGGGAAAGTTGAATAGCTTTGTTTATTTAATCTATTAAATAGTTAAAGTCCAAACACTATTGGAATTAGGGAGGTGGTGTTAAATGAACAAAAGAAAACCTTCAAAATGGTCACGCCAAGCTCAGTGCAAGATTTTAACTACAACTGCATTACAGTAGTGAATATTTAAAAATTTAAATAAGATTTTTTTGTCATAGATCAATGGTAATATAATTCTAACCTGCAAGATGTATCTCTTGATTATTACTACTATGATTTTAATCAAAAAAATATAAGCTATAGCGACTGATGAATTTAAATATAAGAAGCAATCCATCTAAATAGCTTTTAAATTTTTTAATCATTTCTTTTACAGCAAAAATGCACTCAATATGTGATGTCAGAAGGAAATTTAGATTTTTTAGGAATTTCTATCTAATTTTAACTAAATTAGGAATGTGCAAGACTTTACCCTAACCTAATCAGTGAAACTAGCCATTCCAATACAGTCTTTTGATATTTTTTACATGCACTTGCGGGATTTATCTTTATATAAGTGCATTCAAAGGATCAAGATACTAATATTTATTATTGGAAGGGGGATTAGGATGATGCTAGGTGTTAAG
This sequence comes from Lymnaea stagnalis, assembly GCA_964033795.1. Classification (NCBI taxonomy): domain Eukaryota; kingdom Metazoa; phylum Mollusca; class Gastropoda; family Lymnaeidae; genus Lymnaea; species Lymnaea stagnalis. Next base: position 73,100 of record CAXITT010000290.1, read on the forward strand.
AGAAAATCTAAAGATATATGTTTATTATGGCATGTAATTGACTAGGACAGAGGCTCCCAGACTGTGTCCTGCTGCAACCTGTAGTGTTAAAAAATCAATGGACTTAATGCAAGCCATTTATAATTAAGTTGGTATTTTTCACTAGTTCTCCAACCTACTACTGTTTGGATAATGTTACGAGGATCACAGATATATATGGTTTGTTATGGTTTTCTTCATTAAATAACTTCAATTTACTGCTCTTTTTTAACATCTCTCCTAACTTTCTGCCCAATTTTTATTTTAGTCACTTTTATATTTTCCGAAATGTCTCAATTAACAGAGTTATCCCAAAATAATTCACGAAAAAAATCATAACTTTCTTTAGAATTGACCTACTAACATAAATTTAGTATCAATGAATTGCATTTTTCAGGCCCTATCTAACCAACTAGCTCTTAAAGCTATAAATTCATTTTGAAAATTTTAGCCAAGAGCCTATTACTTGGTACTATGTTCTTATTAAAGTAGAGTAGCAGTTGGTTTTGTGCAGTGTCTATGCTGTATCAATTAAATATTGTTTTGATAGAGTCAAGTGAAGTTAATGAGGTATGTCTTCTTGTATAAGTATAAGGTTTCAAAAATCGATTAGATTGTTTAAAAAGTGCTATTTTACAGTAGGCACTGTGATTAAAATTTCAAAACATTTTAAAAAATATAAAAATACTACAGCTGTATAGAGCCTGGAGAATAGATTACAAAAACACCAAGATCAACTTTCTAGCTCAAGTGGTTCAAAAGTTATTAATTTTTTAGAAGGGACCTCAAAGGCACTTTTTTACTATGGGATTTTCCTCCACATTTCGTGACCCTCATTTTGATTTTTTTTAAAGGCATATAACTTTTTTATAAAATGACACAATATAATTTTTACAGTGAACATATTTTAATTAGAGTACTTCTAAATAAAGCCACAAAATATAAGTTAGTTTTTGTTAATATTCCGCAAAAATTATTTTAAAAATCTTTATTATTTTCCTATTAAAAATATATAAAATATCCTGACGCGTCACTTATTTGAAACTAATTAATTAATTATGTTTAAATATTTTTTTTCAATTTCCCAAAAATCATAATAATAATAAAACATCCATAAGATATTAATTTCAAATTTTCTGTGGAACTGTTTAAAATTAATAAGTATATACTAATAATAAAGAGATTATTTGTTTCAATAAATAAAATTGACTATTACAATTTGTATTTTACCATTTTCTATATAATGTATTTTAGTCCCATACCATATGAATGTGTGAATATGACAAAAAATAGTAAGTCAGTAAGTCATTTATTTTAAGTTAGTAAAGTTGTTTCACAGATCAACATTTATTGTTAGAATCAACTTTGGTGGTTTATACAAACTAAAATAAGTTCTAGTAATGTGCTTGTGATAAGTATAAGTTTTTATGATTGTTCTTTAATATTATTAATAATGTCTTAAGTAATTCTTGGACTATTGTGGCAGAAAGTGTGTTTTTTCTTTGAGAATACAAGGATTATGTAATAATTCTCTTGTGAAATATTGTGATATGTGATTAAATATAGGATATTTCAATATGAAAGGTAAGTGACTATTTTTTTGTTTACATTTTTGCTTAATCTATTCATTAAGAATCATAATATTCATTAAAATATCATTACAAATAACAAATAATGTGTCACACAAATAATGAGTTGGGCAGGAGCTAGGCCTATTCTTAAAATACTATACTTTTCTAGGCCTGTATATATATTAAACTTTTATATTAAATATATTAATTATAATAAAAATGAGGCTAATAATAATTCAGTTTAACCCACTACCCAAGTCAATACCCTTCAATAAAAGCATTAAAACAAGTTAAAAAAATATATTTATGTTGTTTAGATAGGTATCTGTGTTATTAAATTATTTGTTTTTGTATGAGTTATTTTGGAGTAATAAGCTGGATTTCCATTGATACTTTTTTTTTATTATTAAAAATCGTTATCGATAATATCATAATAGGTCATTTTGGGACACACGGGACAAAAATTTGGTAGGCATTTTTAGACCATTGAATTGGGTGCTAACCTCTTGAATTTTTGATGTGTTGTAATTTATGCTATTATCTCCAGTCGTCTTTTTATTTAAGAAAGACACCCTTTCCAGAAAAAAATATGAATGAGTAAAATAAGCATTATTTTTACCTTCATTTTTCAAAGTTAAGACCTCAAATATTTTTTAGAACAAAAGTGTCTAATCATAAAACAACATGTCTACTCAAAGTTGTGGGCGGAAATAGAATGTTCATGCTGGGCTATAATTAGCAAAAAAATCGTAAACAAGGAGGGTCTCGGTAAATTAAAAAGTAGAGGTCGCCATTTTGATAACGAAATCACGATACCCGGTTTTCGGCAATTCCCGGATCTCATCGAAGTGACTAATAAAGTACCTGAAATTCAAAGAAAGGATCCTTTCCACACAAAAAATATGAATGAGTAAAAATTGCGTTATTTTACCTTCAATTTTCAAAGTGAAGCCCCAAAATTTTTTGGGGGACTTAAGTGTCTAATCATAACACAACATGTCTACTCTAAGTTGTGGGTGGAAATAGAATTAACATGCTGGGCTGGGCTATATAAAGTTAAAAAGTCGTAAACAACGTGACCCTCGGTAAATTAAAAAGTGGAGGTCGCCATTTTGACAACGAAATCACGATACCCGGTTTTCGGCACTTCCCGAATCTTACCGAACTACCTATTTACAGTGCACAAAGAATGTGGCTTATTAGAGCAAAACTGAAAAGACGCGGGCCGTGGGTGCTGGATTTTTTCTTGGCCGACGCTCAAGTGGTAGATTACCTATAGAACTATATTTAAAATAGAATTTAAAAATACAATAAAATTATAAATATAAACGTATTCTTACTTGCTTTTAGCTTTACGTCACATTGTTCTTCGTGTTTCTTCAACGCTACCGGTTCATGAAGGTCTTCTTCTTCTGCTATATCTTAAGGGCCCACGATCAATTTATTGATCATTTTGGCTCCTATGCATGTAGATGGATTTGCAATGTCTTCGAAGTATGGCACATTCCTCGATTGATAGTAATGGCTCTAAGATGGCCAACCAACAGGAAGTATCGGTCATAACCGTCACGTGACCAACCGAATATTATAACAAATTATAAAGCCCTCACGTGACCAGCCGGGTCCGAATAGCAAATTGCTGCTATAGGTAACCGGGCACCTTTAGCCACTCCATAAAGTTAAAGAGATTTTTTAAATGTTTTATTTTTTAAATGTTTTATTTTGAAAATAAAAAAAAAAAATAATCACGAAAGAGAATATAAATATAGGTCTATATGTGAATTTTTTTTTAATTGGGATGGAGGTGGGTGGGGTGCCAACGTCAATCAATTAAATAGATTTAGACAACCGTTGCGGAACCTGATCAATATTTATTAACGCTGCCCTTTAAAAAAAGAAAGAAACAAACAAAATGATAAGTGTGGTTGAATGTCTGAAAATTACTTTCATCATCAAGTTTTTTTGTGCATAAAAGTAAAAGGTTTATATTTTACAAAAACCAAAATGGCCGCATCCATCACATAAGTCACTCTTACTCTTAGCCATTTCCAAATATTAAAGCTGTTGTTTTTCCCCCCAATCAAATGGCATTTGTTTTAAAAACTGCTAAGACACTGAGAACTCATTGGAAAAAATCAACGTTTTTCTTTTGTGTCACAGCTTATGGGCTGAACTATGGAAGAAACCGACACAAGTAAGTTAGTCAATTTTCAATGACCGGTCACCGGTGGCGGTTGCCAGAGGCAGATCATCGCAGAGGCGATGGACAACAAAAATGAATAATTTTGAAAATGCAGTAATTTAAACTTTGGTAATCTACCACTTGAGCGTCGGCCAAGAAAAAATCCAGTTTTTCCGGTTGGAAGGGCTATATAAATAACTATTCTTACATTATTGGAGTCTGTTAATATTTTTGCTTCTGTATACTACTGTATAGAATAGAGGCTATAAACTATAAAGTTATATAGCACAATACTAATACATTTAAATACTTATTACTGCCAAGCTACCGATATGCCAGGAAGAAAAAGATACAACAATTATTTTTTTTTTTATCCAGATGACGCGGATATCCACACACAGAATGTGGAAAACATGTCTGAATGCTCAGAAAGCATAAACTGAAAAGACAGTTTGGCACAAGAAGCGCCGGTGATCTTTCCCCTTCATATTTACGTGGATTCATGTACCACAACCGTTTTCGTGGAAATTATATTTTTTTAAACTTCATTGTCAACTTGGGGGATAAAGACTATGCATAATTCCATTTTCACACATTATCTTCTATTTCAAAAAAATTGTTATAGTTTTTCTATTTTAAAAAAAATTGTCTATTATTATGGGAATGAATACGTACAACCAATGTCATTAAAAATAATATAAGAATAGTTGTTTAAATAGCCCTTCCAACCGGAACAACTGGATTTTTTCTTGGCCGACGCTCAAGTGGTAGATTACCTAAACTTTTATCTATGGAAGACTTTTCATTTAAAGAAGGCACATATTCGAAAAAAAAAATGTATGAGTAAAGTTAGCACTATTACTATTTTACCTTCAATTGTCAATTCAATGTTAAGACCTCAAACTCAAATTCCTTTTAGAGTAGAGCTAAGGCTAAAGTAAAAGGAATTAATATGAAAATGTCTACTCAGGCTACTCTCTAAGTTCTAAGATATGGATGGAAATAGAATAGAATGACTAAGAATGTGCATGCTGGGCTATTATATAATTGGCAAAAAAATCCGGTAAATGGTCACTGAAAATGCCACTATTTTATCAGTGGCCGCCATCTTGGTTGACACGTCGCATGAAATCACGTGACGTGTCAACCAAGACTTCGGCAAAAAAATTAGTGCAAAACACATGTTATTAAAAAGGAAGGCGAGGGAGGAAAAATGTTTTAATTTTTTTTAAATTTAAGCAATGATAGAAATTAAATAGCATTTTTTTGGAAAATCTATCTCGAACCCTAAATCGACCCCTATGCCTAACCTGAACCCTAAATCTATCCCTATGCCTAACCCGAACCCTAAATCGATCCCTATGCCTAACCCGAACTTTAATGCGACCTCTAAGCCGAACCCTAAATCGGTAAAATCGATCCCTATGCCTAAATCGATCCCTATGCCTAACCTGAACCCTAAATCGATCCCTAAACCTAACCCGAACCCTAAAACTAGCCCTAAAGCCACAAGTAAAACAGGTGGAATTAACACACTGTGGAAAGAAAACTATGAAAATGAAAAAAAAAGGAATAAAAAAAATGGCAAAAATAATTATAACATAAATAAATAATCAAAACGCAACTTACAGTTTCATGAAATACCGGTACACATTTACACACTTAATTTCAGGTTCCACAAATAATATCCAGATAATGAATAGAGCACAAGAACCGGCAAGCCCGGCCAAAATGTAGCAAAGATGGCGGCACAAATAAAATATGCAAATTAGCCAACCAATCATAATTTAAAATTATAATTAATCAACCAATTAAAATTTTAATACAAAACAGGTCATCAGCGTACCAATACTAAGACATAACAAAATAATTCTCTAAAAAATAAACAAAGGGAAGTGACTCCCAAATGTTAACACAGTGGCATCTCGAATGATCATTAGCCAAAAATCCTAAACAACTTCACTCTCTGTAAATTAAAAAGTGGAGGTCGTCATTTTGATAACAAAATCACGATATGCGTTTTTCGTTGTCTCCGAGCGATATTGAAGTGCCTAAAAATTTATAATAAATATTTTTTAATACTCTTGCTTGTCACTTAATCTTATTCTTAATGAATTTTAACTTCTTAACCATCTTACTTTTTTAAGTGAAGTTAAGTCTTAAAGTTAAAGAGATTAAAGACTTAAACCTACTAATTCACTAATACTATAGTATCAGCCTGAACTTAAAACATAATAATGGTTGTTTTAAAATAAGTGATGATGAATGGCAGACATTATTCTAATAAATAATTAGAATATCTGAGAGGAAATTTAACCTACACTTCCTGCCTGCCTACAGTAAACTTACATGTAGCATTTTAATAAAATCGCAAACCATTAATTAACGTTTTACTTTAACTTTAGGCGCTTAGAGTAGGCTAGTAAAGATTATAATTATAGTTCTTAAACTTATATAGATAGTAATTTTCAAAGCATTTTTTTTTTGTAATTGCAGTGATAATTTGTTGAGGAGAAGATATTGCCAAGAAGCCCAGGTATGGTTAAAATAAATGGGAAATTTTAATTTTATGTTTCTACTGTGAATTGTTTTCAAAATTGTTGATGTCTTATGCCTTAGCAGTCTTATTTTCTATAATACTAGGGCTTATCCTGATGCACTTCTTTTTCACTGGGTCCATGAGTTACAAACAATACTTAACTTCTCATTTTCAGTTATATATGCTGGCCTTTAAACAACAGTCCTACACCCTACCTGCTGGCCTTTAAACAATAAGCCTACAGACAGTCCTGCACCCTACGATGATTTATTCCTTTTATAACTCTTTTGTCCAAGTCCTACGGACAGCCGTACACCATACCCATGGCTTTTTACTGGTTAATATAATAGTTGTCTCCCCGTGAAGTATTTTCTTTTAGCTGAGCTCACACGTCCTGCATGACAGCTTCTTTTTCACTCAGTACTATTAATATAAAACATGTGGAGTTTGGGGGAGGGCACTTTTAAAAGGGAAGCAGGACCCACCAGAAGCAAAATATATATAAGAGATTAAATTATGACCCACACTTATGAGTTCTCTGAGATGAGAAATATTTCACCCTACTTAACAGACTAATTAGTGTTTTGTGTAATAAAATCCTTTTTTAAAATAACTGTTTTGATTTTATAACACTTTTTACTTACTTCAAGATTTGTTGAAAAGCTATAAGGAAATGCTAACCTGAGATCACAGTACATGTGAAACCAAAACCTGAATTTCATGCAAGACTGCAGAGTGGGAAGATTTTTTAATACTTTAAATTCATGTCTACAATTATGATTTATGTCAGTGATACTTAATATGGCTAAAGAGTACCCAGTTTATTACCTCCTTTGTTCATTACAAAAACTAATTTATTTTTTTTCTTCACTTTTTAGCAATATGGTAATGAAAAAATTTTATTAGGTCACAGACCAAGGCGAGTTACTGTGTTTCTAAATCCTGCAGCTAAAGGAGGGTAAATGCCATTTTGTTATTTTTTTAAAAAGCAATACATTAATTTCTTTATTCAGTTACAGATAATTGCAAAAATTGTAGATTTCAGTAATTATAAAAACAATAGGGATCCTAATTAAGTTTCTAAAATTAATCAGTAAAGCTACTTAAGCCTTCGCAATATAGCCTATTTCATAAAAATAAAGAAAGATGCATATTTTAAATTAATTGAACTAATTGTTTAATATCTATGATTAATTTTTCTTAGAAAAGCAAGAAAATTGTTTGAGAAGACAGCTGCGCCAATCCTGTACCTTGCTGGAATAGAGGTTAACGTCATTAGTGTAAGTTATTGCCAGTGTTTTATTATTTGAGCTAACAGCTCAGTATTTCATTTTTAAATTTGGATTACTTTCAAAATTCTAGCAAGATAATGGGGTTTCTAAATTACTTCATTTAATTTTCTCCATTACATTATGAAAGCTTGAGAAATAAGTTACTATGAAATTCATCATCATCATGTCCCTTAGTCCTTGGACCATTGGGGCGCCACAGATGACATGTGAGCTATCCTCCTCCATTCGTCTCTGTCTTCTGCACTACGCACAGCATCGCCCAGTGTTAGTCCTGTCCATTCTTTGATGTTATCCTCCCATCTTTTTCTTTGTCTTCCTCTTCTTCTCCCTCCTCTTGTGGTTTCCTGCAATATTTCTTTGGCAAGCCCTTGTTTCCTTGTTACGTGGCCGTACCATTATATTTTGCGTTTTTTCACAGTCACCAGTAGGTCATCGTACTCCCCAATCGCCTGGCGAACCCTTTTTTTCACTGTATCATTGGAGATATGGTCCCTATAGCAGATGCCAAAAATGCTTCTAAAGCATCTCATCTCCATCGCCTTTATTTTCCTTTCAAGATCGGCTGTTAATTTCTATTAAATTAGTTACTATTAAGTAGCCAAATGGTTTTTCATTGCTAAACCTGTGATTTTTTAAAATTTTTTTTTTGTGTCATGAAAATATTTGTGATTCTTCTTTTAGACTGAATATGAAGGACAGGTAAAAAAGTTTATGAGTGTGCTAGACACTCAAGACACAGATGCTGTTGTCATTGCTGGTGGAGGGGGAACATTATTGGAGGTAAGTTTATACAATTGTTTTTACAGAAGAAAAAATCTGGTACCGCTCTCTTAATTGCATTCATTTTACGACTTTATAGTTTATTGTTTCAAGTCATTGTTGGCCCTGAAATCTGTCATCCTTGGAATTTCATGGGCTGGTCACAATCCTCTAAGTGCTGTGTCATCTGGCCATAAATGTTGCTATATTTCTTTTCAACATTCATCCAGGGGTTGACCTATCTTCAGTTTATCATTAGTCTGTACTGGCTGATGATTTAACTCTTCTCCCCCCCCCCCCCCCTTTTTTTTTTTTTTCAAGTCCATCTCATGATTAACTGTCTTCCTGGGCTTACAAATCCAATCCATCTGGCTTTGATGTTGGAGTTTAAATTTTATGACCTTTTGCCATCCTCAAGGCATACTACCTGTTTTCACTTAGCGGGGCTTGACTTTTGTAATATTTGAACCCAACACTTCTATTTTAAAGTCAATATACTACCATATTATATCAAGATTACAAATTGTTTACATTGGAATCCGCATGGGGTGAACATTTGGTTTGTAAAGAAAAGAAAATAGAATTAAAATCCACAGGAAACTCAATAAACCAGCATACAATGAGAAACTAAAACTTAAACAACAGAAACACATAGAAAGTTTCTACTTAACTCTATCATTTTGTTTGTTGTACTCCCTAGGCTGTGACGGGGTTTTTAAGGAAGGAAGATAGGGTAAGTTTATTTATCATTCTAATTAAAAAAACATTTAATTAAAACAGCTGTCCTTTTTTACCTTAATGCAAAATAATGGAATTTCATCCCGTCAAGTGCCAGACCCTGTCAGTCTCCAGAAGCAGGTCCCCTCTAAACCACTCTTACGAACTGCATGGCCATATTCTTGAGCCAGTTTCCACCGTAAAGTACTTGGGTGTTACCATCCAAAGAGAGGTCCGCTGGGACGAGCACATTAACAGTGTGTGTAACCGGGCAAACAAGACCCTGGGGTTCCTAAGGCGCAATCTGAAGATCGGCAACTCAAGCGTGAAAGAAAAAGCCTATAAAGCCTTTGTCCAACCTATTTTAGAGTACGCTTCTACAGTCTGGGACCCATTTACCCAGAAAAGCATCGACAGGTTGGAGGCGGTCCAGCGACGGGCAGCGCGCTTTGTCACGAACCGCTACAGAAGCACCTCGAGTGTTGGTAGCATGCTGGAAACACTGGGCTGGTCGACATTGGAAGAACGACGACGACGACTATCCAGGCTCACCATGTTGTACAAGATAACAAATGGGCTGGTGCACTGCTCCGGAATCAAACAGAAACTCGTTCATCTTCCCCCCAGACTGCGACGAAGCCACAACAAACAGTTCCGGCTGGTAAAAACAAGAACAAAGTACAGAAGCTCCTCATTCCTGCCGAAGACAATAGGGGACTGGAACAAGCTTCCAAAAGCAACAGTTGAGGCAGCTACACTAGACACATTTGTAAAAACCTAAGACAAATCAACCATGGGTTACGGCTGAAATCCAAAGGCTCATACACAGGAGAGACCGCCAGTACAAACGTATGAAGAAGAATGGGTCGGTCGAACTAAAAGCCGAAGTACTGAGGCTCCGAAGAACCATCCAATGCTTACTGCGCAGATCCTACTGGAACTACCTGAACGGCATCTTCTCAGAGGAAGATACTACCGCCAAGAACAAGCGGTTCTGGAGCTATGTCAAGCATCAAAGGTCAACAAACATCGGGGTTTCCCCCCTGAGATGGGAAGGCAAGTTGACGTCTGAACCCAAAGAACAGGCGGACATACTCAATCAACAGTTCCAGTCGGTCTTTGGGGATGGTAGAGAGTACTCAGAAGTTGAGTTCCTGCTGAAGACCAAGATGATGAGCACAGCCTATCCCACCATGGAAGATATCAAGAGCTCAGAGAAGGTTGTGCTGGAACTTCTTAAAAGCATTAACCCCTACAAGGCATGTGGTCCTGACAACATCAAGCCACGAGTGCTAAAAGAATTGGCCAAAGAAATCGCTCCTGCATTAACAATCCTCTTCCAATCGTCGCTATTCACAGGCAAAGTTCCAACTGACTGGAGAACAGCGTATGTCACTCCAATCTACAAAAAAGGAGAGCATTACGACCCAGCCAATTACCGCCCTGTATCCCTCACTAGCGTAGTATGTAAACTATTGGAGCACATAATCATAAGCGTGGTCATGAATCACCTGGAAAGAAATAATATACTCAATGACTGTCAGCATGGCTTTCGAGTCAACAGATCATGCGAGACCCAACTCCTTGAATTTGCAGAAGAGTTGACGACCAATTTGGAGAACAGCAGGCAGACTGATGTGCTTGTGCTGGACTTTTCAAAAGCGTTTGACCGTGTCAACCATAGCTTACTATTACACAAACTGCAGAGATATGGGATCCAAGGCACTACCAAAACATGGATCTCTAGCTTCCTCAGCGACCGATGCCAGGCAGTAGTGGTAGATGGCAAAACCTCCTCCTTTGTCGGTGTTAAGTCAGGGGTCCCCCAGGGCTCAGTGCTAGGCCCTTGTTTGTTCCTAGCATATATCAATGATCTGCCCGAGAAGCTGACCTCTCAAGCAAGAATGTTCGCAGACGACACAGCGGTATATAGGACAATCGTCAACAGCTCTGACCAGAGCCAGCTTCAACAAGACCTCAATCGGTTAGCTGAGTGGGATATGAGCTGGGACATGGAATTTCATCCCGTCAAGTGCCAGACCCTGTCAGTCTCCAGAAGCAGATTCCCTCTCAACCACTCTTACGAACTGCATGGCCATATTCTTGAGCCAGTTTCCTCCGTAAAGTACTTGGGTGTTACCATCCAAAGAGAGGTCCACTGGGACGAGCACATTAACAGTGTGTGCAACCGGGCAAACAAGACCCTGGGGTTCCTAAGGCGCAATCTGAAGATCAGCAACTCAAGCGTGAAAGAAAAAGCCTAAAAAGCCTTTGTCCGACCTATTTTAGAGTACACTTCTACAGTCTGGGACCCATTTACCCAGAAAAGCATCGACAGGTTGGAGGCGGTCCAGCGACGGGCAGCGCGCTTTGTCACGAACCGCTACAGAAGCACCTCGAGTGTTGGTAGCATGCTGGAAACACTGGGCTGGTCGACATTGGAAGAACGACGACGACGACTATCCAGGCTCACCATGTTGTACAAGATAACAAATGGGCTGGTGCACTGCTCCGGAATCAAACAGAAACTCGTTCATCTTCCCCCCAGACTGCGACGAAGCCACAACAAACAGTTCCGGCTGGTAAAAACAAGAACAAAGTACAGAAGCTCCTCATTCCTGCCGAAGACAATAGGGGACTGGAACAAGCTTCCAAAAGCAACAGTTGAGGCAGCTACACTAGACACATTTGTGTCTATTGCCTCCAGTATTCCAACCCCCAGTTCATAACACCACTGCTGAGTCGCCCTTGCAACCAGTGAAGTATCCCATTGAAACCCATGGACAGTAACATCGCAAACCCCTCTGAAACATAGGAGCCAGAATGATCATTTCATTGATCGTGGGCCCTTAAAATAAAGAAGAAGAAGAATAATACTGGGAGGTCTGTAAGTAAGCTAGTGCAACACCCATAGTGATGTGTGTTGAATGTAATGTGGATGGAAATGTCTAAGATTTGACCTGCCTTGTCTATGTAATGGAGAGAAAAACTCACAAGTTATTTTGAATTGAACACTTTGTATGGTTATTGACAAATTGGTTTTAAACAAAATAACATTTTCACAGGTGCCTTTTAGAACAGACCTAGTTTGTTTTCAGACAGCCGTAATTTATGATATCCTACAGGGATTTTTAATTCTTTCCAGAGCCCAGTTCAGTTATTAGAAAATGTTGCCTACATTTTTAGTTAATATGGAAGACACTCATCAATATTTTAAATGCAACGAAAAATACACTTGCAAAAACACCAATACAAAAACAAACTGAACAACAGAATATAATTATTTTTGTGTGTCAACTATGCAAGAGGCAGTTATATTTACATCAACAAAACTATGAATTTTCATCAGTTTGTTTTATTCAGTGGAGACATGTTTGTTCCGTGGGTCAGGTTATTGGCCCTTCCACATGGTGGTTCTGCAAAGCACAACTTTATATATTTACCCAATCTGTAAAGCAGAATGTGTTTGTAAACCAATACATTGCCTTTACTTCCATAAAAATAATATCCTCTTCATCAATTTAATTTGTTTACAGAATTTCAGGGAAAATATTCCCATTGGAATTATTCCCATTGGCAACTCAAACAGATTTTCAAAGCTTCTGTTTGGTGAGGATCCAGATGAAGTCAGGTAAGGCCTTTGTTCTTTGGAAACATTTTCACAATAAGATAAAATTACTCTCATTCTACGGATAAATGTGCACAACTGAAAACTTATACCTCTCAAAACTTTAAATTTTATCTATGAATTTTGTAAGTTTGTGTGCTTTAATGTGTTTTGCATCTGTTATGGCAGTAAAAATAATTTTGGTAAACTGAAACTCTTGAATCTGTTCACCAGAACTATAGCTGAAGCTGCGATTGCTGTAGTACGAGCCGTTACAAAGAAAGTTGATGTCATCAAACTGGAGGTGATTGTTGCTCCGTCATTTAAAATAAATCGGAATAGAGTTTCACTTTAAAAAAACATTGTTTGTAATGTTTATGGGGTTTTACTTGAAAGTGAGTTTGTAATGCAGCAATTTGGACCTCCGTCTCTCACGGCTGGTCAGCTCCTAAATGGGTTGGGGTGGTACTGACATTCATGTGGATTGTTCTTAACAAAATCATTTATATCGCAAAGCTCTCAAACTGCAATATTTAGAGCTGAGACAAGACTAAATAGAGCACTATCATTTTCTTTAGTGTGAATGCTTTTCTTAGTTATCCATCAACTATTGATTTGAAAATATCATTAAAAATAAAATACCAGAAACTAAGGCCAGGATGCTCCGAGGAATAAGTTCCTTTGGAAAAAAATATATTAATTATTATCCATTGTAGAAATGGATCTTGCTATTCATTTTATTTTAAGCTTTGCTTCTTTATCATGAAGAGCTGCATTAATGTTAAGTCGATTTAATAAATTGTTATTCTGTATTGTAATTATAACATTTTCATAAAAAATAATACATTTTTTTTTAGGGACAAGATGATAAGAAAATATTTGCACTGATGGGGCTAGAGGCCGGGGCTTACAGGGATGCTGAAGATCGCAAGGGAAAGTAATACTCTTCACTATCAGTATAGACATTTATTTTTTATTCTTCCTTGTGTTTATGAAATGTTCAAACATAAGGAAAGTAACAAATAATTTAAAAATAGTTACCGGTACTTAAAATAGCTAATATTTGATTTTTGTTTATTATATTTTAGATTTAGAAAACAATGCTCTATAGTTAAATAAAAATAAATAAGTATTAACAGCAAAGGAATAAAGAAATGCAGAACATTTTTAAAATTATATTTTCGTGATTATTTTATATTTGGTTTTAAAACATCCTGTAAGAGTTATTATGAGATCTCTTTCTTAAAACATCATTCTTGTGGCAAAGATTATAACAACCTTACACGTTTTTTTCAGATACTGGTATTTTGGACCTTTAAAATCTCGTTGGACCTACATTCGTACAGCTATGAAACAGTGGCCTCCGGTACTGGATGCTACAATATCATTCGTAGAAGCCACTGAAGAGAACATGAAATATGAAGATCCTGAAATGTTAAAACCTTTGGTAGGAAGGAAGAACTGGAGTTTTGTTGACTTTTTGTTTGGCAGGAAACAGAGGAGTCTTGCACAAGGTAATTATACAGTCAATGGGTGAAGGAGAGTTTGAACTTAAGTCAGTTTTCTGCTATTAGTTTAGAGAGATTCTTGTAAATTGTACTATAACTATCATGGTACTTAAATCTTTTAAAAGTAAAATTCTAATTTGGCTCTCCTACTGGCTGTCAAACTTTGCTCTGGGTAAAGAAATTGACTCCCAATTTCTGAATGTGGGGAGTGAAACCCTATTATGTGACTGAAGCCAGACATTGTAAAGCTAATATCGTCTCACCAAGTTGATCCTTCTCATTTAGAATAAGTGATAAGTGAAGCAGACAAGTCACTATAGCTGTTCTTCTCTGTAATGTTTATCTCGAGTAGACATAACATTGAAATAATGATGTTAACATTTAATTTAACTCAGCAGTGCTCTCAAGCTGCACTGAATTTCGTAAGTCCATTCCATTAAAACAATTTCCATGTGACGTGGGCCATCACCCTTGTTTTTCTTATTGATAACTATTATATAATTAGTGTACAATTTGCTATCTTCTGTAGAGCACTAAGGGTAAAAATGTTCATTCTTTTTCCTATCTGACCAAAGCTATTCCCTAATTAATTATTGTTTTATCATTTTTCTTTTTTTTAAAACTGTTTTGTAACTTTGTTATGTCAGTTGAAGAAGTGGCATCTAAACCTGAAGATGAAGACAGTATCACAACAGATGTTTCTACTGTTGAGATAACTGTAACCAATTCAAGTTTATTCAATAAAGAGATGGTATGACTTTTCATTTTTGTTACGACAGTGAACTCTTTGTTCACACTTTGCACTCTTTGTTCACACTTAAATGACACTAAAACTATTTGGTTTTCTAGTCTCTCCACTTATTATCTCGGCATTTCAGTAACTTTCAAAACTATCAAGTTGTTTTACAAGATGTTTTTCATTGGTTCCCACTGTTTAATTTGTATTGTTTCAATTTGTACCTTATCCGAAACCAATTACTATTAAAATAAGTATAATACAAATTTATGTAATAAAATCTTAAATGAGATTTGTTGTCAGAAGGCTTTATCAGAAGACAAACAGAAGAAGAAAAAAAGCAATAAAAGATCAAGATGTCAGATAAATACTAACTGAATTATAGATACCCATTGCTTCCTGGTTATGTAATTTCCCATTTAACTGACATATATACATAAAACGTAAAGGTTTTAATTTTTAAATTGCCGATTGTTTGGTCTGAGATATTCATCAGTTTTTACATTCTCTTTTGTGTATTCTTGTTTAATAATCTTAAAAAAGAAAGTTAAAAAATGATTGCTTTATCCCAGGTTGAAATTAAAATTTATATTTTAAATTTCCCGTCATTGACTTATTGGAATCTTTAAGTATGAAAAAATAATTTTACTCAATATTGTTTCTTTTTTTTTTATGTTGCATTTATATAACTGAAGACATTTTTTTTTGAAGTTATTCTTTTTTATTTTCAAATCCTAGCCTTTAAAAGCTCTGCAAGTTTCTTTAGGACCAAGTTCACCTACAAAAACAGAATTGATAAAAGAAGGGTATGTAAATATAAAAGTACTTCAAGATATTAATTTCACTAAGTATAAAAATATATTGTTTATAAAGTGTGCTCCTGAAATACTCAAAGTATGTGTGTATAAGGTTGTACATATTGATTCAATTGGCCTCTTTCACTTGCATATTTTTGCTACCAAAGTAATCAGAGCCTAGGGTTGTCCAACCTGTTAGAGTAAAAATGACAAACCTTTGTTTTAAATTTGTTCTTAGACCAGTCATGCTAACTTAAGCCCACACATTGTTCACCAATTATTTTTTTTTACCTGAACAGCATAAGTTGTTAAAATATTTTTAAAATGAAGCTTTTGTGGTACTATGAATGAAATCCATAAATTGTTTTTAAAAAATGCTTTAATTTTTTTTTTAAACAATAAAATAATTTACATCTATTAACTAAGTTAGCTCTCCTCGTGCACATTATGAAAAATAAAATTCTGAAAAGGAAAAACAGTACTTCATGGTGTAATTTAAAGCATAATTTGTTTTACAATTTTATATATCATGTTTTATATGTATCATAATTATGTTTTCTTAAATTGACTTGCAGTTGGAGTAGAATCAAGAGAACTGGCTTTAAGATGGGGTCGGAAGGGGATAAAACTCTACTTGTAAAAAAAATTCACATTGACTTAAAGAAAGAGGTAAGTATTATAAAATATAAGCTAACAAGTTAAATACCTTTGGAAGGCATCTGATTTATACATTTAATCTGTGAATATTTACACAAAATTATCAATAAATATGAATGAGAAATTTACAAAGAGTGTATTCGTTGACCTTAACGTTATCGATACCTATAACATACAGCCTACTGCCCTCAAAATCAAACATAGAATTCATTATGGTGGTACATTTGCCCATATCTCTTAACACTAATGAAAATACAAAAAACAAGATATCTTAAGGTTAAATTGTCTGTATTTTATGCTACCATCTGTGTTGTTTTAAAATACGGTAACTTTTAAATGTTCGTGAGAGTAAAAGCCTTAACAAAAATAGAATGTTCTAGAATGTTGTAGTTGATCTGCTCAAGTCCTATCTAAAATGAGCCAAAATGACTGATGTGAAATTTTCTTCATCTCCGTTGTGGGCCATAAGACATATATTCATGGCTACTGCTAGATTAATGACCATATGTTGTTGTTAAAATGTCAGACATAGATGGTTCCTTCTTATTACTAAAGCTGAAAACTGTTCACATTTCAGGGTCAATGGTACAACATTGATGGTGAATCCTTTGAAGCCATGCCTGTAGAAATTTCTTTGCTGAGAAACAAATTGAATTTTTTTTGTCCACAAGCACATGATGATGATGGAAGATGACAAGAAAAGATTTAAGTTGTACTTATTTTTTTTAAAATTGTATTTTATAACTTTTAATGTGAGAGAAATTTTTTAGTGTTCATGGAAATAATTGTCTTTAATTTATTCATTTATGTCTGGAGATCTTTCTTGCTCACATAGAATTAAAAAAATAGACCCAAATAACTGCCTTGTTATTTTTGGTATACCACAGCCCAAATTATGCTCTTCTGGTTTTAATCCTTTGGCACAAAATTTTGCCATTTGTCTTTACTTTTATCACGACTACTTTTTGCCAGTTTGTTCATCATCATTATGTCCTTTAGTCCTTGGACCGTTGGGGCGCCACAGATGACATGAAAACTATCCTCCATTCCCCTCCGTTTTCTGCACTTCGCAAAGCATCACCTAGCTTTAGTCCCATCCACTCTTTGATGTTGTCTTCCCATCTTTTTCTCTGTCGTCCTCTTCTTCTCCCCCCAGTTTGTTGCAGCCGTTATATACTCTACAGATTTTTAAAAAACATTTCAAACCATTTTTAACTACATCACAAAAATGGCCATCCAGATCATCATCGTCAGTGGCGCTACAGCCCATGTAGAGCCCTGGCCTGTTCCACCACATCCTTCCATTCAGACACCATCGTCAGTGCCGCTACAGCCCATGTAGAGCCCTGGCCTGTTCCACCACATCCTTCCATTTGGAGCGATCCATGGTTTTCCGCCTCCAAGCGCGAACCCTCTACTGGTGTAAATCCGTCTCCACATCGTTGATCCATCTCAGCCTTGGACGACTGGTGAGGCGTCTACCCCTAGGCTTCTGCCTCTATATAACTTTAGCAGCTCTACATTCCGCACATCCAGATCAGCCACCATGAAATAATGGACCGACACCTGTGGTGAGACTTACGTTGGCGTTCCGCGCAAAATGAATATTTATTATCAAATAAAAAGAATATATAATTAGTAAACCTGGCACCAGCCCCTGGTGCGATTTTGAATCTTTTCCACCGGTCCGCCACACTTAAAAGTCTGGGAAATGCTCATCTAGATGAATTAGGGATCTAGATGACTAACAGAGCAGACAATTATAAGCAGTCTCGCTAACAGGTGTACATTTTTCAGAAATAAAATTTAAAAGGTAATATATATACCCTAGTAACAATCAATTATTATATTCAAACAAAGTTGTAGATAAAGTTTCTTCAGTTTCAGATCTACGCATTTTTAATCAGTTCAGAGGTTTGGGAAAGAAGGTCAAAGAGCTCTTTTTATTGGTTATAAACCTGAACAGTGATTGATATAAGACTGGTATACCCAACCCTACAAACCTGAATACAAACAGAATCCATAGTTAAATGGCTCATCTAAATTAATTTAAACTCCTGGACTTTAAAGTAACCGTCTTGAGATTTGAAATGGTGTCATACATGTAAGCCTCAAAACTTCAAGTCTGAAAACTGGAAATGTTAAAAAAAAAAAAATGCTTAACTTAGTTAAAATGCAAGCTTCTGCTGCTGATATGACTAGTTTATCCTAGTGCTTAACTGAGTTAATAATGCAAGCTTCTGCTGCTGATATGACTAGTTTATCCTAGTGCTTAACTGAGTTAATAATGCAAGCTTCTGCTGCTGATATGACTAGTTTTTCCTAGTGCTTAACTGAGTTAATAATGCAAGCTTCTGCTGCTGATATGACTAGTTTATCCTAGTGCTTAACTGAGTTAATAATGCAAGCTTCTGCTGCTGATATGACTAGTTTAACAAGTAAAAAATGTAAAATGCATTCTTTAAGCATGCAAATGTATTTATGCCACTGAAATAACAGGGCCTAAGAATTTAACTTAACATTTATTGTTATTTGAAATACATTCACATATTTTTAAAAATTTTTTTATTTCCAAATGAAATGGATTAGTGTTTCTTAACAGTTATAATTTATTTATATCAATTGAATCTGATACACCGCAAACTTAAACTGGCATTTAACGGCATGATTAAATAATTAAATTTTGGCTAAAAAACACAATATGGATATCTGGGACAGTTTTGGATATATATATTTATATATATATATATTTGTTTGAAGTGGTGCGAGTGAATTTTTAAAAAAAATGCACTGTAATCTTATAATTTTTTATTGATTGTCCTTTTAAAATGTTTCTATATTTTAACCAATTAACTTATTAAATTATGTTGATAATTAGTTAAAGAATCTACATAAATCTTGAATTTCTTGCACATTGAAATTTAAAATAAATAAAATGAAAAAGATCAGTGGTTCCCAACCCCGTGTTTACAAGTGTGTCGCAAGAATTTTTGATAAAGGGATAATCTATATAAAATATTTTTTAAAGCATTTTACATACAAAGTATTGAGTCATTCAACTCTCTTAAAAATCAAGCCAGATATTGTAAAAATAAATAGAAAAAAATTGATCTTGACTAAAAATAAGAGACATGAAATCATTTAGACATTGATTTTATCTGGCTCAGGGATGGTCAATGACAGGTGAATAAGATATCAAATCAAATTTAAAGCTGTCATCAAAGCAAGTTTGGAATTTAAGATTTCTCTATACAAAAATGTAGTGCTTACTTTATATGATAATTGTAGCAATCTACTATAAAAAAAGTTATGAAGATTTAGTCATACATCCTGTTGAATTTCAATGGGATAAACACCATTGTCAATACTGGTACAATGCTGAAACAATTTGTATACAAGGCATTATGTGAACATTAATACTCTGCCACAATTGTAAGCAATTAATTGCATGATGATTTTAGCTGATGATTTTAAAAGATGATTTTATATGGCTAAAGAGGATGATTAGACAGGATGAATTTAGAAATTGAAAAAAGCCATCAACAAAGCACTTTTTGTGATTAGTTTAGTCACATAACATGTCATTGTCACATCAGTGTTTGTTGTAACATGAATGGTCAATGTTTGTTATTCTGTCACTGTCTGGTCAATAGTTATTATTAAGTCACTGCCACATTCAGTCAATATTTAGTATGTCACTGTCACTGTCTGGTCTATGTTTGTTATAGTGTCACTGTCACATTCAGTCAATGTTTGCAATTTTGTCACTTTCAATCAATGTTTTTGTCGCTGTCTAGTCAATGTTTGTTATTGTGTCAATGTCTGTTATTGTGCCGCTGCCTGTCAAAGTTTGTTATTGTGTCACTGTCATGTTCAGTCAATGTTTGATATTGTGTCACTGTCATTTTCAGTCAATGTTTGTTAATGTGTCACTGTCACTGTCTGTCCTGTTCAACTGTGTATGCTGTAGAGGTGCCAACTGGTTGATTTGTTGCACAATCTCTAAGACTTTTCCAGGTGTGATTGGTACGACACCATGATCTTCTGAAGTGATTAAGTCACTGGCAGAACTAACAAAACCTGCCGAAACAGTATCATTCTTTTCCCGATTGGTTTCTGATGTGTCATTTGATTCGCTGTTGGTCTCGGTCGGGGGATTGACCCTTTTCTTCAGGAGGTGGCTCAGTTTTGAATGCGGGACAACTGGAGGTGGGATCTTCCTATGCTGCTGTGGTGGCAACTTGTCATTTCCCGGCTGAGCATTGTGCTCCCTTATGTTCACCTTTGTGAATTTTGTTATACAATCGGACGAGTCTGACAGCGTAGGGCTTGTGTGTCTGACAAACCTGTTGAATCGCTGGACGTTGTGGAGGAAGTGTCCTGAGGTTGGAATGATGGGTGAGTTGGATCTCTCCAGCTTAAAATCAGGAGTCTGGCTTCTTTCGTGGGAGAAGTTGCTGGCGTGGTCATTGTCCGGGTCAGACCCATGGACATGGCTGAAGTGGCTGTGGGAGGGAGAGAAGCTGCCATGAGATGAGAAGGATGATCTCCCATTATTTAATCTGTCCATGTCTTTCAATGCTATTTCATGTTGATGAAAGTCTTCTGTTGGAGTATGTTCATTAAATTTACTGTTGAACTCGCCAGTTCCCTTATAATGATTTGCTTGTACAGGCCTTGGAACAAAACCTCGAGTTGACGGCCTGATTATGGGATTGAGCTGCTTCTCACTGATCAATCCCCTGGGGACTTTGGTTAGTTTTGGTCTCTTTCCTTGAAAGGCCAGGGCTTGCCTGGTCAAAGGAGTCACCTTACCGTCTGGGCTGTTCATCTGATAACTATCTGAGAGCAGACTTTCTTTCCTGAGCTGTGAGTGTTGCCTGATTGGTGGAGCTGGTGCAGGCCTTGCTGGTTTGAGTAGAGGAACGTCAGCCGCAGGACCAGGTGCCTGGGGTGCTTTCCTGTTTGGTCTGAAATTGTATTCAGACTTTTGTTCTTTTTGAGGCAAGATCTGAAGTGGATTATAACTGGTATTCAGTTCACCCATTGGCGACAGTTTGGTAGATTCTGTGCTTTGGTCATTTATTTTTGTTTCGTCAACATTGTTTTGCCTTTCCAGAACATTCCTACTATGACCGCTTGTATCCTTCAGAACTGCCTGCACTGAATTTGAGTCAGCAATTTCTGTCTCATCTCCTTCGATCATCTACAAGTTACAAGAAAATATGGTGTTTACATCTTAGTAAATGTTTGATTATAAATGTATAAGTGGGTTTTCAAAACATCAATCTGAAATTGTTCATGAATTAATTATAGCCAAGTTAAAATCTCAAAATTCTTTACGAACTAAGAGTATGAGGTAAATTCTAGCAATAGCACATCAGCTGAGGAAAGTTCCATCAGTTGTTATTTGATTATTTTATTTCTAAATGGATGCACTAAAAATTACACCCGTTCCCTTGTGACAGAAACACTTTTTTATAGAATTTCAAATGCAGCAGAACATAAATAATTCTTAGAAGTATTGTCATTGAGTGATTAGTGTAAAAAATTATTTTAGTTTATTGTAGTAGTTTCATGTGTTCACCTTTTATGGTAATAGTTTCATGTGTTCACCTTTTATTGTAATAGTTTCACATGTTCACCTTTTATTATGCGGCCCGCGGCCTGCTGGTTGGTCACCCTTGATTTAATCTTTACCAAAAAGTTACAATATTCACCTCAACGTATGACCCAGGAAACCATCCATAGTTGTCTCCCTTGAAACCAAACCACCAGCCGTTGGCCAGTGTTTGTAAGACGGTGATGATATCATTTTCCTCTAGAGACAAATCTCCGGGAATACAACTGGCATAGTCATACAGGACTTTGTGTTCTGAGAAGTCAACAAGACATTTCCAGTAAAGATAAAAAATACACCGCTTGTCTAAAAGATTAGTGGAGTGAACGCTTTACAAACAAAGGCCTTATTTCATGAGCTAATGTGTGCAGAAAATGTTTGGGCAAGGAACCGGACTTGTTAATATTGCAGGATCAAAATATAATTCAAATTATTTTTCTGAAACAGCATGAATTCAATTAGTGGGGTGGGGCTGCTTGTGCCACTTAGGGCGAACAACCCCCCCACTGCTCCCAAGCCCGCCCCCGCCCACTCCATCCCCTTGCATATGTTACTATATTAAATGAACAATAATAGAGATTGTGAAAAGTTTGTTACCAGAACGTATGGTCACCGGAAGTTGTAAGTTATAGCAGGGGGAAAAGGATTGAAAATAAATTATTTTTCATCACCAAGTGGTTTTGAATTTATAATCTTGAATGTTAGAATGCTTCTTCACTTTGATTTCTTTTTGACAATTTCTTTTAATATTTACCTATGCCGATCCATGAGCGATCAGCTTTGTGCAGTTTGTTGGAGTCTAAAATCTCATATGTTTCAGGGATGTCTGAGTTGCAGGACTCGCTGTCCGTGGAAATCTATTTTTAAAGATACGTATTTAACCAACAGTAATGCAATCCAGTTTGTGGATGCCATGTACGTAAATGTTAAATCATACTTGTAATACTTGTATGATAAAGTCAGCATGTCCACATTCGTATCAGTTTAACAGTTTGGGGAGGTGCAACAGTTTAAAGTTCAAATGTTAAATCTTTTGTTCCATTTCAAAACTATATTCGTTACCTCATCAACGTAGACAGCTGGAAACCATCCCTCATCCTTCGACCTCGGCTTTGTTCCAAACATCCAGCCATTCCGATCCCTTTCTTTACAAACAACAATTTCTCCTTCCTTAAGAGCCAGCTCCCCTTTAAAAACTGGTTTGTATGCATACACGGCTCGATACGTCTTACCATCTGCTAGTACATAATTTATACTTATATATATATATATATATATATATATATATATATATATATATATATATATATAAGTACGTTCATTAAAAAGGTAAGCTTACTTAAGATGTTTTCTGTCTCAAACGTAATTAACAAAGACATTACAGTAAGGCTATTAAAAAAAAATAACTGATGATCTGAAAATGAAACTGAGCAATGCCCATAAATGCTGTTAACTATGTAAGTCTGCTACTGGCCCAAAAAAAGCAACAGTTCCTCACCATTCAGGGTACGCAAATGCAGTGTTTCTTTCAGAAAATTTATTGGGGTGGGGGTGTGGGTGTAAAACAACAAGAACCTTGTCCCCTGGCACCAAACACTCTAGCTGCGCCTCCGCCAGTGGCACAGAAGGGGACAGATGTGGTGGTCCGCCCAGGTTTCACTTTTTCTTTATATGGAGGGGGCGGCATTAGCACTAAGATACGCCACTAGGCTCTTGAGTGGAAGGAGGAGGGGGCTCCCCAGAATTTTTTCTATTATTTCAAAATCAAGAACGCACTATACTATATAGTAAAACAAAATAATGCATTCAAAAAGAAATTTGAAGCAAAATTTTAACGTTAAAACTGAAAAAAAGTTTCGACCAAATTTCCGTTTGATCAAATTACCGTCTATCAAATTTCTGGATACAGTATAAAGGTCTATATTTAAAATAATATAAGATAATCTATGATTTTTGCGCTCTGTCTTCTCACCACCCTTTATAATGGCTCCCTTAATAGGCTGGGAGAGATTTCAAACATAATTTACCTTTGACAGCAGCGTTATAATCGCTGGTGTTGGTGTAGCTTCTTTCTGTTGTTGGCAGTGAAGACATGGACACACTGGCAGCCATCTTGACCCAGGATTCAACATATTGCACTTCTTGATTGTCCTGTAAAAAAACCACCAGCAACTAATGAACGTTAACTTTTATATTAAACAAATTCTTTTGTGAATGTAGGCTACTTTCCAAAATCAAAATAATTATATTTATCTAAATAATGGTCAAATATATATTCTCCTCATTACTACTGCGATAAGCCATTGCTCTTGATGAATTCTGAAATTTAAAAAAAAAAATTAATTAAAGGCTTGGCCTTTAGACTCTAGCTTTCCATTTATTTTGTTTGTAACTCTTCATTGTTATAAGACATTTAAATCTATTTCCCCATTTTTATCTGAAAGTTTATCATCAAACAGTTACTAAAACCAGAATTCCTCTCAAATTAGAAAACATCCTTTTTTTGCCAACGGGGAATTATAATTAATTTATTATCTCAAAAGATATTTTCTCCCTACCTCCAGTTCTGGAAACGTCATTTCATGATTCCTGCTGACCTCTGCTGCTATGTTCTTTTTGATTTGAAAGGAGCTGACTTGTCTCTGTGCCCGCAATGGGTGGACACTCGTAGCACTCTTCTCTACTGGGGATTTCAACTTGTTATCCCATAATGTGTTTTCTGTTGACCCTGCACATTGAAATAAATTGAGTCATCTTTCTCATTTACACACCAGATCATATAGCACACCTTTAAATTAAATGTTCAAATTATTGCACATCACTTGTTCAACAGTCACTGGTGGACCTTGGTGACTCATCGCCTCTTACCTGCCACAACCACTGACATTTGACCAGAACCAAATACAAAAATTCACTATTGAGGAAGTATTACAAGACAGTTGTATATATCTGAATGTATCTCTAACATTTCCAGTCTGACTAAGCTGACGAAAAACTTTTAAAAGACAATCCCCAACTCCTGATATACGCCATGGCCATAGCCTACCCTTGACTTTTTCCAGTGAAGGGCGCTTAGTAGCCAGATTGTGTCCCTTAACTCCCCCCCCCCCCCCCCCCACCCAACCACAAAAAACAAAAACCCAAAAAACTGCAAGTTACCTCCAGTCACACTAGCCATGTCATCATTTTTTTTTTTCTTTTGTCTCCTGTACAATTCCTATTTACACTGTTCGTGTCCAAGTGGCCTGACAAAATCACAGAGAAACCATCCTTACCTCCAAGTGGCCTGACAAAATCACAGGGAAACCATCCTATTTGTCCGGTATTGAGATTAAGTCCCTTCCACCACTCATCCTGTCGCTCGTCAATCTGTAATATGTCTCCTTCGCTGAGAGTTATCTGCCCGCCATCTAGAGCAGTGAACGCTCGGCTAGCGGTGTAAGTATCAGTCCCTGGAAACACGTTAGTATGATGTCAACTTGTTTATCTATAGACTATACACTTTACAGTACAGTAGACACACGTTTCAGATTAAACTTGTTACACACGCCACACGAGTCAACTTTTAGTATTGTGCACCCCCACCCTTATTTTTCTTCTCTGAAATTCAAATCCCGAAATTGTAGAAGGGGCTTTTTACGAACGTACACAATATTTAAATTAATGGCAAATATAAATATGCCTATTAAAGTTTTTTTCTTTTAATGTATACACCTAATACGTTTAAATGTTAGCCTGAAATTTTGTTGTAGGCCTACTTGAATAGAATGGCATAAATATAATGTCAATGTGTTAATATAATTGGATTTACTGACGAATCGTACGTGGGCCTACGTAAAGCCATGACACGATCGCCCCGTGAAGAGGTAGAGGCAATCACGTCTGCTGCTGAACAGCAAAGATGTACCCTTCTCACCTGACTTCAAGTTTAAAGTTAGCTCATTGGTTGAGGTAAGTGAAGGTAGGGGCATGGCGTGGATGTGATTCATGTCCACCCACAGCTCGTCCCCCTCATGTTGTACCTGCGAACAAATGAATCACAAACCATTAGGCAACGCCCGCTTTCATCCAGTTTAAGATCATACCTTGACCATTGTTACGTAGCTCTTAGACGACTTGTCACACCATAACCCTTTGAATATATATATATGTATGGATATAAACTCTTTAGAAAGTCGACGAGACACTAACTGTTGGAGCTTCAGCTACATCAAGTTGTCATTAAACCTCCAATACTCCACATAATCTCTAAAAAATGAACTGAACTCGATCATTGGGGATCAGTTTGGTGTGGGGTGGGGGCAGCCCCCAGATGTACTGCAATAAACCTGAGTAATCCCTTCAAAGTCTGCACTTGCGGACCTCTCATTATTCCAGCGATCTTCTCGGCTGTGACCAGACACAAAGGCTGGGATATCACGCTCCACCTCAAACACGAACCACCTCAAACACGAAACACGTTGAGTGGTCTGACGGCAAGAGATGCTACAGTTTGATAGCTGTTTACGTCTTTAAAAAAACAATAAAAAGCACAAAAAAAACAACCTTGTTCGATCAAGTCGAGCCTTATAGCCTAGCAGAAGTACTGAAATATAGAGTAGAACAAGATTTTTTTAGGCTTGAAAAAAAAAGACAGATCAGTTATTTACATTAGAAAATGAAGTCAAGCTCTTAATACCCTCAATAAGACTACCCCCCCCCCACCCTCCAAGCCCAATGAGTCCCCTATCTGGCCACGAAGTGGCTCGTTGGAAATCTCCTCAAAGGTTACAGCTCGCACTCTAGTTGCTACAATTTCGGCAGATACCACGCATGTCCTTTCTCTGCCTACACAGGATCACGCAATGGTGCATGGTTTTGTACCCCGGGTAGCGCTATGGGGGGGGGGGGGTTTGGGTTGGCAGCGCCTCTTTAACCAGCAAGTCACTCCAGACATTCCGAACAGAGCCCAGGGGACAATTACAAGGACGCTTCGGCTCAACGCCTTCTTCAGCAGTCAAGACAAAACAAGAAACAACAAACACATAGATATTTAAAACTTATGTGTTCGAAGATTATGATCAAAATGTATTTCCCCAAATCTCTGAAATGAAATTTAATGCTACTTTATTTTGTAAAGTTTTTTTTTTCCAGAAACTGTTAGAAAAAGAAAACATTTCCCTCATAAATTTTAAATTACCATGTCACTGCTTCTGCCCAATCAAAACACGTGTTTTAGGACCAGCCCCCGTGAACACGCGAGATTTCTGAAGTCGGTCAGGAATACGGAAAATTAATTAATATAATTAATTCGAGAAATAGAAGACAGAAAAATTAGAATCTTTGCATGCGACATTTCAATGTAATCGGGAGATTTTCAATTGAAATGTAAAATCCATCATAATCTGTCTCCACGGTATAGCGCATTAGTCGCCAGAAGTTTGAATCTTTTGCTACAACAAACTGACCCTGATAAAATGGCTGAACACCAATCACAAATGGACCTACTACTCATACGTTTTTGCCGAATGTTAAATACACGTCAAATCTTTAACTTATATTATCCAAGCAGCCAGATAGCCACGCATTTCATATGGCCAGTTAGTGTATGGGAGATGGGTATTGTTAAAAACATATATATCTTTTAAATTTCAAAGTGTTTCATTGGAAGAAAAAATAGT
Organism: Lymnaea stagnalis; assembly: GCA_964033795.1. Classification (NCBI taxonomy): domain Eukaryota; kingdom Metazoa; phylum Mollusca; class Gastropoda; family Lymnaeidae; genus Lymnaea; species Lymnaea stagnalis. The sequence goes on from CAXITT010000290.1 coordinate 100,763, forward strand.
TTGGTGAAAGTTACCCACCTTTGTTTTTGCTTTCTTTGATTTTCTAACGCAGGCGATGGCCACAAGGACGATGAGCAAAAGTGCAAAAACTGCACATGCAGCTACTATAATAACTGTAGTCTCAGTTGATGCTGAGAAGAAATAATGATGAATATAAATTCAGGAAAAGATCTTCATGAGGTAAACTATCTCAATAATAATCTGTTGAAAAATCAACCTTTAAATATTGACTCCATTAAATAATTTTTATTGCGAAGCAATTTAAATTTAACAAACAATTTTTGTTCTTAAAGATACTCTAGCTGCTGCATCACCTGATGTTGTCACGGTAACCGCTGTAGTAGATAATGGTGAGGTTGTCACCATCGCTGTCAATGACAATGAAGATGTTCCAGCTGAACTTTGACCCACGTGCCCTGTAGTCCACCCAAGAGCAGTCTGTGTTGTGTTAGTCGTGGCCACGTCTGTGGCGGGTTGGTGGCTGGAAGGGCCAGGTTGGGTCGACATCTCTGTAGTGTTACCTAATGGCTCGGCCATGGGTGCAGCCGCGGGTTTAGTCTGAGGACGCCTCGGAGAGGAGTATATTGGAGTCACTGACGCAGGCCTAAAAGACGTCTGTAGAGTCTCGCTTCCACTGTCAGGTCGCCCGTCAATGTGCGTCACAGTAGGAGTCACTGTGTAAGGGAGGATTTTTGACGCATCAATAATATTTTCACCTGGGGGAAGATTTTCGGTCCTTGTACAGTCTTCAAGTTTCAATGAAGTGTATTCACATGCAACGCCCCGTCTGTCAGTAACAACTGACGTTATGAGTGGATTTGAATTTTTTGACAGTCGACTACTGTTTGCATCAGGAGATGATGCGAATGAAGAAGAGATGTCAGAATCAAGAACATCATCAAAGAGGAGACGGCGCGCGTCGTCTTTAAGATCGACGGATGAAACGTGACGTCCTGAGTTGGGAAGGCTGACAGACGACAGTGACAGGTCGGGCCAATAGTTTTTAGAACTGATTTCTCCAGAAAATTGTCCCGTAGAAATCGTGTGAGTTACTCTATTGAGATTTTGGAATGATAAGCTTAAAATTCCCAAATCAAAATTCGTTAAAGAGGGATGTGCTCCACTCGCGTGCTGCAGTGTGTGTGTACCGTGTTCTGTTTGTTGTGCGTCGGCGAATGTTACATGCGAAAGGTCTTTTCTGTTGTAGGTAGCTGACGAACTTTTGGTGCTTTCAATGCCCGCGCTAGGGGGAGCACTTTCTGTTATGTTGAAATAGGTGCCAACGGTAACTGCCTCCTCTGTTGAAGAAAACTGTTTTAGGGGCGTCACGTCTTGCCCCAGTGCCGCTTGACTTGTTGGATGCGGTTTTGGATCATTTAATTCAGTGCTACCAACTGGAAGAGGAATGACGTGAACAGGCCCCTGGGGATTCGTCGTCGGCAATTTCGTTGTGCTGATGACGTCGTCCGAAAGGCTTAGCCATGGAGTGAGCTTTGTAGATAACGAAAGTTGACCACCGGACCCTGATGCTACTGGAAATGTTGCATAACTTGTTGGCAGTATCTGAGTAAATGTCAGATGGCGTCCACCAAGACCATCTCCTATTTTGATGTTTGCTGTCGATAAGTCTGTCGGTTGGATGTTTGTTGTCAATGAATGTGTTCGATGGATGTTTGTTGTCAATGAATCTATTGACTGGATGTTTTTTGTGAATGAATCTATTGACTGGATGTTTGTTGTCAATGAATCTATTGACTGGATGTTTGTTGTGAATGAATCTGTTGGTTGGATGTTTGTTGTGAATGAATATATCGACTGGGTGTTTATTGTGAATGAATCTATTGACTGGATGTTTGTTGTCAATGAATCTATTGACTGGATGTTTGTTGTCAATGAATCTATTGACTGGATGTTTGTTGTGAATGAATCTGTTGGTTGGATGTTTGTTGTGAATGAATCTATTGACTGGGTGTTTATTGTGAATGAATCTATTGACTGGATGTTTGTTGTCAATGAATCTATTGACTGGATGTTTGTTGTCAATGAATCTGTTGGCTGGATGTTTGTTGTCAATGAATCTATTGACTGGATGTTTGTTGTGAATGAATCTATTGACAGGATGTTTGTTGTCAATGAACCTGTCGACTGGATGTTTGTTTTCAATGAATCTATTGACAGGATGTTTGTTGTCAATGAATCTGTTGGCTGGACGTTTGTTTTCAATGAATCTTTTGACTGGATGTTTGTTGTCAATGAATCTGTTGGCTGGATGTTTGTTGTCAATGAATCTATTGACTGAATGTTTGTTGTTGATGAACCTGTTTGCTGGATGTTTGTTGTCAATGAATCTGTTGACTGGATGTTTGTTTTCAATAAATTTGTCGTTTGGATGTTTGTTATCGATGAACTTGTCGGTTGGATGGACGCTTGTGTGACAGGCAGTATCGTGTGCGCCTTGCCTGAATGTTGATTGATCAGCAATGTTGAAGCTGCTGTGCGATATACATTGGCGTCATCTTTACCACTTGGAACGATGGAAGTTCTGGGGAATAAATAAATGTAATTAGAAATATTCCTCCATGACATGTTAAGAAACATTTTTACAGAGAGAGTGGAATAGAAATTTTAAAATAAATTTGTAGCCAGTCTACTCTAACTGAGCATAAGTTGGCCCAGAGATAAATTGTATTTCTTTAAGAAGATCACTTATGACCCACTCCAAAGTAGAAGATCTAAATTTAGAAATACAAGAACTTGCTTTTTTTTCTCCTTTTTTTTCGGTTACATTTCCTGGTAGGCATTTATCTATGCCTCTAAACAGAATGTGGGTTTAATTAAAAGACAGTAGGTTTAAATCACAGATATTTGGTTTAACTTCAACCATTAGGTTTTAACTTCTAGCCATTAGGTTTAACTTAGAAACATTAGGTTTAACGTAGAGACATAGGTTTTAAATCACTGACATTGGGTTCAACTTACAGGCATTAGGTTCAACTTAGATACACTGGGTTTAACTTAGAGACAGTGGGGTTAACTTAGAGACAGCGGCTGTAACTTAGAGACAATAGGGTTAACTTAGAGACAATGGGTTTAACTTAGAGACAATGGGTTTAACTTAGAGACAATGGGTTTAACTTAGAGACAGTGGGTTTAACTTAGAGACAGTAGGGTTAACTTAGAGTCATGTGGTTTAACAACTAGTGATTTAACTAATAGCTATTCATCTCTCTGTTTTTAATATCCTGAAACAATTGTTCATCTGTTTATAGACATCAATCTAGGCATGTATGTCCTGTTCTTTGGAATGTCTGAAATATTTACACTTCAAACACCATTCCATGGCAGACTGTCTAAACAAACACCATCCCATGGCAGACTGTCTAAACAAACACCATCCCATGGCAGACTGTCTAAACAAACAAACACCATCCCATGGCAGACTGTCTAAACAAACACCATCCCATGGCAGACTGTCTAAACAAACACCATCCCATGGCAGACTGTCTAAACAAACAAACACCATCCCATGGCAGACTGTCTAAACAAACACCATCCCATGGCAGACTGTCTAAACAAACACCATCCCATGGCAGACTGTCTAAACAAACAAACACCATCCCATGGCAGACTGTCTAAACAAACACCATCCCATGGCAGACTGTCTAAACAAACACCATCCCATGGCAGACTGTCTAAACAAACACCATCCCATGGCAGACTGTCTAAACAAACACCATCCCATGGCAGACTGTCGAAACAAACACCATCCCATGGCAGACTGTCTAAACAAACACCATTCCATGGCAGACTGACCAAACAAACACCATTCCATGGCAGACTGTCCAAACAAACACCATTCCATGGCAGACTGTCTAAACAAACACCCTCCCATGGCAGACTGTCCAAACAAACACCATCCCATGGCAGACTGTCCAAACAAACACCTTCCCATGGCAGACTGTCTAAACAAACAAACACTATCCCATGGCAGACTGTCCAAAAACAACTTCCCATGGCAGACTGTCCAAGCAAACACCTTCCCATGGCAGACTGTCTAAACAAACAAACACTATCCCATGGCAGACTGTCCAAAAACACCTTCCCATGGCAGACTATCTAAACAAACACCATCCCATGGCAGACTATTTAAACAAACACCATCCCATGGCAGACTATTTAAACAAACACCATCCCATGGCAGACTATTTAAACAAACACCATCCCATGGCAGACTATTTAAACAAACACCATCCCAAAGCAGGTTACCTAAACAGCCATATATGATACAAGACCGGATATACCGAGTTATTTTGACAAGTCCGGCCAGTTAGAGAAAACAAATGATGTTTGCGTGGTGAGTAAGTCAACGGTCACGCGATCATGACAACACATTGTGTTCCAGTTTACTACAATAGCTTCTTTCATAGCGTACCTTAGGGGTCGGTAGCATGTGACACGCGTGCCAGACTTGGCACCACAGCGATTATCAACGACACTTTCAAATAGGTCTCATTATTTTTGTTCTTTATAAGTAGTGGCGGCATTTTTGGCCCTAATACAGAGATGTTCGTGGAAGGGGGTTGGAAAAGTCTTGGCCCGCCCTAGGCGGCACTAACCCCTGCTAGGCCACTGCACAGAGACAGTTCAAATACAAACGTGGCGAAAAGTTCAGCTTACTGCTTTGTTCACGAAAGGTCATGGCGACTTAGGTGTGGTGCATGTCATTAAGTCATTAGTCCGACCAAATCAAGTGTAACTAACTTATGTTAAAAGCAGGGGGCTTGTAGAGGGCTTTCTGACCGAACACCACCTTAGCTCCGTTTTTCGTCAGATATGTTCCAGCTCTGATACGCGCTCTGGCAAAATTAAAAAGTGAGGAGAGGGCGCTTGAGCGGGTGTGGGCGATTGGGTGGGTAGGGGCGCTTGAACAGAAGGGGGCGCTTGAACAGGAGGGGGCGCTTGAATAGGAGGGGGCGCTTGAG
>CAXITT010000290.1:108807-123754 GCA_964033795.1 Lymnaea stagnalis
CCCCCCCCTTACCCATCCCCCCTAGGTTCCATGCCCTATTACGTCAGTTAATAAATAATCTTAAATAATGTTTAGTTCACTTGTGTCATTGGTAAATCTCCACGCAAAGAGAAGTTATTACTAAGCATATCTTAAAAAAGCTATATCTGGGAACCGCTATATCTCAGAACAGCTACATCCGAAACAAAACAAGCTGTTATAACAATGCGCACAAACTCAGACGGTTTGGTTCCCCCCCCCACATACCCCATACCTCCCCACCTAGTGACGCCGATGTCACTTTACACCGATGGACAATGGGATGGTACCGAGACGTGCACGCCGTCACATTTTTGGCGGTGTCACCAACAACGGGGCCTTGGTGAAACGTCAGTGCAGACGTTGTGAATGACATGTTGTTGACTATGGTAGGATTCATCAACGGTCTGATGATAGAAACATTAAACATAGACCACCAACAAGACCATTGATAGAGTGGTAGGAGTAGAAATTCGAAATCAGCGATTCACAGATTTTTAAGTTTGGTGGACCGTTGTTCAAGTTTCTAAATTGCACCAGGGACCGGTGGCAGAATTATTAGTTAAAGTTTCTTTTAAACGTCGGGCTCGTGGACCGGCAACGTCGGGCTCGCGGACCGGCAACGACCGACTCGCGGACCGGCAACGTCGGGCTCGCGGACCGGCAACGTCGGGCTCGTGGACCACCATTTGGAAATGTTGATCTAAGGGACATTTAATTTTTGTATGGACGCATTTGGTCATTCAGATGTTTTTGTAGAGACAACAATAAACATCGCATTCCTGATACCACGACGTCCCTTACTTGTGTTGACTAGATGAGAACTGTCAATCAACTGAGGGTGACCAAAACTGGTAGTTTGAAACAGCATGGATGCATATGTGTAGTTGAGAACTACATGAAGACACATATTATGGGCTAGTGTTAGGTTGAGAAACATAACACAACTGCGATAATTCATAAAGAAGCTTTAAAAAAAATTCAGAATCTGATGTTATCCATATTATATGATCACTTACTGATAACCTCTGCCCACTGACCGGTAACATAATCACAGTGTCCGGTACGTCAGTCCAATGTCATGTCACGTCAGTCCAATGTCCTGTCACGTCAGTCCAATGTCCTGTCACATCAGTCCAATGTCCTGTCACATCAGTCCAATGTCCTGTAACTTCAGTCCAATGTCCTGTAACATCAGTCCAAGGTCCTGTAACATCAGTCCAATGTCCTGTCACGTCAGTCCAATGTCCTGTCACATCAGTCCTATGTCCTGTAACATCAGTTCAATGTCATGTAACATCAGTTCAATGTCATGTAACATCAGTCCAATGTCATGTAACGTCAGTCCAATGTCCTGCAACATCAGTCCATTGTCATGTAACATCAGTCCTATGTCCTGCAACATCAGTCCAAGGTCATATAACATCAGTCCAATGTCCTGCTACATCAGTCCAAGGTCCTGTAACATCAGTCCTATGTCCTGTAACATCAGTCCAAGGTCCTGTAACATCAGTCCAATATCCTGTAACATCAGTCCAATGTCCTGTCACGTCAGTCCAATGTCCTGTCACGTCAGTCCAATGTCCTGTAACATCAGTCCTATGTCCTGCAACATCAGTCCAATGTCCTGTAACATCAGTCCTATGTCCTGCAACATCAGTCCAAGGTCCTGTAACATCAGTCCTATGTCCTGCAACATCAGTCCAATGTCCTGTAACATCAGTCCTATGTCCTGCAACATCAGTCCAATGTCCTGTAACATCAGTCCAATGTCCTGCAACATCAGTCTTAGGTCCTGTAACATCAGTCCAAGGTCCTGTAACATCAGTCCAAGGTCCTGTAACATCAGTCCAATGTCATGCAACATCAGTCCAATGTCATGTAACATCAGTTCAATGTCATGCAACATCAGTCCAAGGTCAGATCATGAATTCCTGTTTACCTGGTTACAGATCGGTAGCAATATATTTACTTTCACTTACCTGGCCATGATCATAGAAGAAGCTAAGCGTAACTATAATATAGTCAGAAGAAGTTACACGTAGCTCTGTAGTCAGAAGATGATCCAAATCAAGTATACAGTCAGAAGATGTTTCACGCAACTCTGTATACCTAGAGACGGCTCAAGCAACGAAACATTCAATAGATACTATAATTAACAATGAACTTTTTGGAAATGAACTTTGACTGTCAAAAGCCATTAAGTTGGTCACGTGTCAACTGTGTGTGAGTCAACGTGAGGCTGCAAGCTTGAGGTGATGACATAGTGATCGTCTTCTTCTCTTAAGTAGCACGGCATTTTAACACAGGCACAGTGTGTTTGAAAGTGACTGTCATTGTGACACAGGCACAGTGTGTTTGAAAGTGACTGTCATTGTGACACAGGCACAGTGTGTTTGAAAGTGACTGTCATTGTGACACAAGCACAGTGTGTTTGAAAGTGACTGTCATTGTGACACAGGCACAGTGTGTTTGAAAGTGACTGTCATTGTGACACAGGCACAGTGTGTTTGAAAGTGACTGTCATTGTGACACAAGCACAGTGTGTTTGAAAGTGACTGTCATTGTGACACAGGCACAGTGTGTTTGAAAGTGACTGTCATTGTGACACAAGCACAGTGTGTTTGAAAGTGACTGTCATTGTGACACAAGCACAGTGTGTTTGAAAGTGACTGTCATTGTGACACAGGCACAGTGTGTTTGAAAGTGACTGTCATTGTGACACAAGCACAGTGTGTTTGAAAGTGACTGTCATTGTGACACAAGCACAGTGTGTTTGAAAGTGACTGTCATTGTGACACAGGCACAGTGTGTTTGAAAGTGACTGTTATTATAAGTCATTAATTACCGTGCTTGCGTAACATAATGTAATGTCATTTAGTGGATCTCAAACAGACGTTGCATGGCGCAATCAATAATTGTTTAAAAATGTTAAACAAGTTCTCCCAATAAAAGCTCCTTGGAGTGGGATACACTTTTTTTTAAACTCTCCCAGTTATCACAATATCCCGATTATCAAACTAACCAACTTATCACACTATCCAAATTATCAAATTTTTCAACTTATTACACTATCCAAACTCTGAAGAAATCCAACTCAGTATACGATCCTAATCACAACACAATCCAACTCGCCACACAATCGTACGCACCACACAATCCAAATCACCATGCAACCCAATTCACCATATACGTCAACTCCCCACAAACTCGAACTTCGCACACACTCCAAATCACCATGCACACAATCCAACACACAACACAGTCCAACACACCAAACAATCCAACTCACCACACAATCCAACTCTCCTCCACACAATTCAACTTTCCACACAATCCAACTCTTAACACAATCCAACTCACCACACAACCCAACTCTCCATCCAATCCAACACACCACACAATCCAACTCACCACACAATCCAACTCTCCGTCCAATCCAACACACCACACAATCCAACACACCACACAATCCAACTCTCCACACAATATAACTCTCCACACAATCTAACTCACCACACAATCCAACTTATCACACAATCACAATGTTTACCTACACTAATGTGTGAGTTTGCCTCAATGGTTCAGTTTGTCTTCCTAATGACTTGATGAAGATGTCTAAGTAAAGCTTTGACTAAAATGACCATGAATGCGTATCCGAAAATTTGTTTGAAAGAAATTTCGTCGACGGAAAATTGATCGACGGAAATTTTATCGAACTTAAATTGGGTCGAAACATTTTTTTCAGTTCACATGTTAAAATTTTCGTCAAATTTCTTTTTGAACGCAGCAAACAAAACAAACTAATGACAAGCAGCCCGAAGGGAACTGAAGACTTCTCTTTTGAAGATGTATGTTTAAAAATATACTTTTGTTGTTATTGTGGGTGTGTGTCATTTATTTTATTTTGTTGTTGTTGATTGCCGTGAGTCTCAGTGAGACGACGGTGTTGCTTTCGCTGGAAATCATGAAAGCACACGAAGCTGGTTCCTAGTCAGCAGACGGACCCACCCTCTCCACGAAGCTGGTTCCTAGTCAGCAGACGACCCACCCTCTCCACGAAGCTGGTTCCTAGTCATCAGACGACCCACCCTCTCCACGAAGCTGGTTCCTAGTCAGAAGACGACCCACCCTCTCCACGAAGCTGGTTCCTAGTCAGCAGACGAACCCACCCTCTCCACGAAGCTGGGTGAGCCCAAGAGGCAGTCACGGCTTGGCGCATGGGCGTCGCATGAGTTGGCCAAGGGACCCCCCACCGAATAATTCTATTGGGCTGTTTGGGGTTGTTTCCCTTGTATTGTAGGGTTTTTACCCACAATGCGGCGGGGGTTTTATGTTGTCATGTTGTTGTATTATTTAAAATGAATACAACAGAGTCGGGTTAAACCTGAAAAAAGAAACGCAACAAAAGAAACCATTGCGCTAACCTGATTGCATTCTCTCCCCTTATTACCCTGTTGTTGTATTGGTATTGTTACAGTTGCCTCCCTTTGTTGTCAATACGTGAGGCTCGCGATTCTTGAGGTGAGATGTGCAAGGCCATGCTGTTTTACCTGTTGCTAGTGCGAGGCCATGCTGTTTTACCTGTTGGCAGTGCGAGGCCATGCTGTTTTACCTGTTGCTAGTGCGAGGCCATGTTGTTTTACCTGTTGCTAGTCATTCAAAATCTAGACATCAAGCTGAACAGAGGTGTAAGTTTTCCTTGCGTTAGGCATTAGTATCACTAAACGTATCAGTTTACAATCAGAGTTTCCTTCTCTTCGGTGAGCCACCATCAAGGTCCGACGAATTGCCTCCCCTAGGAGTGATGTTTTGCTTGGGGTTTAACTCCAGCTACCATAAAGAATTCAGGGAACTTGGAAGGGGCCATTTTAATCCCCCAGGGCCTTTCTCAATTGTAAAATAATTTTCAAATATAAAAAAAAAAAAAGAAGAAGAAGAACACAATTACAAAAGATTTATTTTAAAACGTCATTTATTCTGTTCAGATGTTTACAATTTCAACGGAATGTTAGGAGTTAACTATTGCATTCTTTGAACAATGTTCTTTAAGGTTACACAGATAAAAACAAATTAATTTTAAAAAAAAATTATTTACGTTTTTAAACATTCCCTTTCAAAGACTTTGTCGAAATTTTATTTTAATATTTTAAAATATTATTAATTTATTTTTTTTTTTTAAAGAAGATAGATATTTTTTTTTTTTTTTTCAAATACACGCAAAGAGTATCGTTGTAATAGACATCGCCTTTCATTGCAAAGAGTATCGTTGTAATAGACATCGCCTTTCATTGCAAAGAGTATCGTTGTAATAGACATCGCCTTTCATTGCAAAGAGTATCGTTGTAATAGACATCGCCTTTCATTGAATTTTAAACAAGGTTCGTTGTTGTTTTTATTATGACAAAGGCGTTAAGGCTACAAGTCTTAATGAGTCTTTCGCCCATTTTATTGAAGCATGACGAAACTATTTGATGTTCACTGATTGTTTGTGTTTTTACCCTTCCTGCTGAAACCATTTACAAAAGTCACACCGTCAATCTTTGTGTCATTATTCTGTGTTAACCTCTTCACAATATAATTTACTTTTAAAATGATTGATCCGAAATATGTTTGTTTTTTTGTTTTTCTTTCAGTTTTAAATTTCTTTTTATCAGAACAAATTTGGTTGTTAAAAGAAACAAGATCCTAACCAAAAGAGTAATGTCAACATTACTTGTGAATAATCAGTTTGATTGTCTTACTTCAGTTACATTGATAGTGATTACTTTAATAACATAACAAGTAAGAATGTAACAGCTAAAACCAAGAAGTTCGCTGGGTGGAAGGGACTGCCGTTAAACAGTTGGGTATAGCGTGACGTCACCCCGGTAGCTTGGCGGCAGTCGTGGGTCACTCCGGCGTAGAAGAAGTCCTGCATGATCTGACCAGCTTGGATGTTGCAGAAGCTGTACACGGCTGTCTCACATCTGTATCTACCCACCGAGACACTAGACAGCAAGAGGGTAAACATTATGGTTGACACTGATTTTAAAATGATATTTTTTAGAGGTGATGCTAAGTGATCAATTAATTTGGAGATTTGGTTATCACTGGTATGTTGTAGTTCAATTATCACTGGTATGTGGTAGCGTAGTTATCACTGGTATGTTGTAGGTTTAGCTATCACTGGAAGGAGACATTCAACAGTGATGAGATTGCTATACAATTAAAATAACGTTATAAAATAGGCTCAGTCCTTATGATCCAATGACATTGAATCATACTCACACCTAACATAGTCATACACAGACCTAACATAGTCATACACAGACCTAACATAGTCATACACAGACCTAACATAGCCATACACAGACATAACATAGTCATACACAGACCCACAATAACCATACTCTGACCTAACATAGTTGTATAGATATATGTTTATTTATAAATGAGTGTGTAAAAATGTGTTTGTCTTTTACTTTTAAGTAGGCAAACCTCCCACCCGTCTACACATAAAGTCATAGGTTGTATTCAACACTTACTTGCAGGCCAGCTACACATAAAGTCATAGGTTGTATTCAACACTTACTTGCACGTCAGCTACACATAAAGTCATAGGTTGTATTCAACACTTACTTGCACGTCAGCTACACATAAAGTCATAGGTTGTATTCAACACTTACTTGTACGCCAGCTACACATAAAGTCATAGGTTGTATTCAACACTTACTTGTACGCCAGCTACACATAAAGTCATAGGTTGTATTCAACACTTACTTGCACGTCAGCTACTCATAAAGTCATAGATTTTATTCAACACTTACTTGTATGCCAGCTACACATAAAGTCATAGATTTTATTCAACACTTACTTGTATGCCAGCTACACATAAAGTCATAGATTTTATTCAACACTTACTTGTACGCCAGCTACACATAAAGTCATAGATTTTATTCAACACTTACTTGTACGCCAGCTACACATGGAGTCATAGGTTGTATTCAACACTTACTTGCAGGCCAGCTACTCATAAAGTCATAGATTTTATTCAATACTTACTTGTACGCCAGCTACTCATAAAGTCATAGATTTTATTCAACACTTACTTGTACGCCAGCTACACATAAAGTCATAGGTTGTATTCAAAACTTACTTGCACCCTAGCTACACATAAAGTCGTAGGTTGTATTCAAAACTTACTTGCATGCAACTACTCATAAAGTCATAGGTTGTATTCAAAACTTACTTGCAGGCCAGCTACTCATAAAGTCATAGGTTGTATTCAACACTTACTTGCATGCAACTACTCATAAAGTCATAGGTTGTATTCAAAACTTACTTGCAGGCCAGCTACTCATAAAGTCATAGGTTGTATTCAACACTTACTTGCATGCAACTACTCATAAAGTCATAGGTTGTATTCAAAACTTACTTGCAGGCCAGCTACACATAAAGTCATAGGTTGTATTCAACACTTACTTGCACGCCAGCTACACATAAAGTCGTAGGTTGTATTCAAAACTTACTTGCATGCAACTACTCATAAAGTCATAGGTTGTATTCAAAACTTACTTGCAGGCCAGCTACTCATAAAGTCATAGGTTGTATTCAACACTTACTTGCATGCAACTACTCATAAAGTCATAGGTTGTATTCAAAACTTACTTGCAGGCCAGCTACTCATAAAGTCATAGGTTGTATTCAACACTTACTTGCATGCAACTACTCATAAAGTCATAGGTTGTATTCAAAACTTACTTGCAGGCCAGCTACTCATAAAGTCATAGGTTGTATTCAACACTTACTTGCATGCAACTACTCATAAAGTCATAGGTTGTATTCAAAACTTACTTGCAGGCCAGCTACTCATAAAGTCATAGGTTGTATTCAACACTTACTTGCATGCAACTACTCATAAAGTCATAGGTTGTATTCAAAACTTACTTGCAGGCCAGCTACTCATAAAGTCATAGGTTGTATTCAACACTTACTTGCACGCCAGCTACACATAAAGTCATAGATTTTATTCAACACTTACTTGCAGGCCAGCTCCTCCAGACGAACTCTTGGTAGTTGATTCTGGGTTTCCAGCTGGACAACTTGAGTAACTCCTTGGTTAAAATTATTGTAGCACCTTCTAACCTCAGGCGTGCTTAGCAGGCAGCGAATATTTCTGCGTAGATCTGGGGAAAGTTAGAGGGGAGATGGAATAGTGGTCTGTTTATATCTGGGGGAAAGTTAGAGGGGAGATGGAATAGTTGGATGAGGCATTGCAGTAGATTAGCATATGGCGTCAGATGACTGATATCGTAGATCAGGGGGGGGGGGGGGGTAGGGGGGCGCGGAAGTTAGAGAAGATTTAATAGTTGTATAAGTCAGTTCTTTTGATTAGCATATGGTCTAAGATGACTGATAATAAAGATCTGCGCTGTATTTTTGGTCTGATAGGAGCGAACATACTTACGTGTGAGGTAGACTGGGTTATTATAAGTGTATCTTATAACGTCATGTTAAATTTCTTGGGTTTGGTTATTTTTAACGTCCCTATAAATCCTAAAATTTCAAACGGATTAAAAAGTATACTTTTGGCTACCCAACAAAATCTCGTGTACAATAAACCACGTGTAATAAAAACTGGGCGCCATTTGGTAAACCCACTTTGAGACTAGCTGCTACCCAGAAACTTTGTTTTACGGTTTTAATTAAGTCTATTTATTTTACTTTGATAGCATCCCATAATAATTCTTTGATGTCAACGATTTGTCCTAGTCAACGATCACTTATGTCATCACTCTTAGTTTTCTATTGTAGCCCCGGCTACCCTCAAACAAAAATAGATAGCCCCACCGGCTACCCTCAAAAAAAAATTAAAAAATAGGTAGTGTTAGATTTTAAAAAAAAATCATATTATATAATTATGTATTTAAAGATGCAAAGGTCCCTCACTGTTCAGATCCAAAGAGCACAGTCCTTCGTAGGCAATCTCCATGTTACGTCTGGAGAAGACCAGCTGTAGGAATCTGTCGGCTGGATTGTTAGATCTGGGTAAACGGGTCTCAAAACAGTTGATGTAGCTGTTGTAATTGCTGAAACGTAATGATATGCGGAGGTCAATAACCAGGTAAAGTTACTTTATATATATTAAGTTATTTCAAGTAAATCTTTGCACTTAATTTTTTTACGTTTCGTTTAAGAACTATTTTTTCATTTAACTATGAGTAGTTATTCGGCACCGGCTGATAACGGATTCAAAATATTTTATAGCATATTTTGGGTCAAATAAAATCAAAATAATTATTAAATCTGACACAGGTCCTTGGTGCAATGGTAAATGTGTCCGCCGGTCCTTGGTGCAATGGTAAATGTGTCCGCCGGTCCTTGGTGCAATGGTAAATTTGTCCACCGGTCCTTGGTGCAATGGTAAATGTGTCCGCCGGTCCTTGGTGCAATGGTATATGTGTCCACCGGTCCTTGGTGCAATGGTAAATTTGTCCACCGGTCCTTGGTGCAATGGTAAATGTGTCCACCGTTCATTGGTGCAATGATAAATGTGTCCACCGTTCCTTGGTGTAATGGTAAATGTGTCCACCGTTTATCGGTGCAATGGTAAATGTGTCCACCGGTCCTTGGTGCAATGATAAATGTGTCCACCTGTCCACCAAACTTAAAAGTTTGGTAAAGGCTGATATAGATAACAACAAAAAAGTCAAAATACAGCTGTTAAAAAGGTGTCTTCAATCAGCTCAACGTCTGGTTTACTTAACACAAGAAATATTCTATCCGAAAGATTCCTCTAGTGTCACGTCACTAGATTCATGTTCAAAGTGCCGCCATCTCTTCTCCTAGTGTGGCGTCCTTTTAATGGGTAGCCATTTCAGATAGTTTATCAATGTATTCATTAGAAGTGTGTTCTATTTTAGTTGAATGAATTCATTTGATCTGATAACTTTTAACAATGTTTAGATTTTATTTGTGTTTGTTCCAATTAAATTTTTCAGCAGAAATTGATCCCCCCCCCCACGCACACACCCCCACACCCCCACACCCACACACCCCACACACCCCCACACCCACACACACCCACACCTCCACACCCCCAAACCCACACACCCCCACCCCCACACCCCCCCCACACCCCCCACACACCTGAACCCGTCTCAATGTTCGTTTCTAAAACGTTAGAAACAGCGTTGCGTGTTTTGGATTATGTAGTTGCTTCCCCTTCAAACTGCTTCATGAACTCTTTTAAAACACTCCAATTAATTACTTGTTGTAGTCGCTTCCCCTTCAAACTGCTTCATGAACTCTTTTAAAACACTCCAATTAATTACTTGTTGTAGTCGCTTCCCCTTCAAACTGCTTCATGAACTCTTTTAAAACACTCCAATTAATTACTTGTTGTAGTCGCGTCCCCTTCAAACTGCTTCATGAACTCTTTTAAAACACTCCAATTAATTACTTGTTAGCCAGATAAAGCCCTTCGTGATTCACCCAAATAATTATTACAAGTGTCAATTTTAACGGAAATTGTCGCTTGTGCGTTGCTTTAAACTTGAAATACTCTTACCGGCAAATGGAATCAAAGGCAGCCATTGTGATTCCTTCGGGTGTGCCGTTCTGCTGATTCGGGACATTGTTGAGATTGTTGTTCCTGATTTGCTCTGTCAGACACTGCTGAGCCACGGACTGAGCCTGGGCCTCAGTGTACACAATCTGTACAGCAACTAAACCCGAGAGGCATATTATGTGTACATTTTATGTTTACGGAGGCAAGACAGATATGACATGTGATGCACCAACAAGGTTATAGCTTATCTAGTTTTGCTTTAAAAAAAGCAAATTTGAAAGCTTCAAAATCTAAGCATGACGCTTGCAGCAAAGAACACTTTAAGGTGAGTACTACTTAAATGCACCCATTTATTCAACGGAAGCATCCTTCTATACAACGAGTTCTGCGATATTCTCTGTTCATCAGATGGTCAAAACATAGAAACGCTTATTTCAAACAGAGTTTTAAATGACGTATGTAAAGCAAGGGAACAGTAGTTATCATGCTATGGACGAAGGAGGAACATGACAGAGAATCAGGGCAAGCAGGCAATGAAAAGTGGTTGGCCACATTCTGACCCCACTTCGATACATTACAAGAAGTGGCAGCTAGGGTTAGGTTTGCGGGCCACGAATTTTGCGTTTGCCCGAAAACGCCACCCCCCCCTATAAAAACCAATTGCCGCAACCCCCCCCCCCCCCCTTTCCACTTTCCTAAGCCGATTAAAACAAATACTGGTGGATCCAGTGAGTGACGGCGCCAACTTCAAAATTTCAATACATTCCATTTAAGATAGTTTATCAGTTTATTGATTAGAACTATGCTCCGTTTTAGTTGAATGAATAAATTTAATCTTGGCAATGTTTAAAATTGTTTGCATTTCATATGTGTGTTTGTTTCAGTTAAGTTTTTCAGTAGAAATTGATTGCTTTTCCCCCACTTGTTTTATTCTGAAAAGTAGGAGGGAAAGAAAATAAGATAAACATAAAGAATGAGCGAAAATTTGGGAGATTTATTTTATTATTTTAAAGATGTCTGCTTGTTACGTCTGAAACCAATATAAAATAATTGAAGGGCTTGCATTCAAGCTTTGTGAATGAAATAAGTAAAACAACGTATGTAGAAGCTTGAATCAAAAGACGGGGCTATAAGATGTAAACGTTTCGGCTTAAAGCCTTCTTCAGCGAACAGGACCAAAAAAACTTCCGGCAACAACAAAGTAGATCTCTAAAGTTTTTTTAAACTGTGCTCTGTTTTTTGTCGTTCTTCTATTTGTCCTGGCCTAGGTAATCTATATAAATATATAGAGCTTTAGTCGAAAACCCTGTCTCATCTCAGTTGTTTAATGAATAACTTCATTTGAAACCAACACTATGAAATGCATAGACCATTATTTCATAATATTTACTAAACAATATTTCAATGAAGAAATTTGTATTTTAAAAAAAAAATTGTTGTGAAATTTCCCGATAAATTATAAAAATATACAGAAATGTCTGATTTCAGACTTCCACTTACCCCAAAGAAATCCAGCAATAAACATCGTTTAGTCTGTTCGACTTTCTATAATATGAAAACAAAAAGTTCTCCAGGAAGATAAAAAAAAAACAACAACACACAATTTCCAAAAACAACGAAGGTCTGGGATATTCCAAGTGAAATACTAACATAAGTCGATGTGACCTTCGCTTTTAAACACCCCCCCAAAAATGGTCCAAGCTTCAGAAAGACGCAGTGCGTGTAAGCTGACAGGAGACTCTGACGTAGCTCATAATTAGATTGACTTCATTAATTTGGACTCCCGTCAGATATTACGTCAGAATTTGTTTACATCAAATTACTGTGTATCTAAACTTGAGTCAATTTGAAGTCAAAAACAGTTTTTTTAAAATTTATTTTAAAAGTCGTATTAATATATTCACGGTGCGTTGTTGAGTCCACAAATATTAACTCAAACTATCTAATAAAACGCCGAAGATGACACGACACAAAATAAATAATAAGGCAGCATCAAATATTAGAGAAGGACTTCCGTCAGCGACCTACTGATCAGGTCGTGTATACAAATTTGGTCGGAGAAACACTTGATTGAAATCCACCTTTCATGCGACCGTGGGAGGGAAAATCGTTTAATGTATACACGTCATTGTTGGACCACAAAATGACGTACACAAATGTTTGAAAGAAAACCCAAGTTGTTGAGGGTGAGGTGACCAATGAGACGAATCAACGTTTCGTGTGTTTTCACTGGATGGAAGGATTTCCTTGTGGCGCACGACTCGACAAACACAAAATACAATGCGTGTAATCCACGGGGGGACAAGGAGACCTACTAGTGTAATCCAGGGGGGGGGGCAGGGCAGAATCTATAACAGTTGATCGTATGAACTGTTTCCACTACATGCCATCTGAGTCCAAAGTTAAATTCACACAAGACCAATACATACGTGAGACACATTTAAGACTTATGTGATTATGTTATACACTGTTAGAAACGTCAGATCGAGGTTAGGCCCATTTTTGACCTTGTTATACACATGTTAGATGCGTTGGATTGATCTTAGACCCATGTTAGATCGACCATGTCACCTCGATGTTAGACACACGTTATACCTCCTCTTCTTCGTCTATATATTAAGGGCCCACGATCAATTTATTGATCAATCTGGCTCCTATGTATGTAGAGGGATTTGTCATGTTTCTGTGCCTGGTATTGAAGAGGTTATTTCATTGGTTGCAAGGGCTAATTAGCGAGGGTTTCATGAACTGGGGGTTTCGAAGGCCTGGGGCAATAGACGCAAATGTGTCAAGTGTTCAAGTAAATTTTTCCTTGTGGAAGATTGTTCCAGTCCCTAATTGTCTTTGGCAGGCACGAGCAGTTCCTGTACTGTGTTTTTGCTGTTATGAGCCGGAGCTGCCTGTCATGGCCACGTCGCTGTCTGTAAGACACGTGTTAGTTCGATGTCTAACCTTGTTATATACATGTTATCTCGCGGGATGGTCAACCCCCCCCCCCCCATTTTCCTATTCGCACGCACTTAGAATAGTATTTTCTTGTTCTTGAAAGACTCACTACTCGCACTTCCACCCTGTTTGTGGATGGGGCGTTATTATTGTGTTGTTTAGTTTACACTCGTGTCATTTTAAGATTTCTCGTGCAGTGTTTACCTGGTGACAGGCTGGGAAATAATCCTGGGTCAAAGGAGGCGGGTTGACACTGTCGGTCAAATTATCGTGGTTGACCGCGCCTGCCTCGTGGTTGATTGAACGGGTTGTTCAGATTTACCTTTTGAGCTTTATACCTAGTTCAGTGGTCGGAAAACTAATTAGTTGAAAGAGCCAAAAATCAGCAGCAGGGCGATTACATTTTTTTGGGAGCCAAATTTCTTTTCAAGAACCTGTCAAGAACCATTTTTTTTTTGGAGTCAAAACCGATTTGTGGCCGACTGGCCAAGGTAAAGAGTCAATTTACTTGAACCGGGATTTTTCAAGCATTCGATGTTTAATTAAAAATTAAATAATTATTCTTTTGTCGATGATTTAAAGCAGTGTTTCCCAACCGTTTTTTTTTTATGCCACGCCCCACCTAAGCCTTTCTAAAATTTGTATTCCCCTCCCCCATGTATCATATACATAATTTTAAATATTCAAAAATAAGGTTGTTCACTAAAGAAACTTAAATGATAGGTTTTAGGAAGAATTCACTAAGAAATTGGTGAGGAAAGATGGTAAGTACATTTTTAACGAACGCTTATTTGAAATTCAGTCTTTAACGATTCTCCATTTTAAAATACAAGTTAAATCATAGAAGACGGTTGTTTTTCAAATTCTAGACAGCTCATTTTCAAATTGCCCCCTCTAAACATTCAAATTGCCCCCTGTGGGGCGTGGGCCCCACGTTGGGAAACACTGATTTAAAGATTACAATTTTAATACTAAAAGGTAGCAAATAAAAATATACAACGAATTTTTAAAAAAGTCTTTCTATCCAAGACGAGTTCAAACGCACTATAATTACTAAAAAGTAGAAAATATGTTTTTTTAATTTAGGGGAGGAACCCAAAGTTGAAATGTGTAAAAATGTTTAAACTATAAACTTCGAATGCAGGGGGCTACAAAACCGAAAAGTGGTCGGGGGCCTCCAAAGGGATGCGATGGCTCTGGGTGCGAGACTTAGTCAAACATTTTGTTGGGGGAGCAAGACTAGTAAATACGTTTCTTAGGAGGGCAGACCTCACATAAGGTTGGGAAACTTCAAAGTTTCTAGTGCAATTAAAGTTTAGATTTTTAAAAAAAAAAATTGTTTAAATTTAATAGAGACTAAAAACAGCTCACTGTCACGTGGAAATAAGCGAAACGATGTATGATCCCCCCCCACCCTCCCCCCCCCCCCCC
>CAXITT010000290.1:123952-138409 GCA_964033795.1 Lymnaea stagnalis
CATATCTTACATGCCATATCTTACATGCCATATCTTACATGCCATATCTTACATGCCATATCTTACATGCCATATCTTACATGCCATATCTTACATGCCATATCTTACATGCCATATCTTACATGCCATATCTTACATGCCATATCTTACATCCCATATCTTACATGCAGTATCTTACATGCCATATCTTACATGCAATATCTTTCATGCCATATCTTACATGCCATATCTTACATGCCATATCTTACATGCCATATCTTAAAAGCAATATCTTAAATGCAATATCTTAAATTCCATATCTTACATGCACTATCTTGCATGCCATATCTAACATGCACTATCTTGCATGCCATATCTTACATGCCATATCTTAAATGCCATATGGTACATGCCATATCTTACATGCCATATATCTTACATGCCATATCTTACATGCCATATCTTACACGCCATATCTTGCATGCCATATCTTACACGCCATATCTTACATTCCATATCAATCATTTCTTAGTTCGAGCCTTACTAAAAATAGAATGCAATTTTACCACATTTTGGATGTTTCAGTGATTCAAATTTAAAAAGAAATGCATACATTTATAGTGAATTCATGCAGCTGAAATTGTTTATTAGGCCAGTGGGCCTTTAAAAAATAATTCTCACAAGACAGCTCTGCTTGTAAGCATATTTATGCATACGAGATGCCCCCCCCCCTCAAATATGACATCATAACACCTATGTTCCCGATCAGATTAATGTTAATTAAACAATCCTTAAAAACAAAGTCTCTCGTAAAAATCCTTTAAAGGAAGTTTTTGTTATTTTATTTTATATTAAAATTCTAATATGTCACCAGCTACTACACTGCAGATTTATAACTCCAACTATTTCCGTAAAACGAAAGAAAATATTACGCACCAAACACCCTTGCGATATTTTTTGAGAATATCATGAGCGTTTTTATGGGAGCCTTTCTTCGGGAAATCAGTGGCAGAGGCGTAGTGAAGGGGGGGGGCAGATGTCCCCGGGCGCCAGCTAATTAGGGGCGCCAAAATGTGCTTTGATATTAATTTCATGGATGAAAATAATGGGTTTTGAGAGTTGAAAAAAGAAAAGGGGGCGCTTTAAAATGAATCTCGTCCCCGGGCGCCAAACGCTCTCGCTACGCCTCTGATCAGGGGACCCTGCCCTAAGCCTAAGGCGCTAAGCCTAAACTAAAAGGGGCTGTAACCTTATTTGCTTTTTGGGTTAATTCGGCACTGTTCCTATTAGTGTCAATGCATGTTAAATAACTATTTCCTTTGAACAGTAAGCAATATTTTATTCATTTATAATACATTTAACTTGAGAATACATTTAAAATATCAAATTTTTCAATACTCATAATTTAAATGTACCAAAATATCTTGGAGCTATTTTGGATATTATTTTTTTGTAAACAATGCACTGAAACTGATAAAAAATTAGGATCGGACAAAATTACGGTTTACAAAGAAAAGTGCTCTCGTTCGACGTAACTGAACTGTCATGTTTGAGGTATTAATAGTAATATAATTTAGATTTTGTTTTTAAATTTAAAAACAACAACAACCAAAGCTCTTAGCCTAACTTTACTTCTAGATTTATTATCTTTTTAATTTTAATCCCACTCTGCAGTCTGATTGACTGATTCATTGGCATTCATTGGTCATTGGTCTTGGTCATTGAGATTGATTGAAATGATTGAGTTGACAGTTGATTCTGAATACTCTGCTGAGTCTGAGTCAAATGAGTCTGTCTCCTGAGTGACTGTACTGTGCTGATTGATACTGATAATTAATAATAATACTAATACATGTATTAATAATTAATATTAAATTATAATAATTTTATTATTAAATATTAATCAATGATAAGTAGGGGTGTGCCGGAATCCGGTTCCGCCGGATTTTGCACTATCCGGTGAAATCCGGTTCCGCCGGATTTACATGTATCAGGAACATCCGGAATATACCAGATTTCGGAATTTGCCAGATTTTGTGACTCACCGGATCATAATCTGAAATAAAAGTAATTCTCTTTCCCGAATTCCACACGATCACGATACATTAATCGATTGTTTCGAGCGTTGAGCTTGTTTAATGTTTAATATTCCGAACATACCAGAGGCTAGAGTCAGCACCGCTAATAGTGGCCAATAGTGTAGGGACTTTGATAAGAAAATTTAAACTTTTTGTAAAAATAAACCAATGGCATAGTTGAAAAGATGTAATTTTTTAAAGAATTATAACACCAAAATCATATTTTTAGCTGTTGTAGTTTTAAAGTTATGAATTTTTAAAGTACGACTTGGTTTGTCATTTTTTAACATGGACTGCATCTCCACATTCTGTGATCTCATTCCACCAATCCCGTCATGCGCAATGACTATATAGTTTATATAAGGCAACGCATTCCCTGCCTTATCACTAAAATACTGTTTAGACTTAGTTTAAACTTTCAACTTTGGCACATGAATAATTAATTAAAGCTTTCCCTGACCAATGGTTTAATAGTTTTTGCACACGGCAAACTCTTATGAATGAAACTCTGAGGTAGTACTACGATACAGTTATGCAAGTGGCTGTGAATGGTTGCCAATGACAACGTGTTGCACACGGTAAATTCTGATCATTTATAATATGGATTCTACCGGGTTGTTAAAGCTCAAATTAAAACATTCCAGTTTAAATGTCTTTAAATGCATTCTGAAACACAAGTTATCAATTATTTTGATGTAAATAGTGATAATAAATTAATATTTCCTAAGTATCGTCAACTTCCGCCATTAAAAAGGGGGGCGTGGCCAACCCCATGGCGAAATTAGGTTGAGCGAGCTGCATGACCTGCTGCGAACGCGTAGAAACATGGCGTCTCTCGTAAGACACTTATCGCTGTGAAAATTGGCATACATGTAGATCAATAGATTCCCCAGATGCAAAAAAAATTTGGTAGTGACAAATTTTTTCCTTCGACTTAATTTTAATGATGAAAGTTGCCTTATATTTACCAAGGATTTTCTCAAAGCTGACTGATTGTAAATGAAAAAGTAATTGATTAAAATGTAGGCCAAGATGTCTACCTAATTATAAGGCCGAAAACGGAACTCAAATATATATCGAAAGTACTAATTTAATAATAAATAGACACACACATCGGAAAATTAAAAACTCAGATTTTTTGGCGCCGATTGCGAATTCCCATACACAAAAAGTAGTAGTCTACCTTGACTTACCGAAGTATCTACCAATAGTACCAAAATCCGGAATCCGGGAGAAACCGGAATCCGGATTATTCCTGAATCCGGATCCGGAGGATTTCGCATAAGAAAATCCGGATCCGGTTGGAAAAAACAGATCCAGCACACCCCTAATGATAAGGGCCGGCAATCCTCCAACAAATAGCAAATAATCCATACCTTGGAATTCTTTTCTCAAATAACCTAAAATGGTCACCCCATATATTATAAACAAAATTTCAAAAAAGCCAACTCCACCCTACGTTTCATCCGCTGAAATCTGCGCCACTTCCTGCAAACGAAATGCCAATCCCGCACTCGTCTGTCCACTACTAGAATATGGTGCGATCATCTGGGACCCACACCTTAAGCAAGACGTGGACAAGATAGAGCGAATTCAATGTAACGCTGTGCGTTTTATCACTCGAGACTACAAATCCACCACTTCTGGCTTCGTCACTGGCCTCTTAAAAAGATTTGACAATAAAAAAATTTCACCCCCCCCCCCCCCCCCCTTAAAGACAGACGAGAGAGACTCCGCCTGATATTCTTATATAAAGTGGTCATGGGACTGGTGTCGGCCATCCCAGCAGACACGTACCTCACCCCACAGAAGCCGGGTAGACTGATCAGAACAAAACACTTACTGAACACTGACTTCACCACTGACAATCTCATAAACAATTACACCTGAAACAGCAGCAAATGCTTCAAAGTGCCTCAGGGCAACACAGTGCAGTCTAAACAATCTTTCTTCCCACGCACAATAATACCATGGAACCTCCTGGACGATGCCACTGTGAACTCGACATCGGTCGAAAGCTTCAAGGCTGCCCTGGCATCTGCTAGGAGCTGTTTGACTAGCAACATCATACCCCCAACCTTTGCAAGGATGCCAGTACATGGATGCAGCAACGAACACTTCCAGAACCAGAACCGGCGCTAGGGGATTGCGAAGTGGGTGACCACCCAAAGCCCCGCATTTTCGAGGACCGCGCTATGCCGTACTGTCTATTATTATATTATTATAATATACCTACCTAAGCCTACTTTTAGTTACTAATAGTTAGTATAGTTCCTAATCCAGTCAAAACAATATTCAGAGTTATTAGATAGTCAAATGGTCTGAAGGTCAGTCTGGCTCCTATACTATCCCTTCGAGATGAAAAATGACGACCATTTCCATATAAAATTTTTCTCCTATATTTTGTAGTCAGAATATAACGTGTCTTAATATCCTATCGGTGGAATATATAACGTCAACGGCCCCACAAAATTCAATTTTCCCAAGGCCTCGCACCCTCCTAGCGCCAGCCCTACCATGATTAAATTTTTAAAAAAGATTGAAATAGTAAATTGTTCAGACTCAGATAGTTGGTATTTAACGGTTTCCTTATAAAAATTATTAAAATATTACAGTGGTGAGTTGTCTATAGCAAACTTTACATTTTAAAAAAAGGAAACCAGAAACAATAAACTTTTCTAGCTAATAAATTCTAGACCAGGGGTGGCCAACCTATTCAGCAGGCGGGCCAAATTTCAGAAATAATATTTCCTTCCGGGCCACACACCTAATTTTTTTGTTAATTGACGTAAACAAGCAAGTGTGCTACAGCTTTGACCACCTCCTGGCTTCTTAGTACGTGTGATTGGGGTCAAATGCTTGCCTGGTTTAATGTAAAAAAAACAAGTAATAGGTATAATTATTTTTTTGAAGAAAATAAAATATAACTGAAACATATTTATTAGACTTTTAAAAAAATACTTAAAAGTGAGACATCTGACTTTGTTTTGCAGAACTAAGTGCATCAAAATTGATCTCGACTGATGTTGTCATTACAGGCAAAAAGTTTTCCAAATGAACATCAGTAATTCGTGTTCTCACTTGTGTGATTTGATGTGCTTCATTTCATACGACTAAAAATCTGTTCACACACATAAGTGTGAAACCAAATAGCAAAACCATTGAAGGAGCATGTTTGTAAAACACAGGATATTTATCCTTGTCCAAATACGTTTTAAAGAATTCTTCCAAACCAACTTGATGGAATTTCTCCTTGAACTGTGTATAACAACACATTTGTAATCTTCTTGGTAATAAAATCACGTCTACTGCAAATGGCATTGCAAATTCACAAAAAGCACATGATTTTGTTAAAAATCCTGTAATCTTTTTTCAAATTTGAGGTTAAAGTAGGATATCAAACAAGCGTATTTATCCGCCACCTCCTGTGTGACGTCTAATTGCAATGACAACGTAGGAAAGTGAGTAAAGTTTGTTGTCCTCAACTTTTGTTCCCAAAGACCCAGTTTCATTTGAAGTGCAGAAATACATCTTATTAATCAATTGATCTTTCCCTGGTAGACGAGTATTGACGTCATTTAGGTGGCTAGTTATATCGACTAGAAATGCGAAGTCCCAAACCCACTCTTTTTCTTCAAATGCGGGGACACTTATTGACTTGCTTGCAAAGAATGATTGTATTTCTTGCTGCAAATCAAACACTCTTTTCAACATTTAGCATGAATCAGCCATCTTACTTCTTCAAAAATTGTAACGTCACTCTAAAGACTTTAGAAGTTCTTGGAACTGACGGTGATTCAACCTGTTTGACTTAATGAAGATCATTATTTTGACAACCACTGACATGGTCCATTTTGAGGGACTACGAACATAAATTCTCCTGATGAATAATGCAATGAAAATTTAGCATTGAAGTATTGCCGACTTTGGAGGCCTCAATTTCAATAAATTTGACTAAACCTTTGTCTTTCCCAACAAATGCTTGAGCATCTTCCGTTGTTAAGCCTTAAAGTTGTTGCTTTGTAACGAAAAGTGATTCAATGTCGATGTAACTGTCTCTGACAAATCTCATGACTTAGTAGTGTCCTTAAGTAGATACAGTGCCGCTAATTCTTCTGTCTTTTTAAAATGGACATCAACACCCCTGATAAAAATGGCCAGCTGGGCAGTGTTTGCCATATCTGTGCTTTCATCCAATGTTACAGCATAAAATATAAATGCGGATGCTGGACTTTTCAAATTTTCTTCAATATGTTTTCAAATGTCGTCCACTAATTTAATTTTCCCAAAAATGTAGAATAATTAAAATAGCTCAAAACAGATAAATTTTTTACAAAATGCGAGATATTTCAATTTCTAATAGCAAAAATGTAAAAAAATATATGATATGAACGCCTCATGATGTAATGTTCTTTCGGTGATATGTACATTAAAGTTAACATTTATGTTCATTTGACCTAGCTCTGCGGGCCGCAACATGACACTTGGCGGGTTGCATGCGGCCCGCTGGCCTCTTATTGGCCACCCCTGTTCTAGACTTTAGTACTTTTTGAGCTATTAATTTTTAAGTTTGACTCCAGTTTCAATGAGACTGAGTGCACAGTACTCCTAGTATCTAGCTCTACTATCTCTACTCAGTGATTGAGTGGCAGTACTCTTATACAGAAATTTATAGGCCTAGGCTGTCTTAGTCTTAAATACCCTATAACTCTGACTGGAGTATTTTTCTGTAGGGCTAAATTATTAGGCCAAATAATCAGTCATAACTGTCGGGTGGCTTTTGGAGGCCCTCTGCCACTTTTCAGTTTTGGCCCCCTTCATTTAAAAATAATAATTTATTTTGCATTAGTAGTTTATGTAACTTAACATTTTAAATTTATAGCAATAAAATTAAAGGTTACCACATTTCAAAATATTTACTGGTAATGGTTCACTCAAAGATGAATTCTGGGCTCTTTGCGGCTGGCCAAAGATAAACCATAAAGTCTGCCCTGTTCCATGGTTGAGTCTTAATGGGATTTGATGACCTTCATTTAAGAGACCAAATTATTCCTTTAGTGAAGAATACTAATATATTATTAAGGTCAAAACAGCACATCTGTCCTGGAAACTGTATTTTCTAATTTATCAATCTGTTAAATGATAAAGCACTTTGAATCCAATCAATTACACTAATGGCAGCTCATCTTCAGTCACTGAGTGATGACTATTACGATTAGTTAAAACCTAGGGATGGCATAATAATCAGTCATTGAAATTGACATGTAAACTTTTAAACAGATTATTGAGTGGAGCCTAAACTGTACTTACATTTTTATTAATAAAATGCAGCATTTAAAAATAATCTAAGAAATTCTGCTTGTGGTGAGTTTTTCATTTTTTTACTTTTATTATTTCATTTTGACGAATGTTCTTTTTTTATTCAGGAAGTTTTTTCAGTTAACTGATTTATTTTTTGTTGTATACTTTCCCAGCTTTAACATACCTCAAATGATGTATTCTTTATCCATACTACATCGACCTAAAAAACCAACAGTTACTCATTTGCTGACCTTTGATATCAACCACCTTAGTTTTGGTGTCTTGTTTTCCTTCACTTTTTCTCCCCGTATTTCTTTCAACATGGTCTGAATTAAAGTAATTGGTATTTAGAATTTAACACATTTTTTTTCATTTTCAATGTTTGATAAAAGTAAAAATAAAAATTGTGCCCCTTCTTTTTTTTTTTTAACCACCACCACTTGCTTAACTTTGGGCCCCTTAACCAACTGTTTGGCCCCCTGAAGCTGAGGTGTTCCGCAGCGGCTCTGCAAATTATAAGACTTAATCCGTAATGATTGATGTCAGGGAGACACGATAATGCCAACATAATTCTAGGCCTTGGGTATAATTAGACAACTCAACATTTCTCATCTACTTCTACCATTAGAATTTCTAATTTAACTACAAATCATCATTAATCTTATTTAAATAAAAAAATAAGATTTTGCTATCTTTAGATTCTTTGATTTAATCAGCAGAAAAAAAACACATTGAAAAGCATGACACAGAGCAACAGTGAAATGTTCTCTATATCATGCATGTTCTTCTTTAAGAGTCTAGGTCAGTGGTTAACAGGTGTGTCATAAGATACATATATAAACAAAAATAAATATTGAAGTACACAATTATATACAGTGTGGTCATTGTTACCTAAAAATTATATGTAAATGGTATGATCCCTATAAACTTATGTAATAATTATTTTCTTGCAGACTGCTTCTTACTAGAACAGTCTATATTTTTTAAAGCTTAAACGGTGTATCACAGATCTTGAAAAATTAGTTAAGTGTTAAGTTAAAAAAATTGTTGAGAACTGCTGGTCTAAGTTAACAGTTACTTTCAGATACCATTGTCCTTGCCATTCTCATACATTGACATTGGAAGTTTTTTTTATGTACCTTACTAGACTGAAAATATAAATCAAACTAATATGAAAAATATTCAGTAGCCATAGTGGTAGGATGCCCTGTATTAGTCCACCTGTTGTAAATTTTGTATGGAACTTTTCTTCTGTTAAATACAAAATTTTAACAATTATTTATTAATGTTTTTTCTTTATAGGACGTTAGAACTAGAAGTGTACAAGCCACTCAGGCAGCAGAAGAATTTTCTAAGTTATATTTTGAGACATTCGATAAAAGAAGACAGGTATATTGAAGTTATTTTAGTCTCTGCAATACTGGTTTAACTCCCATTAAGTTTTATTATAAAACATGTAATCAATGGGAGTAGTTTTTTTATCAATAGTACCGGTACCCAGGTATTAAATGGTTCAAGTTAAACTGGAGTATTTATTATCCTTATTATTTTGTAAAATAATGCCAAATAATATGATGAATTTATAGCATAATTTATAATTATAATCTTTTTTCTAAGTAAACAGTCATTTATTGATTAAGCATTGCATTTTTCTTCATGACCTGCAGGCAATCTGTAAGATATATCAAGATAAGGCTACTGTAGTATGGAATGGCAATGCTGTGTCAGGAACAGAGGAGATCACGAAATTTTTTGATAGTTTACCACAATCTGAGTTTGTGACAGAAGGAATGGACACACAACCTATTGGTGCTGGTTAGTCCATTTCTCATAACCCTCGTGGACTGTGTGATTTTGATCCAACATATCCCCTTGAACTGATTTGACTATACGCACACATCTATTTCGCAAACACCTGCTGGGGTGATGTTGTCTACCATCTTTTCCAGCTAGCTATTATTTCCTAGATGTATATTGGCTTGTGTTGTTTATGGTTGCAAGGGGTTGAAAGACTTTGAAGGGGTATGCTCATTTGTAGCTTTTGTAGTGTTGCGTTTTGAGTTTCAATGTGGTAAAATATAGATTGTTTCATTTCTCTTTTAATATGGTTGACTTTGTACTGGGCTTGGAGCCTTGGGGATGAAGCAGGATTTTTTAAAAATAAACTTTATTATTATTGTATATGGGACAAGAAAACTGAAAAAGGCAAAATATCACTGTGGATTAGTTTAAAAAATATAAGTATTGGGTCATTGATCAAGAGTTTGAAAAAATAAGTTATCATTAATCATGTCATTAAAAAACTTAAGGATAGTGGATATCGCTAAACTAAAAAGTTGAATCTTAAAGTGGTACTTGGTAGAGATATATTAATAAATTTTTACTCAATTGTGTTAGACATTAAGGCAATTATTTAAAAATGTTACAGCATGCTTGTAATTAATTAAAATAAAAAGGGATGGAAATCATTTTAAAATAAATTATTTCCCTTGCTTACCAAACCCTTTTTTAAAACATGTTTATAATTTATATAAATACTAATTATAATGCTTTGATATATAAGTTTCTTTGATCTTATATCTCGTCACTTCCATTTCACAGGTATTCAGAATGAAGGAAGCAATGCTATAATGGTGACCTTCTATGGGAAGGTGAAATTTGCAGGCTCTAATTTCAAGACGTTTACACAAACATTTATCTTATCAGCACATGATAACAAGTGGAAAATTGTTAGTGATAATTTTAGGTTTACAGAATAAATTAATTTCATTGATTCTACTTTTCCGTATTATTTTAATAAGACAGTATATCCTCATAAACCTTAGTGTGAATGAATTCTTAACGCCTTAAGTCAGAGGTTCCCAAACTGTAGGCTGCAGTGCCCTGTAGAGTCAAGGCTGCCTCACAGGTGCAGTGAAGTGTATGATGTAAAGTGGCATGACATTTAGTGGACTGGATGCAGTAACCCCTCAAAATAAATGTTTGCAGAAGCTTTTTCAATAAGTTACTAGATGGCGCTCCATTATAATTACGTTTTTCAATTGTCCTAGTTGTTTCTTGGACTTATTTGGTAGTTATTTTTATATTATGATAGTTTTCAGTTTTGTACTGTCTTCATGATGAAATGATTTTTGACGGTTGTATAAACTAAATAGTGTTGTGATTAATTGGAGGGTTATTGTAATATTTCTTTTCGTTGGTAGTTACAAAAACTTTCTCTTTTTTAACTAACGAGAGTCAGAGAGAGTGAAAATCAATTAGTTGATTTTTTAAATTTCACTATTTCTCAGCACACTTTTTAAAATTTGACATATGGCCCTTTGTGGAAAAAGTGGTTGTAACAAATGCGCACAGGACCCCAAAAATTTAGGAACCTCTGCTTAAAGTACAATATGTCTCGCCTATGAAACCATCTTTAAGTACAATAGGTCTCACTCATGACACCATCTATATATGATTCATTCTCTTGTAGGTCTAGATATGATTCATTCTCTTGTTGATCTAAATATGATTCATTCTCTTGTTGATGTAAATATGATTCATTCTCTTGTTGATCTAAATATGATTCATTCTCTTGTAGGTCTAGATATGATTCATTCTCTTTTAGATTTAAATAGGATTTATTCTCTTGTAGGTCTAGATATGATTCATTCTCTTTTAGATCTAAATAGGATTTATTCTCTTGTAGGTCTAGATATGATTCATTCTCTTGTAGGTCTAGATATGATTCATTCTCTTTTAGATCTAAATAGGATTTATTCTCTTGTAGGTCTAGATATGATTCATTCTCTTTTAGATCTAAATAGGATTTATTCTCTTGTAGGTCTAGATATGATTCATTCTCTTTTAGATCTAAATAGGATTCATTCTCTTGTTGATCTAAATAGGATTTATTCTCCTGTAGGGTCTACACTCATATGACCTTAGCTAGCTTAGCAGAGGCAAGACTCATCAGGTAGGCTTTGCAATACATGAGTCAATTATGACAGGCTTATATTGTGGACCCTCCAATCCACCCCTTATTTGGGTTACTTCAATTATCTGTTCTACTGTTTCAGTGGGAAGGCCACGGTGTCAGTAGTTTGGGCCCCAACGTGAGTCGAGTCTATCCAGGTAGTTTTTGTGTTGGGCAGTGTTCAGTCCACATAAAACCATCTATAAAGCAAAATATGTCTCCAATTTTACTCTAGGCGTTCACACGAAGGAAAGGTTCAAGTTATCGAAACTTCATGGCACCTACATTTTAAAACTATATTGTGGTGGCTGAGTGGGAAGGCAAACAGTTTAAAGAAAGTTAGGAATGTTAATGTTCTGAATGAGGATTCATGCAGATTTAACTATGGTATTTACTGCATCAGATTACCAGAGAAATCTCAAACAACTGAGTTGGTCAACTCTGGCATTTAAACCTAAATCGAGATATCATTTAAATCTAAAACAGTTGAGTTGGTCAACTCCGGCATTTAAACATAGACTTTGATAGAGATATCATTTAAAAAAGTTTTTTTAATGAAGTGTATAATAAATCAGGTCTGAGACAGGAATGTAAGATCAAAGCTTGGATTACATACCTAAATCTTCCTGAGACAGGAATATAAGATCAAAGCTTGGATCACATACCTGAATCTTCCTGAGACAGGAATGTAAGATCAAAGCTTGGATCACATACCTAAATCTTCCTGAGACAGGAATGTAAGATCAAAGCTTGGATCACATACCTAAATCTTCCTGAGACAGGAACGTAAGATCAAAGCTTGGATCACATACCTAAATCTTCCTGAGACAGGAATATGGGATCAAAGCTTGGATCACATACCTAAATCTTCCTGAGACAGGACTATAAGATTAAAGCTTGAATCACATACCTGAATCTTCCTGAGACAGGAATATGAGATCAAAGCTTGGATCACATACCTAAATCTTCCTGAGACAGGAATATGAGATCAAAGCTTGGATCACATACCTAAATCTTCCTGAGACAGGAATGTAAGATCAAAGCTTGGATCAGACTAAATATTCCACTGGGTCATTGAAAAATGTTTCATTAAAATGTACCTGGGGAAGAAAACAGTTGTATACCCACACGTTTGCATGTGTTGCTATCACTATCATACATGCTATTCGCCCACAACTTCGTATGTTTTGCTATCAAACATGCTATTGGCCCACAGCATTGCATGTGTTTCTATCATACATGCTATTAGTTCACCACATTGCACGTGTTACTAATCATAGATGCTATTAGTTCACCACATTGCACGTGTTGCTATCATACATGCTATTAGTTCACCACATTGCACGTCTTGCTATCATAGATGCTATTAGTTCACCACATTGCACGTGTTGCTATCATACATGCTATTAGTTCACCACATTGCACGTCTTGCTATCATACATGCTATTAGTTCACCACATTGCACGTGTTGCTAAAGTTGTTGATAAAATATCGAGTAAGTCTCTAGCAAAAAAGGAAACTTTAAGCTATGTCGAGCCTGAGATATTAAGCTGCCTACAACTGCAGAACACAATATATACCGGTATTCTAATATGAATTCATATGTTTACACCAGAATGCTCATTGCCTCAATGTCATAGAATGCATTTTACGAGGAGGCCTTCAATCTTAATTGGCGTAGTAGTTAGGTCATTTGCAAGGGACAGGGCTGTTACAAGGTTCGTTATTCTCCTTAACCCTGGTAAATTATACCTGTTGTCTTTTTCTGTGCCTTTTCAACTCTCACTTGCACACAGGCCATTAACAATTTTTATTCCAAGCCTTCCGGTCTCTTCACTGCCTTCTCTAACTCTTTCTAATCTTTATTACTACCGGGTACATCCTTGTCGACATATCGTTGCCAGGCGTTTTTGGCTCATCCGCGTCCTTTTGAAGCTTGTGGGTTCCATACCAGTGCTTGTCTCGTTATATTTGTCATGGGTTTTCTCGTGGTATTACTTATCCATCACAACTTTCGTTTCCGAAATTATTGCTTCACTGCTCCTTATTATTTGCTATTGAAGTCGATGTTTCATTCTCCTTTCCTCTCATACTGCTCGGGGTCTTCATTGACTTTCCTCTCATACTGCCCAGGGTCTTCATTGACTTTCCTCTCATACTGCCCAGGGTCTTCATTGACTTTCCTCTCATACTGGCCAGGGTCTACATTGACTTTCCTCCCATACTGGCCATGGTCTTCATTGACTTTCCTCTCATACTGCCCAGGGTCTTCATTGACTTTCCTCCCATACTGCCCAGGGTCTTCATTGACTTTCCTCCCATACTGCCCAGGGTCTTCATTGACTTTCCTCTCATACTGGCCATGGTCTTCATTGACTTTCCTCCCATACTGCCCAGGGTCTTCATTGACTTTCCTCCCATACTGCCCAGGGTCTTCATTGACTTTCCTCTCATACTGGCCATGGTCTTCATTGACTTTCCTCTCATACTGCCCAGGGTCTTCATTGACTTTCCTCTCATACTGCCCAGGGTCTACATTGACTTTCCTCTCATACTGCCCAGGGTCTACATTGACTTTCCTCCCATACTGCCCAGGGTCTTCATTGACTTTCCTCTCATACTGCCCAGGGTCTTCATTGACTTTCCTCTCATACTGCCCAGGGTCTTCATTGACTTTCCTCTCATACTGCCCAGGGTCTTCATTGACTTTCCTCTCATACTGCCCAGGGTCTTCATTGACTTTCCTCTCATACTGCCCAGGGTCTTCATTGACTTTCCTCTCATACTGCCCAGGGTCTTCATTGACTTTCCTCTCATACTGCCCAGGGTCTTCATTGACTTTCCTCTCATACTGCCCAGGGTCTTCATTGACTTTCCTCTCATACTGCCCAGGGTCTTCATTGACTTTCCTCTCATACTGCCCAGGGTCTTCATTGACTTTCCTCTCATACTGCCCAGGGTCTTCATTTACCTTTTACCTTTATTAGAAATCTACAAAACAATGATTTTTCTTCTCCTCTTCTATATCTTAAGGGCCCACGATCAATTTATTGATCATTTTGGCTCCTATGCATGTAGATGGGATTTGCAATGTTTCTGTTACTGGTGGTGATGAGGAAATTATGCACTAGGGGTTTGAAGGCT
>CAXITT010000290.1:139825-159516 GCA_964033795.1 Lymnaea stagnalis
CTTCTTGCTGGTATGAGCCTGAATTGCCTGTCATGGCCTCGTCGCTGTCTATGGGGGAGAGGGACGAGTTTCTGTTTAATACTGGAACAGTGGACCAGCCCATTATTTATCTTGTACATCATGGAGAGCCTGGATTGTCGTCGTCGTTTCTCCAATGGTGACCAGCCTAGTGTTTCTAGCATGCTGCCAACACTAGAGGTATTCCTGTAGCGGTTTAGGACAAAGCGTGCTGCTCGTCGCAATGATTACTTTCAATCGTTCAGTTCCTGTAACCTTTTCTTGACAGTCTCAAAGTTTCCACCTGACATTCCTTGAGTCCCAGACTATCGTGAACTCATGAACTACGTACGTGGACTGCCTTCTCTCATTGACCTCTTGTGTGGTACATACCACAGCCATGTCCGTACGTGGACTGCCTTCTCTCATTGACCTCTTGTGTGGTACATACCACAGCCATGTCCGTACGTGGACTGCCTTCTCTCATTGACCTCTTGTGTGGTACATACCACAGCCATGTCCGTACGTGGACTGCCTTCTCTCATTGACCTCTTGTGTGGTACATACCACAGCCATGTCCGTACGTGGACTGCCTTCTCTCATTGACCTCTTGTGTGGTACATACCACAGCCATGTCCGTACGTGGACTGCCTTCTCTCATTGACCTCTTGTGTGGTACATACCACAGCCATGTCCGTACGTGGACTGCCTTCTCTCATTGACCTCTTGTGTGGTACATACCACAGCCATGTCCGCTTAACGCCCTGATTTTTTTTTTTTTGGTGACACTGATGCACTGAGATAGATAATTAGTTATGTTTGTTATATTCCCCTTTTCAAGCTGAAATTTATTTAGGGAAGGGGGGGGGGCGAACTCTCAAACCACATGGACACAACAACATCATGAGCGGGATGAACTCTCAACACACATGTACGCTGGACATTATCAGCAGGATGAACTCTCAACACACATGTACGCTGGACATTATCAGCGGGATGAACTCTCAACACACATGTACGCTGGACATTATCAGCGGGATGAACTCTCAACACACATGTACGCTGGACATTATCAGCGGGATGAACTCTCAACACACATGTACGCTGGACATTATCAGCGGGATGAACTCTCAACACACATGTACGCTGGACATTANCACACATGTACACTGGACATGATCAACAGGATGAACTCTCAACACACATGTACACTGGACATGATCAACAGGATGAACTATCATCACACAAATAAATTGGACATTATCAGCGAGATGAACTCTCAACACACATGTACACTGGACATTATCAGCGGGATGAACTCTCAACACACAAGTAAACTGAACATAATCAACAGGATGAACTATCATCACACAAATAAATTGGACATTATCAGCGGGATGAACTCTAATCACACATGTACACTGGACATGATCAACAGGATGAACTCTCAACACACATGTACACTGGACATGATCAACAGGATGAACTATCATCACACAAATAAATTGGACATTATCAGCGAGATGAACTCTCAACACACATGTACACTGGACATGATCAACAGGATGAACTCTCAACACACATGTACACTGGACATGATCAACAGGATGAACTATCATCACACAAATAAATTGGACATTATCAGCGGGATGAACTCTCAACACACAAGTAAACTGAACATAATCAACAGGATGAACTCTCAACACACATGTACACTGGACATGATCAACAGGATGAACTCTCAACACACAAGTAAACTGAACATAATCAACAGGATGAACTCTCAACACACATGTACACTGGACATGATCAACAGGATGAACTATCATCACACAAATAAATTGGACATTATCAGCGGGATGAACTCTCAACACACATGTACACTGGACATGATCAACAGGATGAACTCTCAACACACAAGTAAACTGAACATAATCAACAGGATGAATTATCATCACACAAATAAACTGGACATTATCAAGGAGGTGAACTCTCAACACACATACACACAATATTTATATCATGCTATACACAGAGTGGAAAATTCTTGTGGACGGCCTATGTCCTAGACGGGGAAAAATGGCATAAAGAAAGAAAGAAGATACATTAAACACTAAAGTGCCGACAGGGCTGTCTCCCCTTTCGGATTCCTCTCGTTTCGTCATTGATTCTCAGCATCATTTTTACTGTAGGTCCATGCAGGGTTTCTTTCAGCCATATCTCCGCGGGGGGCACTGCCCCCCCCCCCGGAAAGAACAACAATAAATCAACTGGCCCCACCCCCCCCCCCGAAAAATCTGAAGTCGCCCCCCCCCCCCGGGGATTTCTGAAATAATCACTGGGTCCATGGTTCTTTGAATTGAGAACCTCAAATACTCTTCATCTCGCCATGTAATGTTTGACAGATTTTTCTTGGGATGTCACCACATTTTGACCATTTCTACAGGTTCTCCTTGAAACTAAAAAAACCCCAAAAAACCCAACAACATATTTCTTGAAATGAAAGACCATTTTAAGACTTGAATTTTAATATTACTTGTGGGTGTGACATGAAACATGCCAGTGTGAAATTTCCTGTGCTGTTGTGACGTAGTACATGCAGTTGTGACAGTATGCATGTGGGTGTGACATTATTCATGTTGGTGTCGTATCACACGTGTGGTTGTGATAATAATTTTACAGCGGGTGTAGCCTTATTCTTAGAACCGTAGACCTACAACCATAGACACAGCCTAGAACTAGAAATCGGACAGCCTTGGTTTGAAAACACCCTCTAGCCTCTAGTGATCTTATAACGCAGGCCTACATTGGCTTTACCTTGGTACTTCAGTAACGTGTTCGGGCCGCCTCGTATGTCATGCGCCGAAAGCGTTCAGGAAGCGCGAGCCATTTCGGCCATTCGGTCATCCGACCAGCACGAGAATAACGATCGAATGCATCGTGACGTCAACGCTGCTGCCCAAAGCTGTCCTACCCTGCTTCCAGGCGGTATCGATTGATTTTTTTTTTTTTTAACGGCACCGTAAATCTCCATTCTACACAAGTGTCTGTGCGGTGTCGAGCAAAATGCCGGACTAAGCCATCAATTGGATCTTAAATATTATGGCTAACTTCCATGCTCTATTGTCCGGGACACTGTCACAGTGGAAAGTGCAGTGCTCATTTAGTTCCGCATGTACATTAAATTTTCAGTTTCTCCCTTATGGTTTCTCCCCTTGCACACAAAATGCTTTCCACACTACCTTAGAATGCTAAATTGCCAATGACTTGATTTAGTTACTTTGAAGCAGAATGAAAAATATAAATTAGTGGCCAAGCTATTGATATCAGCAGGGGCGTAGCGAAGGGGGGCAGGGGGACAGATTCCCCGGGCGCCAGCTAGTTAGGGGCGCTAAAATGTTCCTTTCCCCGGGTGCCAAACGCTCTCGTTACGCCTCTGAATATCGGTCGTGTAATGAGTAGGCTAATGTAAGTGCGATATTTTAAAATGGTAAAAAATATCACCTAAGTGCTATATTTAAAATATCAGTTGTCATTAAGTGAATTTATTTAAAGGTAATCTTGAAATATTTTTAAAACAAAACCACAAATAAGTCATTAAAGATCAAAATAAAACAACATAAACAAATACTTTTTTTA
Source organism: Lymnaea stagnalis (assembly GCA_964033795.1). Classification (NCBI taxonomy): domain Eukaryota; kingdom Metazoa; phylum Mollusca; class Gastropoda; family Lymnaeidae; genus Lymnaea; species Lymnaea stagnalis. The sequence goes on from CAXITT010000290.1 coordinate 143,462, forward strand.
AAAGACACGCCTTTAAACAAATTTACTTTAACTTAAAGTATAAAATATGTGCCCCCCCAAAAAAAAACTTCAGAGTTGTTACAGTACTTAGAGTCAATTGACTAAAAAAAAAGCAAAGCGTTGGGCACCCACGAAATACGATGAAGTTGAATTGGACAGATACAATTACGTTGGACACATTTATACGTTTGCGTTGCTGGAAGTCATTGGAATGAAGTTAGCGATACCGCTGCGAGCATGTCTTTGCGATTTGCAAAGAACATTGAGTTCATGAGCGCCCCACGCTTTTGAAGTCATATAACTGTAACAAATCTAATTTTGTTGTTGTTGTTTTTTTGTTTTTTTTATTAAAAAAAAAGGGGGGGGGGTCTATTTTATACACTTTTTCTACATTTTTTGGAAAAGTAGGTTTTTTTTTTTTAAAGTATTATTATATTGTTTTTGTTCTGTTTGTTTTTTTTAGTATTTATTGTCATTTAAAGATCGCATATGACCTGTGGTATTGTCACTGGTGACCTACTGATCATGAAGTATGAAGGGATGTATTGTCATCGGGGGTGGGTAAGTATAGCCTACAAAGCATCAGCTCCTTTGGAGATGAGGAAGTGGGTCAAAATTGGCGTGCAAGATTTTGCTCATAGGATTCACCCAGGGTCAATGGAGGTCACAGATAACCAACTGATCATATAGTGGTATATTGTCACCGAGATTGAGTAATCATGCACAATTTCATGTCCATTGGACGATGGGACCAGGTCGAAAAGGGATGTACAAGATTTGACCCAGACATTAACTGAAAAGAAAAAAAAGTGCAGCTCTAATTCCCGTCGCAACAAAAGCAAGGGAATTAATTGATGAAATATTTTATATTTTTAGAGCATTGAATCTTGAGTTCTGCGTGTACATTTTAATACGAGAGCTTAACCGGGTGAAGGTGTGTTTTTGTTTTTGTTGTTTTTTTGTGTGGAGAAAATACAAGGTGGGTCCAAGTCAGTGTTACAAAAAAGAGTTAACGTCTTATTTTCTAAAATATTTGCCGGCCTTTAAACAATAGGTCTACACAGACAGTTCTACACCCGTCCCGCCAGCCGTTAAACAATAGTCCCAAGGACAGTCCAACACCCTACCTGTCGGACTTAAAACAATATGCCTACAGACAGCCCCTACACCCTACCTGCCGAGCTTAAAAGAAAAAAGTCCCACAGACAGTTCTTCACCATATCCGCAGCAGACCCACACCTAGAAAGTTCTGGGCCCAGGCAGCTGACAGAGTTCGGGCCCCTTTCATGTTTCAAACACGTAGGCATATTTTAAAAAAACTCGAAAAGGGGCGGGCCCCTTATCTAGCTCGGGCCCTGACAAGTGTCATGGTTGCCGCCCCCCCCCCCAGGTGCGGGCCTGCCCGTGGCACTTAATTGGTTAATATAAGAGCCCCCCCCTCCCCCAATTTCAAACACGTAGGCATATTTTAAAAAAACTCGAAAAGGGGCGGGCCCCTTATCTAGCTCGGGCCCTGACAAGTGTCATGGTTGCCGCCCCCCCCCCCCAGGTGCGGGCCTGCCCGTGGCACTTAATTGGTTAATATAAGAGCCCCCCCCTCCCCCAAAAAATGCAACCTGTTTACCCGAGTGCAACCATGACGCATGACGCGGGCTGCGTGACATCTTTTTCCCCACTTGGTATTACAGTCGAACCCGGTTATGTCGAAGGCTTTGGGGTTTGCCAAAGAGCGTCGAGATAACAGATGATCGAGATAACCGAAAACCAATATTGCGGCAATATATTAATTTGTTGCTTGAAATTTCTTTATGTACGCGATATGTGTTTATACATGAGAATGTACATGCACATGTTTTTTGGTGTTTTTTGTGTGTTTTTTTTTAACACAACAGCGTTACCGTGATTTGTTTGATGAAGCGATCGGCGTGCTATAAAAATGTATATACATGTTTGCTAACAACACAAGGCATATTATGTGAGTGGGAGGCCACTTTTCCGGATTATCCCGCAATTCCGGATTCGTGAGGCTAAACATTTTTCAGCTCCCAATTCGCGAGTTTTTATTATCTCTCGCTCAGGATTCGCCAGTTCAGTTTATTCAAATACGACTTTCTGGATTAAAAAAAAAAAAAATAATCAACGTGTAAGAGCGCGTGAAAGCCTATTAATTGACAAGCGGGCTCGCTATAAATAGGCCAGCTACTACGACCTCTCTATTTTGTTTGTAAGCCTCTAGCTCCTCGCTTCTTGCTGTGTTAAGTTAATAGCACGGACAACGATATTGTCATTTCATTTCAATTACTACAGTAGGCACGTTTCTGATCTATTTAATTTTCAAAAGCCGGCGATTGGTCAGGGGGATCGAGATAACCGAGGTTAAGTGGCAAATTTGGCCGCCTTTTGTTCTCGAGATATCAGGGTTTGGCGACATAAAAGAATCGACATGACCGAGGAGAAAATGCTACGACAAAGAGAGAATTTGGCGGTTCCACTTCAAAAACGTCGACAAAACAGGGATGGCCAGTTAACCAAGGTCGAGATAAGTGGGTTCGACTGTATTGATATAAAACATGCTGAGTAAGGGAGGGCATTTTGTGATAAGGAAGCAGGACAAACCAGAAGCAAATTATATATAAATTATATAAGAGATACTTAAAAATGGCTGCTTGGAAAAAAAATGCATATGGTAAAAAAAAAATGCACAAGATAATTGTACACAGAAAAACTGATGTTAGAAAAATGAGTTCACTAAAAATTGAAATGCGAAACGGAAAGATGGAGTAATCCTCGTTTGATAAAAAAATTTCACGTGCAAAGCATGAGAATAAAACGTTACCATTTCATTACAACTTATTACAAGCATTTGAATGTGTCAAATATTTATTTGGTTGAAAAAAAATATTAATAAATTAATTAATTGAAATTATTAAATGGACTGGCGGTTTCAGAACAATTTATATTAGCCTAATTACACCTTTGGTTACCAGGTGATATTTTTACAAGATAACTGTGCGCTTAGACATTAATTGACTTTCTGTTGCAGTGGCATAATAGGAAGGCGGTAAGGAGTCGCGACACTTTTCTATACATCAGCGGTTCTCAACCTGCGGGTCGTGACCCCTTTGGGGGGTCGCATGACCCTTTTCCAGGGGTCGCCTAAGACCAACTGAAAACACAAACGCTCTACAGTTAAAAAGGAAAAACGAAAATTTTTTGTGACCTGGGGTCGCCACAACAGGGTGAGCTCTATTAAAGGGTCGCGGCATTAGGAAGGTTGAGAACTACTGCTATACATGAAGGGGGCTGCATTTTCGGCCAGTTGCAACGTTGTTTTTTTTCGTGGAAGGGGTGGCAAAAATAGTGTCTCGCCCTGGGGTGAACAAATCCTGGCTATTCCACAGGTCTGCAGTAACATTTATTTTAAAAATTATTATCATGGTAATTAAGAAAATAATAAATACGGCCTGTTAGTTTTTTCACCAATTATCTCAAAAGACTTTAAAGATAATTGTTTAAAACAACGTAAAACGAACAGACCGTATTTATTTAATTAAAAAGTGAGCCATAATAGTGCAATTTTAATATATTTTAATAATATATATAATATATATAATATATATATATGTAAATATGTGTGTGTGTGTGGCCTAGCTCCTCGCTTCTATAGGCCTACATTGTACCTCGATAATAATAATTTTAAATTTAAAATTAAAATGTAATGAAGATATATGAATAAATGTTTTAATACTGCTCCAACTGTGTTCCATATTAACAGGTATTCATCCGGACTCAGTTAAGTAGCGGTCGTATACAATTATAACGTGGCTTATCCAGTTATTTGCCAACCGTGTCGTCTACACATTTTCAGTTACAATTGGTTGCTCCTTAATAAAGCCCAAGTCCAAGTGATTATATTCCCAAGTCGGTCGAGGGGTGGGGAATTCTATCGCCAAGGAATACAATAGGCGGGAAGACAACAAACTCGCACAGTAGACCCTGGCGTAGCGCAGGCAACACGGTGTGGTGTGTGGTTGATGTGAGTGTGCTCAAAGCGCCGCGGACCCCAGCGGCGAGGCCTTTCCGTCATCTTGTCGTGGAAACGATAGACAAGATATGGAACAAATCGTACCCATGTTAATTCTTATGAATGGAGGATGACTTAGGTTCTTCTTACTCATGTACAGTGATTCATGGCTAATAATCAGTCATAGGCCGCAGGCCTACTATCTAATTATCATGATATTTTAAGTTTACGCCTTGCTATTTGTTGACAGTGAAGTGGAAAGTGAAAAAAACATCAATAACAAATATATAATCATATATTATTATTAATTATACTTCGATGACAATAATAACAAGTGAACTAAGTCAGTGATATAGGCTACTCTACCGAGTGATAAAATTTAGTAGCCTAAAACCTAAATTACTAAATAAGTCAACACAGCGGAAATAATTGAATTGAATCTAGTCCTGTTTATATACTATAAAAAATGTCCAGGACTAGGCACTAGGCCTTGGCATAATCTAGTATTGTGAGTAGTATTAATATGAATCTGGAAATCTAATTTTAATAAAGAGATCAGCCTTAACTTAGGCAAGTGACAGCAACATTATTATTTTCTTGGCGGGTAAGTAAAATTAAAAATCAAATTGGCCTATAGAAAGCCTATCAATGATCAAAATCAAGCCTAATCAAGGATATTTCAAATATCCTTGAATCCTTGATTTTGATGATTTTGACTATGATACTGATAGACTTTCAGTAGGCCAAAAATTATTTCCCTAGTCTAGCTTAGCTTTCTAATTTTTATCACCATGACCTTTGTTTTGGAGTTTGGGCTCATCAAAATTATTATCTTCTCATATTCATTCATTTTTCACCTTACTTTGAATTTAATCTCAAACTCCTCAATGACAATTAGCCTTACACTTAAATGGCTATTATAGTCATAAGTTAAGTTGACTATTAAAATAGTATTGTCATAGAGAATATAGACTTACATTATACTTTATCATGACGGTAAATTCAGAGAAAGAGGCAGAGGCCTGAATCTATTTCCATGGCAGCCATCTCGACCCGTGCACTTTTACATCTTAAATCGACCCCTATACCTAACCCGAACCCTAAATTGATCCCTATGCCTAACCCGAACCCTAAATTGATCCCTATGCCTAACCCGAACCCTAAATCTATCCCTAAGCCTAACCCGAACCCTAAATCCATCCCTATGCCTAACCTTAACAAAGTCGACGTGGGCCGCTAAATCTGAAACAGCCATCATGACATTATATTGTACAAACATTAGGGATTTAGTGCATAACCAGCAGTTGCTGTTACTGTTACTAATTCTAAGGGTAGGCTTCTAACTTATATAAGTTATAACCTAGTAGTAGTCTAGTAGTAGCTTATGAAATGTTAGTCTGATAAGGATAAAACCACACGCTACACTACTACTGACACTGGCTAACTTTTTCAGTAATAATATAGATTATATTACTATGTCATGTCATGAATTGAAATTCATTTAGTTTATAATTTATAGCCTACTCATAATAGTAATTTATTAAATACTGACTAACCAAATTAATTAAATACCATTTACTGTATAAATCATTATAATAGGCCTAAATCATTCTTATCAAATGTATGGTGACCAAAACTATATGTCTAAGTAATATATCTCCTGTTGGTTACATTCCATTATTTCATATTGTAAGACTTATTTATTTAGTAGTATAGCTTATTTCACATCATTTAATGTGAATGACATCAACAGTATTAGTAATATTATGATTAAATTTGTATTATTTGTAATTAAGTTAACATAATATCTGAAATTAGCCTAAAGTTTAGGGATGGTGACTTTTTAAGTTAGATCTTAACTCTTAAAAACAAAAACCCATAAACAAATGTCCTATAATTTATGAATAGGCCTACTTTGTATTTATAAAAATAATTTAAGTCTACTTACAGTTTTATTGTATTAGACATTGGAGCAAAAAATATATTTGTACTTGGCCAGTACTAAACTACAATATAGTATCAAAAGGCAATATTAAATTATGGTTACAATGAAATGAATGTACAGCTTCATTTTCCATCACAATAATCTAAAATATTTTTAAGACCTTCCCTAAACATGACTTCAGGCAGTGCAAAGCATTGGGTAATCAAGTTGTCAATGAATTTTTATATCACATTAGTATCAAGTAAATTATTATGTTAGATGATGGAAGGAATTTATGACATTAATTTGGACAGTATTAAGTAACTATAAAACTACATTTATTATCATTTTTGAGCCAGCATTTACTATATACTTATTTGCTTATTTTCTCAAAGTGGGCTTTACAAATAAGTGATCATGCTTACAAAGTGGATATTTATTGATGTATAGAAGGGGGATAAAACAGTAGTTATTCAATACCTCCTCCCTTATTATTATTATTATAACATTACAAGACTAGGCATAGCTCTTCATTTCATTTTTTACTTTAAAAATTTTTATATTTATTTATTAAAGGTTCAACATAATTGTAGTTTACAGAGAACAATTCATAAATTTTTTTAAATTCTAGTCAGATCCTTCTATTATTACTTTATTTTTCACTGTATTTTCTTGTGTTTACTTTCTGTCATTTGAAAAACAAAACTATTTTAAAGTATCACTTGCTCACCATTATCGAGTGTTATCTAATCATATTGAGTGTCATCCAACCCACTTCAAATGTAATTTAACCTACAATAGCTGTTATGTGATCACTTAACTGTCATCTAATCCACATCAGCTGTCATCTAACCACATGATTTGTTGCCTAATCTTCTTCAACTGTCATCTCACCTACATGTCATCTAATTACTTCAGCTGGGACAAACCACATCAGCTGTCAAAATTATTCTATAAAAGTAAAATATCTTAATTTGATGTTGGAATAAAAACCGAAAGTTTTATTTTTAAAGTATATTTTTTTCTCCTCAACTTTATTGTATCTAGATATTAGTAATATTTTAAATATATTCACAAACCCAATCACCATTAAATATTTACATGTGCTTATAGTATTATATACACACATATCACCTTATAATGTTACCATGTTTAAACCAACCCTTTCTTCATAATCAGTGTTTTGACTGCGTCAAGTTAAAATATATCTGTTATTTTATTAACATTTTTATGTACACGGTGTTACAAAAATATCTTGTAACTGTGCATTTCAAGTTTCCACACATTCTGCGAACAGCACCTTGCACTTGAGTAGATGTAGCAAATAATAGATAAGTTATAAAAGAATCATGCCTGATCTTAAGGCTCAAAGCAGTCTCACTTTGTCAGTATTTATAAGCTTTCTTTACTGTGATATAAAAAAATATTACAACTAGCTTCTTAACCACCTTCTACTCTTCGGCTAAGGATAGAACGTTTCATTTTGTAGCCTAAACTCTTCTCTTGCTACCATTTATAAAATTCTTGGTTACGTTCAATTTTACTTGCTGTCTGAATCAAACCCTTCTCCAATTTGCCCCCAGTTGTATTTTACTAAGCCTAAAATTTGCCACCAGTTGTAACGACATTTTACTAGGCCTCCTATTTGCCACCAGTTGTAACAACATTTTACTAGGCCTCCTATTTGCCACCAGTTGGAACAACATTTTACTAGGCCTCCTATTTGCCACCAGTTGTAACAACATTTTACTAGGCCTCCTATTTGCCACCAGTTGTAACAACATTTTACTAGGCCTCCTATTTGCCACCAGTTGTAACAACATTTTACTAGGCCTCCTATTTGCCCCCAGTTGTACCAACATTTTACTAGGCCTCCTATTTGCCCCCAGTTGTACCAACATTTTACTAGGCCTCCTATTTGCCCCCAGTTGTACCAACATTTTACTAGGCCTCCTATTTGCCACCAGTTGTAACAACATTTTACTGGGCCTCCTATTTGCCACCAGTTGTAACAACATTTTACTAGGCCTACTATTTGCCACCAGTTGGAACAACATTTTACTAGGCCTCCTATTTGCCACCAGTTGTAACAACATTTTACTAGGCCTCCAATATTCCACCAGTTGTAATAGCATTTAAACAGGCCTTCATTTGGGCACCAGTTGTAACAACATTTTACTAAGAGGAATTTCCTTGTCGTTATGAACACAGACTATTTCTGCCTCCCTCGTTATGTTTCTGGCTGCTTGTAAATAACAACACTTGATTGAAACTTCTATATATGACAACACTTACATGAACGAGAAGTTTTAATAAAACTTTAAATAAAACTTTTAATAAAATGGCCTACTACGAGACAATAATCCATAATACCATCAGTAGCAGTACACTCGCCTTGTGTCTTTGAACTCAGTATGGGTAGGGCACCATTAACTGCTGGTAGGATGAGTCCTTTACCAAATGCTTTCGGGATGTAGCCATGAATTTAACCATTACAATGTTGTGATGCAGACTAGCCATTGGAGTCTTCAGCTCATTTGCTAACTCTATTTTATACAAAGCCGATCTAAGTTTTGTCAGCTCACAGAACCTAGCTAAATATAGAACTGTTTTTTTTTTTTGTTTTTTTTTTTTTGCCTCAGTCATTGCCACACATCATCGACTCTATATTAAATCCATCAATACTTTGTATTACCTGTCTTTAAAATATGTTAATATTAATTAAATATCGCATTTCTGTTAAAATAATTCTCCAGCACCTCTTTTGAGAGTCTCAGCGCCCCCTAAAATCTCCCAAACCTTTCAGCACCCCTTGTAAATCCCAGCGACCCTGGGGGCGTTTCAAAACCTCTGGGTTAAATCCATCCTCATTTACATTGAATAAAGCTACTGTTTGGATGAGGTGGAGTTGAACGGATGGGTGGTGAGATACTTCCTGCATTCGAATTTGCTTATTAATACTGTCAGTTGGCAGTTATGCATCCCTTCCTTCACATAGCATTAGTTGACTAAACGGGTGACTAGAGAGCAGTGCGTATAGGTGTGTGCTGACACCACGACTTGACATACATACTTTGGGGGTGGCGCAAAGCCCCGGAAATACCAGGAAACAAATCACCACAGACCCATGCACTACTGGTAATAGGTAAATAAGACTTTGGGTAAATGGGACTTCTCATCCTCGGATGGTGGCTCATCTAAGAGGAGGGAAACCCCGACTTCAAACTTCTGCCGCTTTGCGACCGCACCCCGTGTTCAAGGCTAAAAAAAGTGGTTGGGGGGGGGGCACCAGCAAAAAATTGCGGAGATGGAGCCCCCGCACGTGGTCTCACTTAAAACCCGCATGCGATGCCCCTGGTAACGACTTTTTGATTTTCCAGTAGCGTGGAGAGTAGATTCTCAAATTAAAAGATAAATAAAACAAACCACATCGCACAGGCATTGTGGTTTCGCTTGAAATCTCTGCATAGAGATGAGGCACGCCATCGTATCAAGGAGACATTGACTTGGTTTGAAGGACTTGATAACATTCACTCAGGGTATAGCTCAATTCGATTGCGAGGAACGCTTATTTTGATTGATTTTTTCCCCATATTGGAGATGTCAACTGTATATGTTGCACCAAGGTTTCACCCAAAGTGATTACTTTAGGGTTACTAATATCACAGGACTTTTGGCCTAAATGTGACTTAAAACTAAAATGTTGGGGGGCCTTTTTGACATGTTTGACATAATAAACCAGTTCCATTCTTGGTTATTATTGGCTAAACGGGGGGGGGGGGGGGGATTTTGGGGGGGTGTTGACGAGCAATTTTGTTTGAGGATATAATTTCTGTACCGAATGATATTTCTGTTACAAAGAGACTTGACGTGAATTTTTTTTTTAATACAGAGACCGTGTGTAACAAGAGAGTAGAAACACCTTTATAAATATGTAAATGTTATACAATTTTAAATAAAACCGTATGCACTAGATCTTGGCACCCTCGTTGATAGAGCCCGCTCAATATCACAGACTATACAGAACGTCACACACAACAACAATGTTGTGTCGTAAATATTTTAACGACATCACTTGAAACAACACCGTGTTTCAATTTGTATTGATTTACACCACACGAAACGTGGATATCTCTCGCCACAGACACAATAAGACTTCTACATTTTTCTTAATTATCACCGCAGACTAAGTAAGACTTCTACATCTTGTCTTATTTATCAACACAGATTAAGTAAGAAAATTGCACATCTTGTCTTATTTATCACAACAGACACGGTAAGACTTCAATTTTTCTATCTCTCATCACGGAAATATTAGCGCCCCCCCCCCCCCCCCCCCCCCCCCCAAGCCGCCTGGTACCGGGAAGGAAAGTTCCCCCACCTCAGCCACCACGAGTTAGTTTTCCGTCCCTTCCTGGGACTCAGCTATGAACATTCTAAGATATGATGCGACCGAAGCCGTAATCAAGATATTAATGGGATATCGCATGTACCCGCACCTAACGATTGACCACATACAACAGGCACATTAAGCCATCAACAACAACAAATGTGGACTGTAGAGTTATTACAACATACACATTTGTAACCAAAATGTGGAGAGTAAGAGTTGGTTTGGTATACCAAAAGCAGCAGTCGACGTCAAAACATTGTCTTTGGTGGGGAAGTATGAATACCCGGTACTGTTGTAATCAAGATAAATGGATCTTTAGCCCAGATTGTACGCCTCATTGCATTCAATTTCTGCAACTTGAAATAAATAAATGATTGCAGATACTAGCTTCTGATACTAACACCACTTTTAAATACAGCCAGACACTAAGCTCGGCCTTTAAATACATTTGACGTTTTGATTAAAAAATTATTGCGTACCGTGGTAAATTATATAGCCTATTGTTTATGTATCGAGAGTAGTATAATATATTATGAATAGTAATAGACCTATATTCTCTACAATTTCTAGAAATTCTTTATGTAGAGTAGAATATTCGAATAGTATATTACATAATTTTTCTAAATAGTTGTATATTGTATTGTAATTGTAATATAAATTGTATACAGTTCGAAGACAGAGCATTTCTAATTTCTAGTGACCAGTGTGTCATCCTGCCATTCTATTGCCTCTCAGTGACTCTCATTGCCAGTGTGTCTAACATCCTGTGATTTAGTTCTGTTGAACAGTGCCTCAAGCGTCCAGTTTGTCGAACATCCTGTCACTCTATTGATCAGTGACTCTCGCGTCCAGTCTATCAAAACTGACCGCATGCCATGATCTTGACTTCACACACGGCGCGTGGGCATGCAAACATGGACTGATAGACTTACATTTACCGAGCATGACATGTGCTCATTGATTCATAGGCTTTTATTATCAGATGTACCTAGAAAGTTATTTGATCAATGAAAACACTCAGTGTTTCAATTTGCCGTACATTCATGATTCCCAACGAGGAAATGCTTGCATTGTTTGCATTCTACTGTTTGTCTTGGGAATACTAACAGTCCGTTGGTATTAGCCTGACATTAAATCTATGTGCAGATGAAATGGATTAGCTTGCGGTTGTTAGGCAGTTGGCAATCGATGTGTTTCAATTTCAAAGAAAACAAAACAATTGTCAAATGTTATTGTTTTTTTTAAGGTGAGCTCAGTTTCCAGTGAGCACACTGTGATGTACCGGCGCGTGGCCTGGCACTCATAAAATATTCACCGCGGCTCAGTAGATCATCCCTTAGTCTTGACCTACACCCCCCACCCCCGCCTCGCCCCCTAAACCCCCCGAACAGAACAAAGGGAAGCGCTCAGCACTGCCACCACCAGGGAACAAAACCCAATTCCATTCTCCCACCCCTGCTGGAAAACCCCCCACCAATCTAAACAACGTAACATGCGAGCGGCCTAACGTGTGGGAACTCATAGAAATGGCAGGAACAATTTCCCAAGTCATTTAAAATTGCTTTCTTAACTATTTGTTTATGTTTTTAAAAAGCAAAATATGGTAGTAAAGTTATTTAAAACTTCAGTGAAAGGTGATTGCAATCAACACCAGTTGACTATCCGAGAGTCTATCCTAAAGCCTTGCACCCTGAATTATTTGATGGGAAAGCAGCCACCCGGTAATGCAAGGACTAAATTGTTTTGAGTTGGCCGATTCTACAATAAACGAGATCGAACGTTGGCAAAACTTAACTCATTGGTGATGAAAGACTAAAAATGGCGTCTCTGCATCAGCTGGCCACATGTTATAGCAGACCGCACTGCTCCCCCCATCTCTGCTCCCCCATCTCTCCATCTTCGACGAGCACACGAGCACACAGAACTGGTTGCAAGGCCTAGTGGCAGCCTCATATTGATTGTGTTGGTATCGGTCGTGAGTGCTAGGGGTGCGTGTTGTGTGAGCAGCTCCATTACTTAAATTGCTGGATTTAGAAAATGGTGGTTGTTTGAAGTGAAGTGAAGCTTCGATTCGATTGGGAAACGGATTTTTTTTGTTTGTTACCCCCCATGTTATTCGTTTTGATAACAGCCCAGTTTGTATTAACCGTAGCACTGTGGTAAAAGATTCAGTAACACACAGGCAATAGTTTGGTTTGTTCGATTCTAGACTACGTTGACCGGGAGAAAAGCACAATCTCTGGAATTAACTGCTGGTTGTCATCCCCATTCGTCCGGAATCGATGTTATGAAACGTCCTGTTAAACCACAGTCTAACGTTTTAGGGCTAATCGATTGCATATCCGCATCATTTGGCAAAGCCATTCATTTAAAAGTTGTTTTTATCGATTTTTCTTTGATGAAGCAATGTCAACAATGACATCACCAAGTCATATACCACTGTGACATTAAACGGAGCTTGTGGTATGTGGGGTTTATATATGTGCTATAGAATGTAGCTGATCAGTCAACAGTAGCTTTTAATAAGTATTGTGCATATAGATATAAATTCATTCGTTTGGATTAACATGGGACTCATTAATCTGTTGACAATCATCTCGACACACGAAAGACCATTTTGATCGCGTTGGATACATTACACGGTGACTCGGTGAAATGATTGGATGGTAAGGGTTTTTACCTATATTTCGTTTCACTTTTAATTTAATTTTTAGTTGGTGTATGCTTTTTTCTATGTGGATTATTTTGGTATGTTCATTTCTGGCTGTTAGACATGTATAATCTGTTTACATTGACTAGTTGAAACAGACTATATCTTGACTGAAGCGGGCCCGTCTTTTGATCTCATTGTTCCAGAATTTAATACCAATTTATGTTTTTGCAATGCTGAATCCATATCTGTTTTTTGTTGTTGTTGTTGTTCGATTTGTCTGGGTTGGTGGTGCAGGCTATTCTGCCTATCGTGCTCGTCCGTGAAACGTCTGTGGATTATGCTGGCTTAAGAGTTCCTAATGAGACGTCTACATCCGAGTGACGCATGCGCATCACATGCCTGGTACAAACAGGTACAGGCGAGTAGTGTTCGTTGGATTTCCTTAATAACTCTGTCGTATGTTGTTTTTCTGCTCACATTTAAAGTGGGTGTTTAACAAGCATATGAGTAAGAGGCGTTTAAACCTTAAGTATCTTGTAGTGGGAGGGGGGGGTGTATTTTTTGGTGTGTGTGGGGGGGGGGGTAATATATTGCGTTTTTCCAAGACAAAAGCTTATAAAACCCACGCCCCCCCACCCCCCCCCCCCCTTTAAAAAAAATAATTAAATTTCTATGAAGGCAATCCATAATCCTTCACCAAATTCTAGTCTCTTGTGTTTGTTTTGTGTGTTTTGTTTTTAACACTGACAAGACAGAGCTATTATGCTCTACTTGATTTATTTAGAAAATTGTATCTTCCACTTCTCCCAGTTGGCTTTTGATTCCTTATGATATTGATTTTCTAGTATCGGCACACGATGGTCTTATGACACAAAGTTGTTTTTTTTACAAACTATTCTCTGGGTGGCCCTAGCCCCCACCCACCCCCACCCATGGGGCTATGTTTCAAGGATATCTCATGCTACGTAATGCACATTTAGAAAAATCATTGTAAAACAACACAGAAACAACCGAATAATCAGTAATTTAATTTAGAAATAGTATTGCCAGCTTTGTTATTATGAGAAAGGCGATTAGCTGAAGAGCAGCCATGCGACCAGTGCTATTTTTTGGTTAATACATCATAGATGAGGTTATTGCGTGCTGGTAGGTGCCGCTGCATTTGAATATTCATAATATACGGGGTAACAATAAGGGTTTCCGTTTTTCAGAGACAAGGATTTCTTGGTTTAAAAAAAATATATATTCTATTCTTCAATCTTGCATTCCTTCACTGTTTCTCCCCCCCCCCCCCCCCCCGTGTATGTTGTCACGTAAAAGATAGAATCTTCATGATAAACATGAGCATTGAGTCCCACTGATACAGACGATGTGGTAACTTTTACTTAAAGTTTTAAATGAAAATAAATGTAAAAAAAACAAAACAAAAAAAAACACTTTCCAAACGTTGCACAAATACTATGGAATGTTCCTATGTAGTATGTAGGTGGTGGAAACAATGGACCTATGTGTGTCTTATCTGCCTTAATAACAAAGTGCAACGGAGGTATCACGGAGTGGCACACTCTGTCAACATTTTAGCACAGTGGATGTTCAATGTTGATGTTTTATTGAAACAGTTCACCTCTTATTTCAGTGCTTTCCAGCCGTTAACAATTAAAGAGCTATTAAGCGCTTTGTCCCCCATCAGATGTTAGAAAGAATAAAAGTTATACAAATTCTGAAATGTAAATATGACGTTGTAAAATATAGATTTTGTATCACATTGACCGTGTTCTTTATATAGATCTTGCAACATGCCATTGACACATTTGAATAACTACTTTGCATTAACTTATCATTGATTCAAATGGGGTTGTTTGCTTTTTATAATGCAAAATCATGGTTCAACACAAAAACACACTCACATTTTTTTTTTCTGTTTTAACTAATACATCATGTTGTCACAGTTTTGTTACAAAACTGGGGTATATTTTATTTACAAGTTTTTATTGAACCTTTTGAGAATTCATTTCTTTCTGTCGGCGCACGCAACTTTGAGCTCACTGTCGCCACTTTTCACTCACTGACACAACCTTGCACTCATACACAACCTCCCACTCACTGCCTTGCACTCATACACGATCTTGCACTCCCTGTCACCACATTTCACTCGCTGACACAACCATGCACTCACTGTCACAACCTTGCACTCACTGTCACAACCTTGCACTCACTGACACAAACTTGCACTCACTGGTACAGCATTGCACTCACTGGCACAGCATTGCACTCACTGTCACAACCTTGCACTCACTGTCACAACCTTGCACCCACTAACACAACCTTGCACTCACTGTCACAACCTTGCACTCACTGACGCAAACTTGCACTCACTGACGCAGCATTGCACTCACTGGCACAGCATTGCACTCACTGGCACAACCTTGCCCTCACTGTCACAACCTTGCACTCACTGACACAAACTTGCACTCACTGGCACAGCATTGCACTCACTGACACAGCATTGCACTCACTGGCACAGCATTGCACTCACTGTCCCAACCTTGCCCTCACTGTCACAACCTTGCACTCACTGACACAAACTTGCACTCACTGGCACAGCATTGCACTCACTGACACAACCTTGCACTCACTGGCACAACCTTGCACCCACTATCACCACTTTAAGCTCACTCCTCACAACCTTGCACCCACTATCACCACTTTAAGCTCACTCCTCACAACCTTGCACTCACTATCACCACATTAAGCTCACTCCTCACTACCTTGCACTCACAAATACCACTTTAAGCTCCTGCTCACTGCCTTGCACTCACTATCACCACTTTAAGCTCACTGCTCACCACCGTGCACTCACCATTACACTTGAAGCTCACTGCTCACCACCGTGCACTCACCATTACACTTGAAGCTCACTGTTCACCACCGTGCACTCACCATTACACTTGAAGCTCACTGCTCACCACCGTGCACTCACCATTACACTTGAAGCTCACTGCTCACCACCGTGCACTCACCATTACACTTGAAGCTCACTGCTCACCACCGTGCACTCACC
>CAXITT010000290.1:160610-232966 GCA_964033795.1 Lymnaea stagnalis
CCCCCCCCCCCCCCCCCCCATGGAAGAAAGACAATGTCTCCAACAAAAAGGGACTTTCTCATTACACATGTTGTATCGAGTTGGGTGGATCAAATCTAATTCTCAATGGGCAAATCTAAGCTTGTCAATTAATACAATCTACACCCTCAGATTGATACTTGAGCTGTCAGGTAACGTTCTCGTAGAAACGTATTCGTTCATTCCTATGAAATTATGTGAGGTCGCAAACAACAATGGTGTTTATTGAAAGACTCTGTCCGATCAAAGGGAACAATCCAGACGAACATGTGTTTAAAAGTTTTAGCGAATCTTATTTCACGCCATCTATACACAAATAGGTGTAGTTAACGGCGAAAGAAAAAAGTACCGTCCGTAGTAGATGAAGCAATTACAACACGTAACTTCTGCCTCTAATCAAACCAATTAAGGCAATGATCGAATTAAATTAGTTACCAATGTATCCACACAGCCAGACGTATGTTTTGGGACACACACATCGGTAGTCCATATATATGGACAGTGGCCAACAGCCAGTCCCGTGTGTTTGGGACAAAGAAATCTGTAGTCTTGATATAATAATATGGGTAGTGGCCGATAGCCAGTCCCGTGTGTTTGGGACAAAGACATCTGTATTCTTGATATATGGGTAGTGGCCGACAGCCAGTGCCGTGTTTTTGGGACAAAGACATCGGTAGTCTTGATATATGGGCAGTGGCAAACAGCCAGTCCCGTGTGTTTGGAACAAAGAAATCTGTAGTCTTGATTTTTGGGTAGTGGCCAACAGCCAGTCCCGTGTGTTTGGGACAAAGACATAAGTAGTCTTGATATATGGTCAGTGGTCAACAGCCACTCCCGTGTTTGGGTCAAAGACATAAGTAGTATTGATATATGGTCAGTGGTCAACAGCCAGTCCCGTGTGTTTGGGTCAAAGACATAAGTAGTCTTGATATATGGTCAGTGGTCAACAGCCAGTCCCGTGTGTTTGGGTCAAAGACATAAGTAGTCTTGATATATGGTCAGTGGTCAACAGCCAGTCCCGTGTGTTTGGGTCAAAGACATAAGTAGTCTTGATATATGGTCAGTGGTCAACAGCCAGTCCCGTGTGTTTGGGTCAAAGACATAAGTAGTCTTGAGGACTGTGGCCAAAAATATTAGAAAATTAGATTCACATCAAGGCAGAAACAAAAATTGAGATTTATGGACCCAACAGGGAGAAACTCAGTATACACGTTAAATGCGTCTATGTTTAATGTTAAGCGTCATCACTTTGTAGTATTTGAATATTGACTTTTAATTCTTCTTAAAATTGAGTGTAATAATATTTTTATTTCAATGTCCCACCCCCTTTATTTAAAAAAAAAATTGTGAAAGGGATGCACTTTTCTTAAGTTGAAATAACAGAACTAGAAGTTAGGCTATTGATTTTTGCTGCAGCTTCGTCCACAGTTTGAGTCTCAAGTTTAAGCTGCTCATCTCAGAACGCTACTCAAATCTTTGTGACTGTTAAAGAGTCAACAACAAATTTAATTAACACTTTATGTCTTGGGAAACAATGTATAAAAAAGAGTAAACCACCCGATGAATTGTAAGAAGGCTTCATAGCGTTTATGACATGGTTGTCTCCTACCCTTCAGTTCACGCGCATTGTGGATTTCATGAAAGGATAATGTCAAAAACATGATTGGGCATACAATGTATTGATCAGAATGGCAACACCAGGAGTGGGCAACAATACATTGATCAGAATGGCAGCACCAGGAGTGGGCAAACAAGACATTGATCAGAATGGCAGCACCATGAGTGGGCAAACAATACATCGATCAGAATGGCAGCACCATGAGTGGGCAAACAATAAATCGATCAGAATGGCAGCACCAGGAGTGGGCATACAATGTATTGATCAGAATGGCAGCACCAGGAGTGGGCAACAATACATTGATCAGAATGGCAGCACCATGAGTGGGAAAACAATACATCGATCAGAATGGCAGCACCATGAGTGGGCAAACAATAAATCGATCAGAATGGCAGCACCAGGAGTGGGCATACAATGTATTGATCAGAATGGCAGCACCAGGAGTGGGCAACAATAAGTGGGCAACAATACATTGATCAGAATGGCAGCACCAGGAGTGGGCAAACATTACATTGATCAGAATGGCAGCACCATGAGTGGGCAAACAATACATTGAACAGAATGGCAGCACCAGGAGTGGGCAAACAATTCATTGGTCAGAATGGCAGCACCAGGAGTGGGCAACAATACATTGGTCAGAATGGCAGCACCAGGAGTGGGCATACAATATATTGATCAGAATGGCAGCACCAGGAGTGGGCAAACAATACATTGATCAGTATGGCAGCACCAGGTATGGGCAACAATACATTGATCAGAATGGCAGCACCAGGAGAGGGCATACCATGAATTGATCAAAATAGCAGCACCAGGAGTGGGCAAACGATACATTGATGAAAATAGCAGCACCAGGAGTGGGCAAACGATACATTGATCAGAATGACAGCAGCAGTTTGGGGAAAACAATACATTGATCAGAATTGCAGCACCATGGAGTTTGCATACAAAGGATTGATAAGAAAGGCAGCACCAGGAGTTAGCATACAATACATTGATCATAATGGCAGCACCAGGAGTGGGCATACAATGGATTGATCAGAATGGCAGCACCAGTAGTGGATATACAATAGATTGATCTTAATGGCAGCACTATGAAGGAGTTTGCATACAAAGGATTGATCAGAATGGCAGCACCAGGAGTATGGATTGATCAGAATGGCAGCACCAGGAGTGGATATACAATGGATTGATCAGAATGGCAGCACCAGGAGTGGACATACAGCGGATTGATCTGAATGGCAGCACCATGAAGGAGTTGGCATAAAAAGGATTGATCAGAATGGCAGCACCAGGAGTATGGATGGATCAGAATGGCAGCACCATGAGCGGGCATACAATGTATTGATCAGGCTCCACAAACGGTCCTAAATTTTTCTGATGACATAGTGGTGCTGGCATAAATTACAGTGCCTATAAAAAATGACCACTTGTTTGAAACAGGAAGATGATCAAGTATGCATTGGGATCAGCTTGGACAAAACTAAAATTATGAGTGTCCAACGTTACGTCCCGTTATGTGAACAGACAGTCGCAGAAATGGATAAAATGACGTACCGACACAACAGGCCACTGTAGAAGCAAAGGGAGATTGGAGGGGTTGTCCTTGTAGATATGATGAACAAAAAAAAGCAAGAGAAATGCTATCATTTCGGATCAAACAAAAGAAGGGAAATTATGGAAGATAGGAGCTTACTAAAGTCAAAGCAGTAGTATAATGGGCGCTGACGACGGTTCTCGAAGACCTGAACATGAATATGACAGTGGTCCAGTCTAGAAAGTACCATGATGCCCTAAAATACCGGTATACAAAAAACATCATTATAGCTGAAACTGCCAATATTAGGAAAAACTCATTTCATGAGAAGTAATGCCCAGTAATTACTGGGAACAACAGGACAGTGGTGGATGTGAGAGAGCGAGAGAGAGAGTTGGAGTACCTTGGGAGCAAATCACAGTAGATGTTACTGTGAAATGACGAAACGTTTGAGTACATTGGGATTGTGACCGACAAATAAAATCAATGGAAGGATCAACAAGGTAAATCAAACATTTGGAATGTTGACTTCCGCATAGAGAAAAAGCAACTTGAAGTTCCATTTCCCTGTCTTATTTTTAAATTAATGTCTTGGGTGTTCTTAGTTATGGACAAAAATGCTGGGAAAACAACTACCATATCAGAACGGAAGCTATATATTTTTTTCGACCAGGCGACTACGCAAGATCCATTTAATCTTATGGCCAATGTCAATGAAGAAATGAGACCGGGTGGCACTACCTAGCTACGCCACTGCACATATTAATAATAATAATAATAATAACGTTTATTTGAAAAACACGCTTCTTCCCCAAGAGCTCGAAGCGCAGTACAAAGTCAACCATATTTAAAAAGAGAAATGAAGAAAAAATCAATAATTACCACATTTAAAAACAAACGCAACACTACAAAAATTACATACGAGCATACCAAGTCAAAGTCGTTCATCCCTTTCAACCATAAAAAACACAAGCCAATATACATTAACTGGAAAAAGTGGTATACAACATCACTAGTCAATAGTTTTTTAAGTGGACGACATAGTGAGGCAGGACCTTAACAAACACGTTCATATTTATATGCGTATCCCAGCCGCCATTTTCCCTAACCCCATTACTTCTCGTGCAGGGTGGCCATCCGTCCCGATAGATCAGGACCGTCATCGTTATGGACCTTCTTGTAATTATATTAAATAATTGTTTTTTTTTCTTCATTTCTACACCCCCATCTCAGAGTGTCCCGACGAGGTCCCAGCTAGATATGGCAACCCTACCCACACATCATGTCGCCTAAAAACGTTATTGAAACCGCTATCTCCCCTCCAATTAATTGCCACCCCTTCTCCCGCAGAAACGTAAATAATTAATAATAAAAAAATAAAATAAAATACTCCTTTACCACTAATGGAGCTAGCTAAGATAACCTTATCAATTAAAATTTTCAAGTGAAGAAAACCAGTTCAAAGGGACCATTACAATATTGTTGATCCATTATTTGTATCCTATAATCCCTGTAAAAAGGGGGTGGGGGAGGTTCGTTGGGGTATCACTCGAGGTCGTTTCCCTGTTTCTCCCCCACTTGTCCCTGTTGTATGCAAATGTTTGGGACCGGTTGAAGGTCAAGGCCGTGCGTTGTGGTCCTCCCATCGTTTCTTCTGTCTTTCTTCTTTTCTTTTTTTTACTCCAGGGTATCTTTTATTATAGCTATTGCCATGCCCCTACGACCCAGAGTGCTGGCCAAACGATTTCATTTTTTTACTCCAGGGTATCTTTTATTATAGCTATTGCCATGCCCCTACGACCCAGAGTGCTGGCCAAAGGATTTCATTTTTCTTTTTGTCAACGGAATCACCTTTTCTGGGGTACTTTCATTATGTCATGAGGGCCTCTGTGTCCTTACACGTTGATTGTGCTAGCACATATTTTTACTGTCCTGGCACTGATATTCACTGTGCTAGCACTGATATTGATTGTGCTAGCACTGATATTAACTGTGCTAGCATTGATATTAACTGTGCTCGCACTGATATTGATTGTGCTAGCAATGATATCGATTTTGCTAGCACTGAAATTGATTGTGCTAGGACTGATATTAACTGGGCTAGCACTGATATTAACTGTGCTAGCACTGATATTGATTGTGCTGTGACTGCTGTGAGCTTGGGTTGAGTATTTTAGGTTTTTGATCCTTGAACTGAAATTATTGCCTGTAGGTATTTGAAGCTTGTGACAGCTTTCACCTGTTTGATAACCCCCGGCACTGTTGATTATTGTTTGGACTTGTCTACTTTTGTTTCCATACCACAAGCTTGTGAGAAAAGTGCACTACATGGATCTCAACAGAAAAACCTTCAATGCTGACTATCTCTTCACTCTCTAATGTATCCATCATGAAGAGAGTATGGTGTCAAATGGCAAGGATAATATTTCTTTAAGAGTGCCTTTAAAAGTTGAATGCCATACCCTATGGGAAGCTTGAAGTTGTGATATTGGAAGTATTGGTATTGCTGGTACATGTGATAGATGATTTCAGATAGAATACTTTTTGTGTTGTTTTCTCAGTCCTAAATCCAGAATGTTCTTCTGCTTTGATAATTTATGATTGGTATTTTCAATGACTTTCTTTTTAGTTGTTCTTGAATGACTGATAAGGTCTGGCCCAACTGCTACTAAATTAATGTATATATGGATATATCAGGGTTATAATTCATTAAATTAAATTCTTTTAAAAAAGGAATTGTAACTTTTGAACCAAAAAAACTGAAATTAAATATAATGTGTTGAGCTTATGATCTAATGTTATGTTGTAATATTTTCAATTGATTGGTTTAATTTATTCAATTGATAACTTCACAGATTACCTTTATTCCTATCAAGAGGTTCTTACCCTCTTTTTTTTATCACTTTGGTCCAAGAGATCTTGATTCAGCCCCTCACCCACAATAAGAACCCCTGGCCTGTAAAACAATGATAATATCAACACCCCAAAAAGTCAACATTTCACTAGAAATATTTTACTAACAATTTTGCAAATAACTTACAATGTTAGCATTCATTCTCTTAGTTCCAAGAACAGGGGATGAGGGCTGGCTTTTTTATAACTCCTTGTCTTTATGATTTTATTTCCCATGTGTCTGCATTGACATTGAGGAAGACAGGTCCATTAGAGGATTTGAGTAGTTCCCAGTGTTGTACTGTATGTGTCTTGAAAGGTTTTTTTTTGGATGACAAGGAGGAAATTCTCTGTGTGCTATTATAATGGGAGAGCCTCTGTCCTAGCTTACCAGGATGAGCTTTATCATTGTTTTATCTGTGCACTAATCAAAACTAATAAGGGCGTGGATCCTGAAGGTTTCAACTGTAAAGGCTTTTTAAAAAAAAATGTATGCTTGTTAGCAGTCTTTATAATCTGTGACACCACATTATACTTTGAATTCAAATTTACACTACTAACTGCATTCTATTTGGCCTATATATATATATAGGGCCGGAATATCCCATAGGGTCAACCTAAGCCATGGCCTAAGGAGCATCAGTCAGAGCGCATATTAAATATATATATATATTTATAAGCCTCGGACACTGCAGATTCTAGAGAAAATTTCTTCCTTGAAGCTATGATGAACTCACTAATCATTAAACTTTATTTTGCTATCACTTTTCACTCATTTTACTTCGTAGATCAGATAAGCAAGCCACAAACAATTTTTGTACTTAAAAAAAGTGCATAAAGCTTTAAAATATTTTTTTTAAAAATGTTTGAGCTAATGCCTTAATCAGTACAGAAAAAACAAATATGGCATGAATAATAATTTAAACTAAATTTTACATAATATTTATATTATTACCTATTAAAATAGTCAAAGTTAGGAAGGAGAGGGGTGGGCGCAAAAACAAAGAACAGTAAATCAGAACCTAACATGTTTCACACTTATCTCTCTTGTCTTCCTTATAGAGCAATGCCTTGAAGCAACCAAACAAGGATGATTGTCTTGAAAATATGTCTGTTGTTATTATATATTTTCTTTCTTTCTTTGAAACCACTACTACATGCTATTATTCTCAAACGTTTGAATGGTGATCTATGTTATAAAAAGACAATGGCAATGTTTTCATCCTTTAAATATTTCAGCTCTGATATTATTATTATTTTTTTTTTGTGGTGTTTTTTCCCTTCTCTTTTAGATGTGTTATGATAATGGCGATAACGTTGAAGCTACCCTAGTATTACACCATGGATACAACAGGATCTCATGCGAATCTGGCTTCTAGTGGAAGCATTAGATCGGTGAGACCAGTTGCTAGCATACAACGTAGTTCCAAGAAGACTCGCACTAAAAACAGGGGCAGTCAGACTTGTAGTTCAGATGATGATGACCTGCACTCCGATGACAACCTGCGGCCATATGAAGAAGTGAAAGTTGCACATCATGACAAAAAATTGGCCGGGCTGGGTAAGTTACATTCACATTTGTTTAGGCTGTGAATTGACTGTGTCTGAATTATTCTGAATAAAATTTGGGAACAAGGGTGAGCAAGGGGCTTGAAGTGGACTTCTCTCACCAGACAATAGAATTAATATTGCCAATAGGGAAAGAAAGAGAGGTTAAAAGTAAGTCCACAGAGATTGGCTGTAATAAGGAGGGGGTGGAGGAAAGATGCAACAAGTGAAGATAAACATGTCATTCATGCCATGTGGTCTCGAGGTCACATTTATATGTGTTATTGGTTGTTTGCTTGCTGAAGAAGGTTTGTTGCCGACACGTTCATTGTTTTGTTAGGTCCTTTTTTGTTATGTTTTCCCATACTTGTTTCACATACTTCCTTCTACTTTAACTGGTTGCATTTTCTCCCCACCTTATTATTAAAAAAAAATAACAGATTGAGAAGACAATGTGAAATGAACATGGGTTTCAAGGTAAGTAATAAAAATCACAAGAACGTGAGAAAATACACTAAACGACTTACCTACTTCCAGTATAGTTGGTGGTATCCAGCACTCAGCAAATAAAATATAGTGGCACTGTGATTGAACTTGCTCTTTCAAACAACTTTGATTAGGCCTTTTGTGAGAATACCATTTTTATATAAATTTGTACACAATTATTTTCAGGTCTAACCCCTGATGAAAACACTGTCACGCCAATCATGTCTTCTAATGCAACTACCTGCAAGCAAAACATGAGATCAGCTGCTAGAGCATATGGCTATGCTTCAGATGAGGAGGCAGAAGCAAGGGTCCCGTTGCAGGGCAGACCCACCATCTGCCAGCAGCACAGACAAGCACTGCAACATCCTCAGCATGAGCATGTCGTGTATGATCCACCCTGGGACCATATTAACTTTGACCATATGAGAACAGCACACAGAACAGCACAGACTTCAGAGAGTGATGAAGACAACAGACACACTTTACAGAGATCCAGTCAAGCAGGTATGTCATTGATTTACATACACTAATCCGGCTGGCATAAGACTGAAAAGATTAATACTTGTAGATTAGAGATTTGAATGTCACTGATACAAGGAATTAACCCAAGAAGGATTTTATAAGTTTTATATTATTGACTGGTCAGATCATGACTTTGCTCTGTTTATTCTGTGCCAGCCTCTACAGCAGTTAGTAGCCTAAAATATGTTCATTTTCAGGCTTGGAAACAACATGAGATTTTCATGATTTGAAATAATAAATCATTCAGAAACAAATTTCTATTAAATAATTATTTTAATTTTTTTTTTGCATTTAGTCATTTCGTACCTAGGGATATAATTTTAAAAGTTTCTTGTCTTTGAATAGACAAAATTCTTCATAATCTTCTGGTGTTCAACAAATTAAAATTGTTTATTGTCTTTCACGTATTCCACATCATTGAAATATTCAAGTTTCTGTAACTAAAACTTTTTAATTGAGTTTGATATCTTAGAAACATGAAATCTGGTTAACATCTGGCACCTGTGGGGATTGTGGGTATCTGCTGTATTCTAGATGACAATTAGCTATTTCCATTGCATGTAGAGTATTCATGTTATATCACATTCTTGTTTGAGGAGGAAGGGGCAAAAGGATTACCAGATGGTGAATAAAAGATGATATGCGAGTCAGCTTTTAACTAGCCCAGAGAAAACCTTATAGAATTAGTTGTATGATAATTGAGGAAAAGGTTGACTTATAACTACCACATAGAAAATCATTTCTATAATATGTATAATTTTGAGTTAACTAATGCTCAGTATTTGAACGTATTCTGTGACAAGTTAAAATTATCTTTGATTTACTTCAAAATTGTTAAATTGTTTTGCCTTTCAAGCTCCTACATATTTTATAATACTTTTATCTTTAATAGAGGGAAGATTTATAAAAAAAATAATTAATGCATGTCCACATTTAGTTAGGAAAACTCAAGAGAGAGAGAGAAAGCAAATACTGTATTATGTGTATGGAGATAATGATGTATTTATGGAGATATGGAAAAGAGTGTTTAAATGCTAACTTAATATTTCATTGATGATTTATTTGATACTCTATCAAAAATGGGAGAGCATACAATATAATTATTGGAGGATCCAGGTATTGCAATTGTAAACCCAGTTAGAACAACTTAAATTTTTGTCTCAGTGCACGGCACATATGGTGAGTCACTATAAGGTTGGGATATAAAAGATTATGAAGGCATGAAGTACTTTCATTATTTACCTAACAGAACTATAACAATATAAATTATTTTTCAACTTTCAGGAACTTTGCCTATGCCACCTCCCACATTTCCCCCTCCACCGCCACCACCTATTGAGGACATTCCACAGCGAAGCCCCTTGCCCACTCGGCAGCGTTCCTTTGGTCCTTCTGTCAGAGGCAATTATTCAGATGCTGACTTCCGTCGGCAACAAAACTTTTCAGATGGAGAACATGAACAGCCTATGGAGAATCCTTACATGGTGCAAAATGCTATGGGTGCTGCTTACAGCATGGGTGAGTTTTACAAACTCTTTATAGTTTGTATGGTTGAGTCTTAGTACTTTATAGTTTGTTTGGTTGAGTATTACTACTTTATAGTTTGTTTGGTTGAGTATTACTACTTTATAGTTTTTATGTTGGAGTCTTACTACTTTATAGTTTTTATGTTGGAGTCTTACTACTTTATAGTTTGTATGGTTAAGTCTTACTACTTTATAGTTTGTATGTTGGAGTCTTACTACTTTATAGCTTGTATGGTGGAGTCTTACTACTTTATAGTTTGTATGGTGGAATCTTACTACTTTATAGTTTGTATGGTGGAGTCTTACTTCTTAATATATTTTTTTTTGGTTATAACTCAGAACTTTATAGTTGATATGGGTTTCTTACTAGTTGATAGTTTGTAATGGTCGAATCTTTATAGTTAGTTGGTATGGGTGTCTTACAACTCTAAAGTTTCTTTGAGTGATTTGAAAGTTTACTAGCAGATACAAGTGTGCTTCACACTGGATGGGAGGTTTGGGGGTTGAACTGATTAGTGGAAGTGATAAGGCCTTATTAAAATGGCATGACACCCGTTTCCTTTCATGAAGTTCAAGTGAGTAAAGTAAAGTAAAAAAAAAAAATTACTTTCAATAATTATACTGTTGCACTACAATAATGAGTTGTCCATCAGCTGGTGAAACTGCCTGAGTGATTTCTAAAAGGGACTATAAATAATTTTAATACTCCTTCATTAGTTATATCTGCTTTATTATATTGCCGGAGAATTATTATAATAGCGACAGCACTAACTGGTACTACTGCATTCACATGTTAAAATTAAATATAAATGGAAATTTTAAAATGACATTTTTCTAAAATCTATTTTATAAACATGAAAACCTTTTGTATTGTTTAAAAACTCTGATGTTATGACTTCATGTTTAGATGGTCAAGTATTATACCAGCACCAGCGTCCACCTATGCACCGATCTGGATCAGTGCCATCCGGTCACAGTCACGGGATAGATGCAAATGATCATTACATAAGTAGCGGGCACTCTGACACCTACCCATATCACTGTCCTAATGTTGGAGATAGCTCTGTGATTACACATTCAAACGATAGGTAGGTCTATCAGCTCTGTGATTACATATTCAAATGATAGGTTGGTATATTACTAGAGTTTGTATTACTGGAGTTTAATTTAGAAGGAATTTTTATTTTAATAATCTGGAAAATGCTGAATTTCACTTAAGCAATGTTTGATGAATTTTTTATTTTATCTTAAATGTCTTGACCTATTTCATTTCATAGAAACCATCCCATTTGTATAGACCAGTGGTTCTCAAAGTGGACAGTTACCACCACCCCACAGGCATTTTTTCATTAGAATTATATATTTCAAAGAAATTTATGGCTCTATATATGGTTTTGATTGTCAGGACACAAGAAGAGTCAATTAAAAATATATTTTTGGCCACACGAAGAAGAGAAAAAATGTTGGATCAATTTTTCAATCAAATGTACCAGCATTTAGCAGCAAAACAGTTAATATTAGGTTAGCACTGTCAGCTGAAAACATAATAATCATAATATATAATGTATAATAATCATCTCCCATAGAGGGTCATGAAAATCTTATTCTTAAAACAATTATGATAGGGTTCAACAGCGGAAGGGTGGAGGGGGGGGGGGGTAGCACGCAAATGGGGTCAAGGGGGATAATATATAATGTATAATAATCATCTCCCATAGAGGGTCATGAAAATCTTATTCTTAAAACAATTATGATAGGGTTCAACAGCGGAAGGGTGGAGGGGGGGTGGGTAGCACGCAAATGGGGTCAAGGGGGGCAGTGACCACAAAAAGTTTGAGAACCACTGGTTAAACTATTATTTTCACATTCTAAAACTTCTAATTATTCTGACAATATATTCACCAATATTTCTTTAATCAAGGTAAATATCCACAATACTTTATATTTTTATTGTTGTAAAAGAAAATTTTGAAAGGATCTCTATCAATTTTTTTTTTACTTTGTTCTTCCAGGCAAATCATGGCTTTTCCCCAGTTCGGTGTAACCCCAAGCATTCCTGCGGGCAACTACTCCCAGGACTACAGATATTATTCCAAGTTCAGCTCAGCTGGTACACGCATGCAGAAAAAGCTGAGACAGAGGTGCACATGGCGCTGTACAGCATTGATACTCCTTGTGTTGTGTGTGGGGCTTTTAGCGTGCACAGTTTATTTTGCAGGTTAGTGGACAATTTTAACTCACTTTGGACTACAGTATATTACTGTATGCAAATCTTTAAAAATACCACATCTTATTAGACTTGTACACTGTAGATCCATTTCTCTATTTGATATAGTGTACTGTGCACATGTGCATCTAAAAGCAATTTATCAGTTATTGCATATATTCAAATGACATATCCAAAATGCGTACACAACCAAATCTACTTGACCCACTCACATTTGGTGACAGACCTCGCATTATATTTGCCCATAAAGTTACACTGGTTAAAACACATTTCCTTTGAAATATAACAACTTCAGGGATTTTGGACATTATGTTTTTAAAATATTTCTTTTGTTAATTTCATAAGCTATAATAATGTTATTTAAAAAGTTAACCGATTGCATTGTATATGGAAGTGACATTATAGGGCTAGTTTTCAAACAATGTTCAAGTTCACTTTTGCATGGATTGCATTATTACTGATAATATACAGTTACATATTTCTGCAGTACTTTTATTATTGTGTGGGACAACTATGATTTCTTATAAAATCTTCAAACAGATACAAACTGTTACCAATCTCCCATTTGATGGTTGAGTTTTAAAAAAAATATACCAGTAAATTTAGGCACATGATCCCAGCATGAAAATGATAAGCAAAACTATCTTGGGATTAAAAAGCATGTCATGTGCTATAAAAATGGGGCAAGTGTGATAATTTTTAAGTTCATGATTATGTTTGTTAAATTGTATGTATAGCATGGTGAGCCCAGCCCTAGGCTGGGTTACCACGCTTTACAAAGCCACCACTAATAATAATAATAATAATAATATTTAGATAGAATTACGGATGGCTTTGATCTAGAAGAATTATGGATAGTGTTGATCCCCTGAGGAGCCCTCATACCAAACCTTCTAACCAACCTGTTCCAACTTATGGATTCTTTGAGTCTTTAGTGTGTACTAGACCTGGTATTGAAATATCGCAACTATTTTTTTTATTATCTTTAGTGTGTGCTAGACGTGGTATTGAAATATCCCAAATCACTGTGTTATCCGTGTAGTACAAAGTTGTTAATTATTAATATTCTTCTAATTTTCACTGAAACTGTCTCACTTGTTCTATCTTATGCCACTAAAAAAATTTTGAGTGTTATTTATTTACGACAGTAAAAAATCACAGCAGATTTTCTTGGCTTATGTTAATGAAAATGTTTGTTTTTTTAAACAGCAAACTCAATGTTTATGGAAGAAAAAGTTGAGGATTGCAGCACCTTTTCTTCAGAGTTTAATGGTCCAATAGAACAAGTTCCAAACTCACACAATCGAACTCTATCTGCAAATGGTAGATTAGATAGTAGTAGATTTCAAGGTAACAGCAATTAAAAAAGAGTTATATAAATATGTATAAATCCATTGTATATTTTTATGCTTACAAAGAAATACATTAATTATTTACACGATCATCGAGTTTTTAAGATAAATAGATTAACTTAACCCTTTTAAACATCCCATCAAGGAATGCACCAGAGCTATCCCACTACAGAACCTATAACTACATTACTGGCTGGCAGAGCTGCAAGAAAATCAGTGCCACCAGGTTGGTCTTGGTACCTCATAGCAACAGCAACTTGTTAGAATAGATAGCTAAATAAAACCAAGTTTCAAATCTTTAATATTTCATTAAAGTTTCATCAGAGAGTTTCAAAATATTTCAATTTTATTTAAAAAAGGATGTATATTTTCCCTCCCATGCTGCTCGGCTAGAATAAGCCGCGTGAGACTGACAGGTTTTCTAATTCCTAGTTGCCATCTCTTGAAACTGTTAAAAATGATACAATACAAAAATGATTCACATTTACAGACAAGATACCTAGCAATTACTTCATAGCGCAACCCAAAGGGAACATACAGTGCAATATTTGTTTATTTACTACACTGGTATCAAAACATTAAAATACTGAAACAAAAACATAGAAATCTTGGATTAGTAAAGTTTGATTTTGACATAGAAATTTTGATTCTGCCTTCAAGGTACGTTCTGGATGAACCAAATTGACCAGAAGACACCTGGTACTGTCAAGCTGAACCTCTCGGTGCCAAGCGATGCAATGGTTGGCGTCTACGGCAGGAGAGGCATGCTGCCCACTCACGTACAGTTTGATTTCTTCAAAGTCATAGATGGTACAAGGGTTGGCCTCCGATCAAAGAGAGCTGTGGTAGGTTTTTTGGTTGATGGAGTAAACTTTTAAACCAATGAGCTTGTTAACCTATGAGCCCAGTAATAGAATAATCTTTTCACAACATTGGTATTTCATAAGGTCATTTAAGATGTGTTAACTTGCTGAATACCAACTAGTAGTGACCATGCTTTTCTTAAAATCATAATTAATTTTTCAAGTCTAAAGAAATTAAAGTTGGAGATACAGTAATAGAAATCTACAGCGGGAATATCTTTTGTATTGATTAATTTATAAATAAGTTACTAAGTACTGATAAATACTGATCTCTGCCTTCCTCTAGCGTACAGCTCTCCAACACAAATATTAAATGAAAATCTACAAAATTAATAAATAGTTGTTTTAATGCAAAGAAAAAAAAATATAAATATTTAAATTAAGTCAAAAGCATATGGTTTAACTTCTAGTTTTCCCATATTTTTATGTGTGCTTATACTGTGAACTATTCAACACAGATGGGCAATGACTACTTCGCTCGTGACACAGCACTTGTACAGTATTTGGATAAGGGGGAATGGTTCATTGGGATATTCAATGACAGAGAAACATACCAGTCTGTTCTCTTAACAGCTGCACCTCATGGTAAGTACAAATGGTTGAATTTCATGGAGTTGTGCTTTTAACTTTGTAAAATATGAAGATATGATCCATTCTAAAACACTATTCCAAATCTATCACAACAGTTGAAGTTGAATCAATGCTTTAAAAGACCCTAAAACAGTGGTTCTCAACCTTCCTAATGCCGCGACCCTTTAATACAGTTCCTCATGTTGTTGTAACCCACAACTAACCCACAACCACAAAATTATTTTCGTTGCTACTTCATAAATATGTGTTTTCTGATGGTCTCAGGCGACCCTTGAGTATGGGTCGTTCGACCCCCAAAGGGGTCTCAGACCCACAGGCTGTGAACTGCTGCCCTGAATGAACTTGGAATTGTAGTTTCTAGGAAACAATACAAAATCAAGGGAATAGTAGTTTCTAGGAAACAATATAAAATCAATATTCATCTGCATGTAACGCAAAATATATTGTGTTAAATACTTCTTTTTTATATAAGTATAGTTTTGTTAAATACTACTTTGTTCTACAAATATAAGTGTTAAATGTTAAAAATATTATTTTCTGTTTTCTAGTGATGGACACCAACTGCCCAGATAATTGTCACGGCAATGGAGAATGTAAAGACAGACAGTGTCGTTGTTTCCCTGGATACACAGGCTGGGACTGTTCACAAGGTCATTTCATAATTTAGTTTCTTGAAATTATTTTGAATGTGGGAAGGGGAAATGAATATTTATTTTAATTTAAGGGAATCTCGAAATTATGTACCCCACTTTCCAGGGGGAAAACTCCCAGGTTTGCCCCTCTGTATGGACACCAAGGTATATTTAGCGCCTCCTCCCCAGTAATGTATATTTACCTCTTGGCCCAGATAGAGTAAAAAAATTTAAAGTGTGCCCCCTTAACAAAATATTTTTAGCAACCCCTGCTCTAGAAACAGAAGGCCACAATAACATTTTTTTTATTGCAAAACAGTTATGTTACCTGTTTTGTTCTTATACCTTGTAGGTGTGTGTCCACTCTTGTGCAGTGGTAATGGAGTGTACCTGAGAGGCCAGTGTCAGTGTAACCAGGGCTGGAAGGGGGTTGAGTGCGACCTGAGGGAGTCTGAATGTGCTGTGCCCAGTTGCAACAGCAACGGTCACTGTATCAATGGTCAGTGCGTCTGCTTTCAAGGTTTCCAGGGACAAGACTGTGGAATAGGTGGGTCAAGGTCATTGTTTAAATGTTTGTTTCACCATCAGAATTTCTTAATGTTGTGAAAACACTAGATGAATATAATAGCCAAATAAAACAGAAATTTCTTTTATTTTTAGTTTCTTAAGTGTCTAGTATCTTTATTTCTCATGTTAAAAGACTAAAAGAAAACAAAACATCGAATTTCATACAAGTAATAAAATAAAATTTAATAAGATAAATTTGAAAGTAATTTTTACTATCATAATTAATAATAGACAAGCAAATTAAAGCAGTCTCCTTTAGATTATTTAATATTCATCTAGATGAGGAAAACAAATCCTCACCTTTTTAACCGTTTCATTGTATTTTTAACTCCTCCCATTCTTCATATTTGCTTTTACTGTCGATCACCTGCATGTTGTGTTTGAACATTATTTCTACCTCTTTGTTCAATGCACTCATTATTACTATCACTTTTTTTTCTCATACAAAAGTATTTTTAAGTGCACACTGGTATACTGCTGCTGAATTCAAATTTAAGGAAAAGTTAACAACTGAATCAGTTATATAATATAACACATAGATTAACAAACTTTGAGTCAAAGTCCCGTATAAATCTCATTGCCTGGAGAAGTCTTATATAGTTGAATGCATTGAGTCAAATTGCAGTGTAGTTAAATATTTTGAGAAAAAGAAAGGTGTATTTTTTTTTTTTACAAGCTTTATATCTGTAATATACATTTTTGTACAGAATTTTAATTTTAAAGATCAATGCTCATGTAATATAGTATTTTTACCAACAATATTCAAGGGTGCTTTCTATCTCCTGTGATACTTTTTATTGATTTTGTTCAGTAAATGACAGCTCTTATAATATTTATATCTTCTCAGGAATTCTGTTGTTATCCAGTCTGACAATTTAACCCAGTTCAGCCTTCATTATATTGGACCTACTCACTCCTACATCCTCTGGCTATTAAGAAATAACTTAATTTTGGGGCAGTGTGTTTTAAGGGGAAATGGAAACTTTATTTTTTATAAAACATTTAAAAAATCAAGCATCTTTTCTAAGGATTTGAGTTAGACCTTCGACCATTATTTAGCTTTGTCACAAGAACCCCAGCCATCTCTTTTAAAACATCTTGAATAGTTTAACAAATTGAGTATGTCTTTGTGTTAATTGCCTGCAGTGGTGCCAGTGTCACTCTCACAGTCTTTCCTCTGATCTCTATTCTGAGCTGTTCTTTTCAGCTCATTCCACTTCTTGCCATTCCTCTCTTTCTACTGCCCTGTGGATTCCATGACAGAGTCAGGGCAAAAATTCTATTTGCTATATTCTAACAATCCAGTTAACCAATGAAATAGAAAAAGAAAATCTTGAAAGTTTAAAAACTAAAATAGTATAAAACTGTTGCTGTTGAGAAGTTCATGAACTTTCGTATGCCATTTGTTTTAAAACATGGCTCTAGCTTTTCTGTAGTAAATAGTCACA
Organism: Lymnaea stagnalis; assembly: GCA_964033795.1. NCBI lineage: Eukaryota > Metazoa > Mollusca > Gastropoda > Lymnaeidae > Lymnaea > Lymnaea stagnalis. The sequence continues at coordinate 178,438 of CAXITT010000290.1, forward strand.
CGTCTTTAAATCACGATCTCCCTCCGATTCCATTGTTACTAATGTCTTCACCTCACCCTCCTTTCTGTTTATGGCATGTGACTGCAAGCAAACAAATTAATGGAAATAGTATTTGTAAGTTAACTTGTATAGCATTTGACACACACACACACAAGTAAATGCATAAAAGAGCAGAGAAATGTACAACAATTAAATTCAAATTTATCTCTACTTTTATCATTTTAATAATGTTCACCATTAACAAGTTTTATATGGTAAGTGTTTACACATGATTTTAACTACTAGAGTGCAGTCTATGCGAGTATTATGCATTAAACTGTCACATGACAGAGCATAATAATATATCATAATTTATGTCTAATTCAATATGTAGGTTGTAAGTGATAAAATAAACTAAAGTAGACGAAAAGATACTTGTGAAAAATCATGATTAAATTTGGAAGATAAAAAATGAAATATCGTAAACCTTTTTTTAGTCTAATGATTCTTGTAGCATTCTCCTGATAAGCTTGTACCAATATCAGGGATTATGTACAGAAAGATACATTATTTTTGCCTTTAATGTAATCAAAATGGTAATCTTTTCATTTTTAAACTGTAGTTCAGTAGGGCTGTTCGATTGTATTTATATTTTACTCTCCAGGTAATCTCAAGTTATAGTTCTTTGATCTTGTATGAATTGTTCCCACCCTTACCCCATCCCAATTGACCCTTCAGTCACATATAATTGTTCAGCTCTTAAAATAATGTAGTTTTATTCAGGAAATGAATTACACTCAGATACCTGCTTCTTTAAGCTACCATTGGGATTTCTGTAACCAGGAAAATAAGATAATATTTGATCTTGTGCTGATGATGTGTGACAATAGAAACAGTAGGACTTTGTCTTGTCCACTTTCCCTTATAGTACACAGTAACCATATACATTTTGCACCTGCACAAGGACTGGTTCCTATTAATGACCCCCCTCCCTATTGTTGTCTGCTCTAGTGGACTGTATGATGCCCAATTGTTCAGGCAATGGTGCGTGCGTACTCGGCACTTGCCGCTGCTTTAGAGGGTATAAGGGTCGAGACTGTAACACAGAAGATAAGATCAATGTGACAATGTTGTGCTCCAAAAACTGCTCCGGCAAGGGACTCTATGATGTGGAGGTGGGACGTTGTGAGTGTAGGCGACATTTTACCGGGTACAACTGTGAAACAGGTAACCGCTTGTAGTTGAAATCTCAGAATGATTTGGTTGAACTACAATTTTGTGTTGGCCAGTAAATGGACTAAGAGTTGATGATGCCACCCTTTGATTTCTTGTAGTGGTTTGTCATCCTACTAATAGGCCTGCAATTGCATCATACTTCTTTAGTTTTTTATATATACTCATCATTAGATATTTTCAGTAAAACATCATTAGATCTGATTGGTTTGTCCACTTTATGAACTATGATATATTGATGTTTTCATTAAAATGCAGAGAGAAAAAAAAATAGTTATAGAAATTTTATGTAATTTATTAATAAAACTGATATATGAAATATATTGTGTACATCAACATTTTTTTGGTTTATAAAATAAACTGGATTTAGCTTAATTTATTTTTCTTTATTCACCTTTTATAGCATTTTCAGCATGACAAGCTTACACTATATTGGCGATGGTGATACAATGTTATACTGTTTTGGTGATGTTAGTATAATGTTATACTATTTTGGTGATGGTGGTATAATATGGTGTAATGTTAGTGGAGCTTAAGTGACAACTCCTTGTCAATAAAAGTCCTACTTTCTATGTCCAGCTATAATTATTTTTTCTATAGTTTATGATAATTGAAAGAAATGATTACAAATTTGCATCATCAGAAAATCAAACCTGGATCAGCAGGTTGGCTGGCAAGAATTGTGCTTGCGTTAAGTTTCATCTAACATAAAAAAATTCATTTAAAAATATTTTTTTATAGTGCATGATGCAACTGTTTCAAAAGATTTGGCAACAGAGTTCTTGTCTTTTGGGGGCGTCTTTCTAAAGGAAACCTTTCAACTGGGCATGAATTATTTTTCTGGTTATTTACATCATTTGTATGTACAGCGTAATTACATTTGGTATTATATGGCTCAGTGAGTAGTACTGAAGTAGTGTTGGTGATAATTAGTGTAATATTATTTCAATTAATATTGACTGCTGTTAGATGTCTAAGGTTTTAGATCAATAGTCCTAACATTTTTGAAAACTAAAACTTCATATAAAATGCTTATAGGAATTAGAAAGTCCAAAGAGGTTGTTTTCTTTTTTGTTGATAATCATTATCTTCCTGATTTAGCTCCTTGCTCACTTTATAACTTTGTCATTTTTAACTCTATCTACTAACATTATTTTACATTTTTCATCTGGTTTTTTTATTTCTCTATTATTATAGAATTAAGTTTAAATATATATTGTTAAATTAAGTTTTGGATATGTTGAAAAAGTAGACGTTCAAACCTTGTTTTTTTTCTCTACTTCAATGTCTCACATCTTGTTGATGGCATGCTCCCATGTTTATAGAATCATGTGCTTGATGTTTGTGTCATTTCTGATTCCTTATGATTTCTCCCCGTATTGTTTCAGCACGTATGTATTACAGTTACACTAAAACAGCATTAATAGTAAATGGCTTTGCTTTTTGTTTATCTGATGCAGCTGAATTCTTTGTTTATTCTCTATGATTAAAAATGAAAGAATTTTAAATCAGTAATCACAAGAAATATATAGATTACACAGCAAGTTGTTATAAGTTCATTTTTGAAACAACTATATAATGTCATTTTTTGTTTTAAAAGTCTATGTTTAAATTTCCCCTAGAAGTGTTTTGACAGACATTTGAAGACTAACAGTCACTTATACCTATCTTCATAATAAATATTATTTTGATTTATGGTTGATCAAAATCATCCTTACTTTTATACATTATTTGAAATCTTTAAACAGAAAAGTTCATTGAAATATTCACTTCTGTCTCTTTGTAGAAATTTGCCGCCTGGAGTGTGTGAATGGGAAGTGTGAGAATCAGAGATGTGTGTGTTCTCCTGGGTGGGGAGGAGCACTCTGTGACCAGCTGGAGTGTAGCCACAGATGTGACCTCCATGGCTTCTGTAACAACGGCTCTTGTGTGTGTGACAAAGGCTGGAATGGAAAGCATTGCACTATTCGTAAGTTCAATTTTTACCAGTCATGTTTCTGGTCTTACATTCTCTGTCCTGATGGTTTTATTTCAAGCTTCCTATACTTCCAATTATTTAAATGTGTATAAATAGCTTGATGCGGTCTACTCTAATAACATCATAGGTTCTAAATACAGATGCATAGTTACTTTTCATTTATAATATTGTAAAATCATGTACTTTATGAATTTAACTCTTAGCCTACTGAGTTATTGTCAATTTTTGGACTGACTTCAATTCATGTACTTGCAACATACCAATAGCTTCAAACTAATAGACCAATAGCCATGATGGCTGTAATAATTTAAATTTGTGCATTAGCATATAAAACTTTTTTCAAAATATCTTTCAATTGAAATGATTATGCTCGACCTAGATGGGTGTCCAGGGGACTGCAACAGTCATGGAGCTTGCAGACGTTTTAAAGAAGGCTGGCGCTGTGAATGTAAGGACGGCTGGAAGGGAGAGGACTGTAACCTGGCCAAGGAGACTTCATGTTCAGACAGAGTTGACAATGACCATGGTGAGATTTAACAAGCATTATATTCATCATGTTTAGACAGAGTTGACATTGAGCATGGTGACATTCATTATAAGTAATACATTCAGCAGGTTCAGACAGAGCTGCCTGTTATTTTGTTTTCTATATGATGTGCAAACGTTTTCCATCTTGTCAGAATAACATTTCTTTATATTTTTTTAGGACCTAGTATTGTTAGATCAGATTTTAAATTTAATTCTATCAAAGTTAGGGTAAATTTTATGTTTTTCTTATGTCATGAATATTTTTCATTTCTTCAAATTGTTAAATATGACCTTATTATAAAAAAAAATTATAAATTTTTTTTTTTACATCAAGTGAAATGAATTTTTTTTATGTCCAGATGGTCTTGTTGACTGTCTTGACCCAGACTGCTGCACCAGTTCTACCTGTGCTAAGAGTCCCTACTGTGAAACTGCACCTGATCCTAAAGAAATCCTACTCAGAAACAATGCCCCTGCCCCAACTGCATCATTCCTGGATAAGATGAGATTCCTGATAGAGGAAAACAGTGTCCAGATGGATGCACCTAGAAATTCTTTTAATGAAAGGTTGGTAGAGAAATAAGAAAATATGATTTTACAATTATTTTATATAACAACTTAGTTTTCAGTAAAAAGTCATTATTGAATGGCATATTTATAATAATAAACTAGATTTTGTTCGTCTAACACAAATGTATAGTCTTTTTTAATTTCTTTATTAAATTTGTCAAATTCCCTCAATACTTACATGGCTGTAATTGGGGCCAGGACAGATATTGTTTTGAAGGATCAAAATTGTATTCTATTTATAGATATAAATAAGTTTGCCAGCATTTTTTTGGGAATGTGTGTCTTGATGATGTGATTAGCTTTGTATAACTGTTACTGCATTTGAACTGTAGTTGATACAATATTAAAAATCTCTTGTATTACAGTCAAGTTTCAGTCATCCGTGGCCGAGTGCAGACACTCGATGGAACCCCTCTCACAGGGGTCAGAGTTGGGGTCGTCACTCAGCCATTGTATGGCTACACTGTAACCAGGGAGGAAGGCCAGTAAGTTGAACACTTTGTGTGGAAAATATTTGATTAAAAGTTGGTTCAATTTAAATTTTTTTGAACAGAAGAGTTTTATTTCCATGCTCATTGGCTTCACCCCCCCCCTCCCGCACATTTTTGAACAGAAGATTTTTATTTCCATGCTCTTTGGCTTCACCCCCCCCCTTCCGCACCCCCTCCCTCTCCCTATCTCCTCTTTCCTCCCCCCCCCACCCCCCTTTTTTTTTTGGTGGTGTTTTGCTTTGGTTTTTTATAGTATTTTTATGTCAAGTTTATCAAATTTCCTGTTGGTGTGGTAACCAGTAAATGTCCACTGTTCTCAGATTGAACCTGGTGGTTCAAATGATTCCCACACATTATCATGACTATGTTTGTAAAATAAATAGCTTTTAGTCTACTTATTTTTAAATTTGTAATTTTTGGGCAATTAGAATTTTAAAAAATTAACTTTGTACAGAATCAGAGATGAAAAATGGAATGACGCCAATATTATCGACAGAGATGAAACATGTACCATTAATTGTCTTCTTTATTGTGCAGATTCGACATCCTTGTGAATGGAGGCGGCTCAGTAACATTAGAATTTCTCCGTGATCCTTTCTTGACTCAAATGGCCAGTGTCCTGGTGCCTTGGAACCAGATCATTACAATGGACACCATCGTCATGTCCATTGAGAGCAGAGCCCACCTGAACGCAGGTACAACCTGCTCCAACCTGGACAACAACCATGACCACTACCTCCTGAGACCCGTGGTGTTGAGTACCTGGCAGCACACCCAGCTCGGAGCTTGTCCAGACAGAAGCACAATAATACCAGAGTCACAGGTAGCTTTTGCATTTCCTAAGAAATCTTTAACCACTTTGTAGGAAGTTTTTTAAACATTCTTCATTAAGGGTGGTTTAGATATTAGTAGACCCTATACAAATATTTTTTACCAATTCTTTTGCAATCATTAAATTAGTGCGTTAAAAGAATAAATGAAGTTGTACAAATGAATTCTTTCCCTTAGGTTCTTCAAGAAAGTTTAGACATTCCTGGAACTGATGTTCACCTGGTTTACCACAGCTCAGAGAGTTCAGGCTACATGTCCCTCATTATGATACAGATGACACCTAGTGTCATCCCACACACCTTGTCCATGGTGCACCTCAGAGTTTCAGTTCAGGGGGTGGAACTCAGGAAGATATTTGAGGCTGACCCCAACCTTAAGTACACATTTGCCTGGGATCGTCTCAATGCTTATAAGCAGAAAGTGTATGGCATAGTCACTGCTAGAGGTAACCTCTCCTTCCTTAACTCAACTGGAGGAAATTTGCCTGTATAAAATTTACTCAGAATATCACAAGTTCCTATTGTTGAATTGTAACCCCAAGCTATTCAGTTAGAGCTTTCAGTTCCTTTACTTGCAAACTGTAAATTAGACTTGATGCACATTTCATGATCTCAATTTTACTGTTAAATTAAAACTCAACTTCCTTGAAATCTTCAGTGTATGTTGGCTATCAGTACCTGAGCTGTGATCACATTTACTGGGAGACCAGAAGTGCCACACTAAATGGTTATGACATGACAGCTTCCCACATAGGAGGATGGAACTTAGACATCCATCACACGTACAACTTCCAGGAAGGTGTGTGTCTTCACAATTATATATTAAAAAATACATATTTTTCCTCTATGCTCCATTTATTATATAATTGATATTTAACCAACGTTTTGACAACAAAAAGGAAACATGAAATAAATGGTTTTTGTTTGATAAAAACTCGCTTGACATCATTATACCAGCTATAAATAAATCCGCTATTTAACCACAAATTATCACTTTTCTACTTTTGCCCTCATCTCTCATTAGGTATTCTGCACAAGGGAGATGGCACCAACATTTACCTAAAGGAAAAACCTAAAAAAATTATGAACATACTTGGTAATGGACACAGGCGCAAGAATAACTGTGAGGCTTGCAATGGGAAGACTCTGGATAACAGCCTGGAAAACCCCATGGCTCTTGCTTCAGGATTAGATGGAAGTCTTTATGTTGGGGATTTCAAATTTATCCGCAAGCTTTCACCATTGAGAGAAGAGATTGCCAGCATTTTACAACTTAAGTAAGTCACCCAGATGACTGACACGTAGAAAAGCACCTTAACCAGGCAGGGAGATCAATTGTCTTCTTTAAAAGTCACTACATACATATTAATTGAAAAAGGAAATACCTGTCTCAAGATAATGAGACCCCTAAAACAATTTTATATTTCTTTTCCTGAACCACATTTATGTAATGAATGTAGTCCTTAAATTTGACTGAGAACGACATGTATTTATTTAAATTATAGGTATTAAACTGGGTGACTTTTGTTTTAAACTCTTGAAAGATTTTTTTTAAAGTCTTGAAAGATTTTTTATTTTTAAAAACTCGCTAAAATATTTTACAGTAGTGCCGATTTTCTGAACTAATAGAGACCGGTAGTATTTCAGATACTAAAATTTTTTGATAACCCAACACTGCCATGGAAAGGTTGCACGAAAGAAGTTAGTGCACAGAAAACGAAATGTTCTTGAATTATAGTTGTTATATTTTTTATGCTTTAATTGCTGAGTTTCTTAAAAATATTTTGCTCGCGGCCACTTTAACATGTTTAGTTAGCTTCATGGCCCATTTCTCTGTTATTAAATATTTAAAAACTGCTATTTTTTTATAAATGAAGTGCTTTTTGTGACCCCCAAGAAATATGCTGTAGCCCCCCTGGGGGCTATATGGCCCACGTTGAGAAACACTACTTTAATATGCATTGCATTAACAATACCTCATGATGTATAAGGGTTAGTGTCAGCTGATTGATGTCAAAACTTGAAAGGACTAGAATGTTGTTTTATGGGAAAGACAAAAGAAACAATAAATAAATAGAAATTTGTAAACTCATGGGTTCTAAAAACAGTTCTCAAAGTCTAAGTTTTCATCAGAATTTTCAAACACATCAGTTTTAGATGTCTAATCGTTTGGTTTTTCTTGTGTTATTTTGTCTGTGTTTTTTCAATCCTAAACATATCTCGTTCCATTATTTATTTCTTCTGCAATATATATTTATTTAAAACGTTTGCAGACAGCATTATTCCAATCTGGCCAAGGTCTGTACAGTAGCCACCTCAGACCTGTTTACCCTCAAGCTCTTAAAATTGTACAATATCATCACAAAATCGTTCAATACATTATCTTAATAGTAAAAAATAAACATATAGTATATATAAAATCATACATTGTACGCCAAAATTGTAAGAGTAAACATGTCTGGCATTTAGATTTTAACTGGATTGTGGGACAGACATTGAAATAGTTTTCCAGTGTTTGTACAAATATATTCCATGCCATGCGCATTTCATATGATAATAATAATTAGAAACAGACACTGAAGCTGTTTGGATAACCGATGTTTCGGATACTAAATGTTCAGAATATTGGCTCCACTGTATATATAAACATTTTTAGAATTCACTTCAATACAATTCTGAACGTTTGTTGAACCTGCTTCAGAGTTTTTCAATTGGTTTTTTTTTCAGTAAAGTGGTTGGAGCCAATAAGTTCTACATGACTGTCAGTCCTGTGGATGGTCGGCTGTACATCTCTGACTTCATGAGTGTCAAGGTCATTCGTGTGCGAACAATGGGCCCCGTTCCCGATTTGACCGATAACTTTGAAGTGGTGGCGGGGAACGGGGAGGAATGCCCAACGTCAGATCCTCATCGTTGTGGGGATGGAGGACCAGCTGTGGAAGCTACACTCAGACATCCTAAAGGTTGGGGCTTAAGCCACTTTGTTATACCAATTTGATATACAGAATTTTTTTTGCCTAGGTGAAGCAGCACTTTGGACTTAGGTCAAATACTTTGGCCGGTCCTCTTTCAGCATTTAGCCCATAGGTGGAGGAGTGTATTTTGCTCATGGTCACTCTTCCCACAGAAAGTTGTCTTAATGAGCTGAGAAGTCAAATCCAGCCAGCAGTTTGTCCATTGCTGGTGATTAATGAAATGAATTTAACCCGCTGTCTCTTTGTAACAGACATGCTAATATTGTGCCACAGGCCGCCTGCTGGTTAACTTAATTGATTACTAAGTTTTTGAACAATATTGTCTTGTAAAAAAGCACATGCCTCAATGGGGGAAGAGATTCCAGTAGCCTGCCTGAATGTTTTTGGGCCAAAGGTTCTGGAAAACTTCTCAGAAATTGTTGGTACCAATGAAATTATCCAACTAAACATCTATGCTGTGATTAGTTCTTTTTCACACATTGATAATCACACAGCCCGTAAAACTTTGCATGAGTTTCAACGTTTTAAGGGATCTGTTGGTATTTTACCAGAAAGCTCCTTTTATAACCAGTTTGTCACAGATTTCACATCACTGCATACTGACATAATTTAAACCTTATATAAAAGCTGAATTTTTTTTTTATTTATTTTTTTTTTTATTAACCTCTGACTTTTCAAACAACAAAAAGCAAAAACTCTCCTTTCTTTACTTCACTAAATAAAGCATATAATAAAAGCTCTAAGTCTAAATACGTTTCTGTCAAATAATTTTCAGGCATTGCTATAAATAAAGACGGCACAATTTACATTGCTGATAGTGCAGCCATAAGAAGGATATCTCCTGATGGGATTATAACCACTTTAATTGGTTCACAAGCTCAACCAAGAGAGTGGACTCCCATGCCTTGTGATGATATCCTGTCGGCTGAGAAGGTAATTTTTAATTTCTAAACTTTGCTGTTATGTCCTTTCAGCTGAGAAGGTAATTTTAACATCTAAACCTTGCTGTGATATCCTTACAACTGAGAAGGTAATTTTAACATCTAAACCTTGCTGCGATATCCTTTCAGCTGAGAAAGTAATTTTAACATCTAAACCTTGCTGTGATATCCTTACAACTGAAAAGGTAATATTAACTTCTAAACCCTCCTGCGATATCCTTTCAGCTGAGAAAGTAATTTTAACATCTAAACCTTGCGGCGTTATTCTTTCAGCTGAGAAAGTCATTTTAACATCTAAACCTTGCTGCGATATCCTTTCAGCTGAGAAGAGAATTTTAACATCTAAAACCTTACAGTGATAAACTTTCAGCTGAGAAGGTAGTTTTAACATCTAAAAACTTACGGTAATAACCTTTCAGCTGAGAAGGTAATTTTAACATCTAAACCTTGCTGCGATATTCTTTCAGCTGAGAAGGTAATTTTAACAACTAAACCTTGCTGCGATATCCTTTCGGCCGAGAAGGTAATTTTTACATCTAAAACTTGTGGTGATATCTTGTCAGCTGAAAAAGTAATTATAACCTCTATGCCTATGTTTAAAATCTGATATATTATTTTTGTTCCAGTGCTTTTGACAAAGTTCACTGTAAAACAGTTTTCAACTTATTTGCACAGGTAACACTCAAGTGGCCTACCGCTTTAAGCATCAATCCACTGGACGATTCTCTCCACATCCTTGACTACAACATTGTGCTGAAACTGACCAGTGATTTTAAATTGGTGACCATCGCTGGCAGGCCATTATACTGCCCGCCACGCCACTCATCATTTTTACCCATCGGCGTATTATCAGATGACGAGCAAGCATCCAACGTAGCGGACCATGTCAATCTGGTTGCTCCTAGGAGCATTACCTTTGGCCCCCATGGAGACTTGTACATTGTGGAGAGTGATAATCATCACATCAACCGGATCAGAGTGGTCAGCACAGATGGCAGGATTCATCACTTTGCTGGTGCAAAGAGCAAATGTGATTGTGAACTGGTGTGTTTTTTAAATTTTATTCTATAATAATTAAAAAGAATAATTAAATTTATTATAGGTCTTCAAAACTTGCTTTCAATTTGAAACAAGTGTGAGTTTCAAAACCATTCTGACGTGTAGAGTAAACAGTTAAAGTTCAATTCTCAACTGTCAGCTCTCAAGGTCATGTAACTGACCATTCATGCTGTAGAGCAAAGAAATGAAGTTAAATTCTTAACTCATCATTAAAGTAATGTGCAATAAAAATTATTTATATAATTTGGGTAAGTTGTCATTGCTGTTGTGAGACCTTAAGTCCACTAGTTAACCTAACCTTCCATCATTGCTGTCATGGGACCTAAAGTCCACTAGTTAACTTAAGCCTTCCATCTTTAAAAAAAAAAGAAAAGAATATTCCTAATACATAACCTAGATATTTTAAAGTATTGCTGAGACTCTACGAGCTTTTGTGAAATCTTAATGTAAAATATAAAGTTGGTGATGATTTTTCTGACAAACTTTGTGTTGGAGAAGATGAAGCACAACAACAAAAAATTTGAATGGGGCGTTAAAAACAAAATAATTGTATTACTGCTTATCACTCTTTGCAAATAATTTCTTTTGAAGCAAATAGTACTAACAAATCATATTTTAAGCTTCAAACTTAAATTGTGTCTCAATAAATAGTGCATTTATTTTAAGGCCATTTGAGTATTTAATTACTGCAATAAAAATAAGTTACTTTATCCAATAACTCTGAAAGTTCAATCTTTAGTACAGGCAAGCATATTTTTAACTTAAATTTTTTTTCTTAAAATTAACTAGAAATATGTGCTAACCAACATTTAATTTTTCTTTGTTTCCCCAGGAGAAGTGCACATGTTTTAACCCTAGAGAAACTCTGGCAGCCCAGGCTTTGTTCAGTGAGATCTCTGCTGTGACTGTCACACCTGATGGTGTCCTTCATGTTGCTGACGTTGGAAACCTCAGGGTTTTTTCCATTGTTTCTGAACTGCCTGTTCTCCAGGAAGGCAGCTACGAGGTCATGGCTCCTGAGACCCAAGAGCTCTACGTCTTTAATAAAAATGGCCAGCATCAGCAGACGATTAACATCCATACAGGACAGTACATTTACAACTTCACCTATAACGTGCTGTCTTCCTATGGGAAACTGGTCAATGTCATTGATGCTGCACAAAACAAAATTATCATTAACAGAACTGGTGAGTCTCATGCGTCTGAGCTTGTCCTGCCCTCGGGAATGAAATGTCTGCTGTCTATGGATAACAGACACAGACTTCATAAATACAAGGCTTCCAACAACTCCACCGCCACGTTTACCTACTCTGTCAATACTGGGCTGTTGGAATCAAAGCAGGACAGCAACGGCCAGACTTTCTTTTACCACTACGACGACACTGGGAGATTGCTTACTGTTCGCCAGCCAACCGGTCAGATCACCACGCTGACAACAGACATCAACACAACTGGTTCGATAGTCCATGTGGCTACGGGTACGCGCCATGTGAGCGCCATGGCTACCTATGGGAGCGTGCAATCAGTTATGCATGGCAAGTTGCTTGCTTAAACACCTTTCTTTTTTCTCTTTCTGTCACTGCTTTAAAATGAGCACAAATGGGAATTATTGTTTTTTCCTTAACAGTCCTTTCTTTGTTTCAATGAGAAAAATACATCATTTGTAAAATATTGTAGATAAAACGGGCTATGTCATCATGTCTTGATGGACAAAAGCACACAATGTTCCACCCGAACCAAAGTTATATTATAAATTATCAATGAGTTTACACTTGAGCATCACATCTTATGTCTCACTGCTCTCACTTTATACTCCGCCACATCTCACGCTGTCACATCCCAAGCAGTCATGCCTCGCTCTGCACTTTTCCTCACCTAACATTGTTCTCTGCCACACCTCACTCACACACTGGTCTAACACCATCTATTCATGCCCCACTCCATTCTGACACAGAACTGTGATAAATGTAACATAACATAAATTATTATTAATGTAACATTATCCAAAATTTTACTAACATTTGAAATATTTTTTTAGTGTGTGTTATGATTTCATGGATGTGGTGTACTCAAGGTACGTGTTTTTACCAAAAGCACAGAAGACGTTTCACTCTCGGACACGATTTTTATTTGACATTTCACTATGACACAATTTTTATTACATTTGCAGGGACATGATTGTTCTTAGACATTTTGCTTTGACACAATTTCCATTAGACATTTCACTATTTTCACTATGACACAATTTTTTTTAGACTATTTGCTATGGGACACATTTTTTTTCATTTCACTATGGAACATCAGACATTTCCCTATGGCAAAATTTTTATGAATGGTTAGATACCTGTTTTTACTGATTATATATAATTAAAAGGCTTTTTATTTTCGTTAGTTTTTACATTTGTGCTCATTAGGCATTTTTCTTCTTTTTATCTCCAGATCACCTCTATTTCAATTTTGTTTTCCTTGTTAGTTTTTGCCTTTATTGGGAAATTTTAAAACTAGATTACAAAAAAAAATTATGTTAACCTCAAAATACAGACTTAAGTTTTATCTTCTGCCAATCACTAAAAAAAAAAAAAAATTAATGACATTAATAATTTTTCACCATTAAAATTCATTCATATTGCCCCCCACTTAAAAGAAATATTAAGATGCCATTAGTCCCTGAGTTTATTGTAAATAAGGTTGATCTTAATAGTGTGTGAGACACAGCGTTTTTCTCAATATTATTGATGAGAATCATAGCATTTACTTAAAATTTGATCATGAAAACTCCACACCAAATACAGGCGCTCAACTTGTCACAGTAGTATTTTAACATTGCTTACTTATCATACACCACACATATAATTCAGCATGCTGGCTCAGTTTTTTTTCTTTTAATAACCTGTTCACAAAGTTATTTGTTAAATCAACAGTAAAAAAACAAGATATAAATTTTAAGTAACACAATTTATGGTTATAATATATTTTTAAAAATGTATGAAAAGTTTGTTTTTTTTTAGTTGTATATTTGTAGACAAGATTTTAAAAGTCTCGTTACATATAGATTATAATTAGTCTTGCCTTTTTTTTTTCATTTTACTTCAAATCGAAGTTGTGTCCTAATTCTTTTTAAATTTGTCAATAGTTTTAACATTGTAACTTCAAAAGTAAATCAATAGGTAGTCAAGAATCAAAGCTACTCAGACTAAAATGCTAGAATTTAATTTCTACCAAGTGACTATCAAACAAAAGTTTCATTTTGATTAATCTATTGTTGTCTCTATGTCAATGGTAGTCTCCAAAGCTCTGAGTTGAAAAAAGTTTAAATTGAAAACTTGCTCATTGTAATATTTCCATACAGAAACACAAAGAATTAAGCTTAAGCTTGATCACCTGTCCAAAGTTGCTACAGCTTGTTTGTGGGTGGGATATTTTGTTTTTTTTAAATATAATTACAAGTATCCCAACGTTCGAAATAATTTTAAAATGTAGAAACCAATGGATTATTGCTATAGTGTCTAAGACAGTAAGAATAGTTTGAAAAATTGTTCTGTGAGCATCACTTTCCTGATGGATTAATAGGTCATCATTGAGTGTGGCTGGTTGCTCAATTTATTACCTGTTATTTGCCATAGATGCTACATTTTTTATTTGATTTCTGTTAGTGAAATCCAATACTTTTGGATGCACTGACTTTTACTACAGATGACCTGATTTTTCTACCAAGCATAGTTTGTGTACAAAATTGACCTATGCATGGCTTAATAATAATTACCCTGGACAGTTGCATTCACCTTAAGCCGAGCATGTGTTTTGGCCTTCATAGTATTAGGCAGATATGATTTCACCTGACATTGCATGGTGTTACTTCTCCTATACAGATCTGCATGGTTTTACAGATCCTTAGCATATTGTCATTATGCAGTTCTAAAAAAAAATAATTCTTAAGCATAAGATAATGATCTGGTTACATCAGTAGATCTATATTGATCAGTCCTACCTATTCATGTATTCTATAGATCTCATCACAAAAAGGAACATTTTATAATTTTTAACCCATTTTCCAGTCTTTTTTTTTTTTTTTTTTTTTTCAGTTGATTTTCTAGCTTTTACTGGCCTATTTTCTATGAAATCCAATGATAACCTTACATTTCTCTTTGTTTTGCTTACAAAAAGGAACTTTTTATAATTTTTTACCCTTTTTCCTGTCTTTTTTTTTTTTCTTTTTGTTCAGATGATTTTCTAGCTTTTACTGGCCTATTTGCTATGAAATCCAATGATAACCTTACATTTCTCTTTGTGTTGCTTAGATTCATTAAATTTTTTTGAATGGTTTGGTTGGTATAACGTAGTGATAGTTTGTTACTTTTACTATTAAAGTGTGATAGATTGAATGAATCATGGATTTCAAGCAAAAAAATCAATGTTTTTTAATAAGGAAAACTTTTAAGTTAAAACTAACAAAGTTTGGAAACAGATTGTTCTCAAAATCATTTTATTGGAATCAGGAGTTACAGAGCTAAATTTAATCAAACATCATCCATTAGGTTCTAACATATTCTAACTAAAACACAGAGCTGTTCTTAATCCTACATTATGCATTAGGCTCTAACAAAATCTAACTAAAATGACTTTGGAATCAATTAAGTGCCCTACTTAACATATATACACCACTATGCAAGAACAATTATATATCTCTCCCACCCCCCCCCCCCCCCCCCCCCTTCAACCCATAAAGAATTTTACTCCTATCAAAATATAGAAATGTTCAATTTTACAAATTTTTTCTTAATTTTAAAATTTTTTTGATAGCACAAAGGTAGAATTAAATTTTTTTTAAAAGGTTAAAAATTCAGCTGTAGTTTATGTGTAAACAAATTTTTCTAGTACTTCCTTTTTTTTTTCTTATTATTTTTTGTATATACAAGTTTCAAATTAAAATAACAGTACTAATTTTTTTTTAAATTTCATAACTGACTTGTTGTACATTTCAGGACTAACTAATTTTTTAGAGCTAATGATTTTTCACACTATTGTTGTGTTTGCTTATCACGTTTGTCTCTATCTTTCTCTTCCTGGCAGGATCAACCCAAACTAAAGTAACTTATCTACCAGATGGGGCTGTTGTTGTACTGTTCCCAAGCAACCTGACTGTGGCTATAGAAACTGGCAACCATCCAATCATGGAGAATGAGAATCGCATGCACTACAAACGGAAAGTCATCGTGCCGGGATCATTAGTGCATCGCCTGGAATGGAGATTTTATTTGAGACGTGGTGGTCGCACTAGATCAGCCAAAGTGACAGAAAAACTAAATCAACGTTTAAGGATCGGTGATGTGGGTCGCCACACTGTTCACGATGCTCTTGGTGGAGAAGGCAGAGATAAAGCTTTGATGGTATGTACAAAAAATTATTCAAATATATAGGATTTTTCATAAATAAAGAAATGAATTACTAACAGAAATAAAAGAAAGAATATTGGCCATAAGCAGGACATACTTCTGAAGTCACAAAATTCTCAAAAGTAAAAAAATTAAAAGAAAAACGTGACCTATTATCAGATTAGAGTAACATATGCCAGTGAAACTTAGACCCTAATAAAAAAAACAGCAGAAAACCTATTAAATACATGAGAGAGAAAAGTTATCTGGAATATATATGGACCTAGGATGAATATGGATGGAGAACACAAACCAATCAGGAATTCTATGGACTATACCAGGATCCCATGCTAGAAGCAGAAATTGAAAAAGGACATGCTGCACTGAGCAGGACTCTTAAAAGGAATGCCTATTGACAGAAAAGTGATGAGGGTGCACTAGAAAAACCCCAGATGAAAATAGCTCCAAGGCAAGCCTAGGCTCAGATGGATGGATCATTTGGAAAAAAGATCTGCAGCAGCTGGAAATCTTAGTATGGAGAAGAAAGGCAAAATAAATGAAGTACTGTGTAGAAGCTGTTCGAAGGAAATAGTAAACATGCTATGTGGAAGCTTGAAATATAAAGACTGAACAATAAAAAGAGAATGTTTCAGCTATGTTATTGTCGGAAGTTGGGTTTTCCAAAACATCAGTTAGGTCTGAGTGGAAGGAAATGGTGAGGCGACCAAAGGCCAACATGGGCTGTAGCACCACGGGGGATGGAAACAGCTAATACTTAACTACATAAGAAATGTAACACTTGTCATGAACCCTTATGATCTAAGCATTCACAAAATGTTGGTTGCATTTTCACCTGATTTACCTTCACATGCAAATTTTGTTTTATTCACCTCACTCGCCAATTTTAAACAATGTGACCCACACTTTTTTTTCCTTCAGTTTTTGTGATTGTGTTGTATCTTAAACTTTGTGATTGTGTAGAAATCTCAAACAAGCAGGCTGCACTTTGGGCCTGCCCTCCATGCTTCATCCTGTGGCTTACATTATGTTGGACATCTCGAATTTTATTAATCCATTAAAACTGTTCAATGAGATAACACTATTTTTGCTTAACTTTCCTTGTATATTTTGTGTAAGTTTTACCAGTTCCCTATTACAATGCCCCAAGTAACTCAATGAAGCTTTAAAGATGACAGCAATTTTTTTTCCCCACATAATTATGTGCAATTAGTGAAGCATTATGTCCAGACATTCAGGAAATTCCTCATTGCTTTTTTTTGAAAAACAGATTTCTTAACAGATCTTTTTCAGAATAAAATGTGCCCTGAATAATAATTTTTGATGACATTAATCAAGGAGGTAAAGATTTCTAGAAGTAATCAACTTGGCTGATCTATTATGAAATTTATGTTGCCTGTGATACATCATTTATGAATTATTTTGATGCTTTTATTGGTTTCGGGCAGCTTTGTGTGAACCAAACCAAGGCAATAAATCTTTTTAGTGGACAAAGCTTAGCAAGAAAGAAAAACTTTGGGAAAAGGGATAAAAGAAAATATAAAGTAAAGAAAAATGGAGAAAAAGGGAACTTAGCTCTGTAGAAGTACACTGTGCTGTCACCAGGTTTGCCACAGGTTTTTTTCTTACCTTAGCAGGTGTGTTAGCAGGTTGTTTTTTTGAACAGACCTTTACAAAGAATGTTGTTTGTGCCATTGGTTCCCCCCTTACCTGTAAGAATATTGATGACAGTTAATTTAATGACAAATTTGTGCTTGAAACAAGCCACTGAGACAACAAGTTTCACGTTTTCAAATGTGACAACTTGACAATACTATTGTCATTCATCCCACGGCAGGCTTACATGACATCATGCCAAATTTGAAGCATCAACCTTTTCTGAGTCATAAAATCACAACAAATTAAGCTAATGCCGTGTCTCTATGCTTGATAATTTTTGTTTACGTCTGACACCATATCATAACATATTTACATTTTTTCTTTCAGATTGACACCAAACATCTTAGTTGCAGGTGATTTGAACATTGACCAAAAATATATTATTTGTTTTTTTAAATACTTTTTATTATAACATTTAAAATTGAGTACATTGTTTTCATTTCTTTTGGATTTGACTGGCTTCCTAAAATTTTGACTTACATTTGAATACCTCCTATTACCATGTCTCATCTCCATTTGCTTGCAGTGTTGATTTGCTTGTCCTGACTATTTCATTGATATCTGAGTGCACTGCTGCCGGTGCTGAGATGTATTCTTGACTACACACAACCTGAACTCATCCTTTATTTGATCTCCTCTACAGCTCTTGTTATCATGGCATGCACCTCTGTTCTGCATACCAATCATGATGCACAATTACTATTTTTATATTTCCCAACAGTTTGGCATTTGCTCTCTTTCATTCTTCCATTTTTTTTTTACAATCAAAAGAAAACAATTTTGTTTAAGCTTCAAATTGCAATGAAGAACAAATTTAGAGAATAAATATATTAATCTGGTTTAAAAAAAAATGAAAATACAAAGTCAGTCATAGATGGATTGTGATAAAGTTTTCATACTGCCTGTGACACTTCAATTCCATCCTTTTTTTGTCAGAATAATTTTATAAATGTGCATTCAATGTAATTTTTTACAGCCGTGCATTGAAGCTTAACATTCCTTCCAATATAATATGAGTAAAACAGAGTAGGGTTAAACCTGAAAAAAGGAACGCAACAAAACAACGAACGTGTCGGCAGGAAGCCTTCGTCAGCGAACAAAACAACAGAAAAAACAGTATATAAATAAAAAAAATGGCACTTGACTTAGAAGTAGTATCCGTGGGCAGCAAATGAATTTTCCAACTTGACAACAAAATATGGCAATACAGGACTCTTTGTCACTCACCATTTTTAATTCAAACAGTTTAGCAATGTTAACAAAAATTCAAAGATCATGTTTCTATGTATTTCTGACAATGTTTCTATCATCTATTCAGATCAATGGAGAAAACTTGCTGACTGTTGAGTATGACCGACGCACACACACAGAAACAGTCTTGGATAAAAGTCTCCGTGACATTATAACAGTGGTCTACAACTCAGCTGGTCTACCCATACAGTTCATCCCTGCCTCCTCCCACCATTCAATGAACGTCTCCTACAATGCCTACGGTGATGTGGTTGAGTGGCAGTATGGTGATCTCATAGAACAGAGGGAATACATCACCGCTGGTCTCATCAAGCAAAGGACTCTCAAACCTGGGGGCAAGCAGTTCAGATATTTCTTCAGGAACAGCTCTAGCAAGGTAGGCATTTTCATTTTTTTTAGGAACAGCTCTAGCAGGGTTGCCGACCTGTTTCCTCTTACGGTTTCGGCTTACAATGTATGATTTTGAGATGTCTTTTACGATAGTATGCCAAGATCTATCAGGACTACGATTTTAAGAGACTGGGTTGAAAATGTATACATTCTGGTAGTTTTCCCGATTAAAAAAAACAATAACAACAATTAAAAAATAACTTAACAATAATTAAAAAGAATATTTTAGGATGTTAGTTTTAATTTGCATTCTACATCCAGTGGTGAATGGATCAAGAGATATGATTGGTTTGGGATCATCTACAATTATATTACATTTACCCTGAAAGGGAAAAGGAGTGGTGTTGATATAGGAGATTGTGTGTAATGGAGGGGGGGGGGGGGGGGGGGGGGAGATTTTCAGATATTTAAGTCTATAAAATTAACACTGTCACATTTTTGTAATGATAGTTGTGATGGTCATATTGTGGCTTTATGTTTACATAATGAACTTGTTGGACATGGCAGCGGTAATATTAGCATAGACGCCCTACTGATGATTTTAGTCCATCTGGGGCCATCCCTATAGATGGCTTCTCGTGTTTGTTTGCTTTGGCGCTGTATGACATCGCTGTATGACATAATTTTTGACAAGTATTTCTTACAGTTGAACCACAATGTGTGCAAAAACAGAGAAAACTAAAGAATGCATTCTCAACTGTTTCAGTTCCGCGCAGCAGCATTAGATTTCAACATAGGACCTGAGAGGGCCTTTGAAAAATATTTTAGAACGCAGAAAACAGCTGTAGGATTTTGAATACTCCCTCTCCCTCTCACCCATTTACAGCTTGTGGTAGTTCTCAGACTGTCATAGCATCATCTACTCTCACCCATTGACAGCTTGTGGTAGTTCTCAGACTGTCATAGCATCATCTACTTTTAAAAGTTACCTTTTTTGATGCCAGCTTAACTCGATCCCACCAGACACGTGATGCCAGTAGTTATTTTATATTGCAAATATTATTTAAATTGTATGTTTATTTATTTATATACTAATTAAGATACTGTATTGGAAAATTTTAAGATGATATTGTACGATTTTACAAGTTCGAGGGTAAACAGGTCTAGGGTAGGCATTTTTATAGGAATAGCTATGCAAGGTAGGCAATTTTATTGGAACAGCTTAACAAGGTAGGATAAGTTATAGGAAAAGCTCTAGCAAGGTGAGCCTTTCAAACAATGGACTTCAAATATTTGCCATGACATAAATTAATTATTCAGATCAACGATCTCAAAATCTCTATATTCTGAATTTTTTAATGTTACATATTGCTTGCAGCCCACAGACATATTTCTGCCAAGTGGTAAACAGTATCTGTTCCGCCATGACAAACAAGGCAATCTCCAGTCTGTGATGACACCAGTGCTGGGACATCATCATTTCAGCACACTGCTCACACTCGGCATGAGACGCTTCCTGTACACGGCACCGGGGTTCACCATGCCCTACATCGAGGATTATGATGCCATGGGGAAATTACTACAGGTCTTCATTTGTTACTTTTATGTTTTTATAAAATTAATTCAACAAGTCTTACAGGGTGAAGGAAATACTTCAAATTGGAGATGAGCAGTTTTGATTGACAAATGTTTGATTCTGTGTGAATGCACAAAATATTTTCTAATATAAGGTCATTTGCCAGATTCTTGTTTTGCTCAAGACTTGAACTCAAAAGAACTTTTTTCTTCCTCTGCGGTATTGCGATAAAGTCATATTATATTTATCTAAGTGTTTAAAGGTAAACATAATGTTTTACAAGCATTTGAAGTCATTAAATTATTATATTATTTAAAGGGAAGATCCAGAAGAAAAAAAATGTTTGCATTGGCATTATAAATCTTCTTTTACAATATTCTCCAGGTGATTTATCCAAGTGAGCAGCGACGAGTTATAAATCGCTACAATGAGATGGGCCAAAGACATCTGACCATGTTTGATCAGACATTGATAGAGTACACCTACCACCCTGAGGTATTGCTCCTGTCCCAGGCTTTTCTTACTGCCAGGGGATACTCCAACAAACTGACCTTTGGCTATCTGAGCTCCCTGGTTCAGGAGGCCACAGTCACATTCCCCCAGGACGCCAGCCTGGTCGGCGCCCATTTTAAGTTTGGCTACGACAACTACTTCCGTCAGATTGAAATAATGTTGACCCTGTCCACCAACATCAGCTGTGCCTCCAATCAGTCGTACAGTAAGGATAATGGGAAAATCTCCAACATTGCTGGCATCAGTGTGGAGTGGCTGACAGAGGCTAAACAAATTTTCACAGATTCCCACATGTACATGACAAGGGAATACGATGGCTACGGAAAACTCATTGAATACAAGATCAAATTCGGCGGAGAGGTGAAGTTTGAGATGCAGATAAATTATGATAAAATTGGACGAGTCCACGAATGGAAAAGAAAGGTGGACACGTGGAAAGAAGTCACCGTTGAGTACATCTATGATGTGGACAGTCATGTGACTGACGTCCTACTTCAAGGGAAGACGGCGTGGGAGTTCGGCTATGATGCAGACGGCAACATCAAGAAGATAACATCTCAAGGAATGACGAGACACATGGAGTTTGATGTGGGGGATAAGATAACAATGATGGGTGGAGTCGGCTACAAGTTTGACAGCGATGGCCTCATGGCCCAGAGAGGATTAGATCATGTCAGCTTCAACTCCGCGGGGCAGCTCACCTCCGTCACCCGTCACACCTTGTTTAAGTTTTCCTACTATTATGATGCCCTGGGTAGGTTGTCGCATCAAAGAGATCGTAACGGCCGCATACTTCAGTTCTTTTACAGTGATGCCAACTCAAAGACAACCATTACCCATGTCTACAACCACACGACAGGGGAGCTCACTCAATACTTCCGTGATACAGATGGAGCTTTATTAGCTCTCCTGCGTGCAAACCGACTTTACTATATTGTTGTTGACCCGAACCAAAGCCCTCTGGTTGTTTTTGACAAGGACGGCAACACTGTGAAACATATCAGCTATAATCCACTGGGAGTCAAAGAATCCGACTCCAATCCCGATTTTGATCTGGCCTTTGGATTTCAAGGTGGTCTCTACAACACCATCACACAAATCGTTCATTTTCCTGACAGAGTGTACGATGCAAATCTTGGACGTTTCTTAACTCCAGATTATGGACAGGTGTTCAAAAAGTTAGAAACAGTTGCTGAGGATCCAGAAATTTTGAATTTATATGGGCACCAATACTTGGTGAATGCACACCTTCGAACACAGCGGTATCCCCGATTAGGTGAGTAGTTTTATTATTGTTATATATAAGTTTTTGGTTTGTTTCAGCATTTTATGTTATGAATTTAAATGCTTTAAATATATTGTCAGGAGCCTTCTTTCAATTTATTTGATAAGCCTTTCAAGTTTGTCCATCCTTTCAGTTATTTTCAACTAACTTTACTGATCCATGGAGACAATATTTAAGTAATTTTTCCACCCAAATTTAGCTTATCCTTATACTATAGACAATGTTTTATTTATCCTACAGATCTGTCTGACTGGTTGAATGTATTAGGTTATGACATTCGCTCCATGGCACCTTATGTATCCTACACTGGACATCTGAAGCCAGGTCTTGAAGAGCCAGATTTTCAACTTCTTCCAGCATCGTCAGCATTTGAATGTACATTCAGGAGAGATATGCACAATTTGTTGACAATATCCACTGTTCCACAATCCAAGGTTGGTCTTTATGTCACACAATAATCACAGTTATAGGATTCCTCCACATCAACTTATAAAATGGAACACATTAAATAGCAAGAAGCACAATGCAAAACACTGGCTGTTAAATTTTAATTTATATTGATCAATCTTTTTATAGAAATAGAATGTTAACTTATGTTTATAATAAGTAGCCCCTCACTATGTTATTATAGTCCAAGCCCTAGTTAAATATAGTCCAAACTATTTATTATTATAGTCCAAGCCATATGTTAATATAGTCCATACTCTATAATATATTATAGTATACATTATATAATATTATATACCAAGCACTACGTTAATAGCATTATCTTATTAAAACAGATTTTTTTCCTTAGTTATGTTGCATTTTTAGTTATTTAATTTGTCTTTTGGACATCTCAATGCCTCCTCCATTTTTTTTTATTCATCAAATAATTTAATAAGTGTTATACAGCAACATCATCTCTACACTGACCTACTTTTATGCTGGTCAAAGGTGACAACAATTTAATCAATTTATGATTAAAGGATTAATCAAACCCCCCCCCCCCCTTTCCCCTGTTAAATGAATTGTAATATGCAGTGACAAGGAAATAACATTTTAAATATAATCTGTTCAGGTAACACCTCCGCAACACCTTCTCAAAGAATCACCTGCACCACTGGACTCAATATTTGGACATGGAGTCACCATCTCAAACTTCGATGGTAAAACAGTTGTCAACATTGTTGATGTGGCTCAGTCATGGGCAAAAAATCTGGCAACTGTTCTTCTCAACAACTCCGACATTTTGCCCATCCACTTCACAATTAAGGGAAGAGATGTTCATTACTTTGTGAAAACCAGCTCCCAGCAAGCGGAAGATGACCTCAGGGAACTTGGCATTCACAGCAACCTGGTGACCTATGAGTCTGGAATCAACGTTTCGGTCTTTCGCAACCAACATGGCCACGGCATTGGCACATTAAACCGAGAGGTCGATGTTCGGATACATGGCAATCACACAATCCTGAATGTTCGCTATGGCACAACCACCGATAGAGAGATAAGGAGAGTTCTGAAACATGCCAAAGACAGAGCTGTTGATCATGCGTGGGCCAGAGAGAAGCACTTGCTGCAACACAGTCTGCCTTCTGTATACCACTGGTCAGAAGCCGAAATGCATCAAATCTTAAATGGTGATCGTGTCACTGGATATGTTGCTGACTACATTCACCAGCCAGACCAGTACCCAGAGATTTCAGACGACTGTAATAATATAAGGTTTGTGCTGGAAGTACCGTGAGATGAACGCTTTAACTTTATGGCTGAAGTGATGTGAGACAACTGTTATGATTTAAGTTTGTGGCTGAAGTACAATGATCACAGTTAACTCAACTCTGCTTTTAAAAAATATTTTGATATTGCCATCAATACTCTAATATATCTCTTATTCGAAAACATTGAAAACAGTATCAGTAAGAGTATAAAATTAATCTAAGTGATAGAAATATCAAATTTTGTGTACACATTACATAGTTCCGACACGTATCAATTTCTTTATTTTAATATATGGAGTTATTTAAGGAACCATAAATATGTATGGATCTTTAATTTAATGAGCCATGTCAATGTGTTGATCTATTTAATGAACCATATAAATCTATATGTGTGTGCATTGCAAACATTATCAAATTTAAAATACAAAGAAATCAACTGAGCCCACCCAAACATACCAGTATTAAGAAAACTAATAATTTTTTTATTTGATTAATGTTTATCTGCACTTTAAGCATTTTGAGGTTTGTAGAAATTCAAATAAAAAATAACAGAATCAAATATAAGAAAATCCCACTCTTAGGTTGTAATGAAGAGGAGGCATTGCCTATGACATGAAATCATGTTAATAGAAAATCATGTTTATAGATTTGTGGTCCAAGCTGAACAGTTTAAAATCATGTACTAACTAAAGAATGTATTCAATGTTACTTGATTACATGCATTTTGTCTTTGCAATTGAGAAGTTTGAACACATAATCGTATGCTGTTGACTTAAGCCACCTAGTTTTGGCTTAACTGATTTTACTAATACATATTGTGTACATTTTCTTCAGGAGTGATGGTTTCTCATTAGACTGTGTTCATATTTAATGCATCTTTGTATAGCTTAGAAAATTTTTTAAAAATTCAATGTGCAATATGAAATTCTCTTGTTTTTTTGTTTTTTTTCTTTTGTTACCATTAATTGAATGCAAATATTTTTTTAATCTTGCTTGCTAAATTGATATTTACTATTTGTTAAGGTCAATGATGTCAGTTTGTTTTTTGGTGCGAGAAAATTTATGGTATGTGATTTATTTTATAGAAATAGACTTAGTTCTCTTTAAACTTGATGCCATTTGACGACTATGTTATTTCATCAACACTTAATGGGTATCAAAATTTTTGTTTTAAAAAGAAAGGAAAAATAAAAAGCTTTAAAAAAAATTATAAAACAATTTGTCCTGCCACCAGCTCTCACATAAAATGTAGCCTGCCAAATTGAAGAGCTACACAATACTGGGTCACTTGGTATGTTCATTTTGGTAGACCCTTGACCTGGGGAAAAACTAACCAAACCCTGCTAGGATTCCCAGGAAATGTTAATGTAGACATTATAGCTGAAACGCCAGTTGTTATATGTTTAATAATGAATTTTGAGTTTTGTTTATTGAAAAGTCATAATGAACAGATTAGCAACACGGGTAAGCATACCGTGCATACAGTTGTACATGAAATGACAACACAGTGATTATTGCAGCCATACAGTTGTACACTGAATGACAACACAGCGATTATTGCAGCCATACAGTTCTTCAGATTAGCTATTTATTTTCTGTTATGTCCTTCTAAAAAATATTAAGTTGTTTTTGCTTATTTTGATCAGTGGCTGGAGTTAGTATTATTGATCCCACGTTCTGTTTCATTATAATGCACAGCAGATACTTCTATAACTAGTAGCTCTTGATTCTGTATAGTACTGGCACTATTGCCTCTAGCATAAGTCGGTCCAAAAAGGAGAATGAGAAGTGGCACTATTTCAACAAGTTGTAACATTTAGCACATGTTGGCCTGTATGAAGAAAAAGTGACTTTGATATCATGTATGTTTAGATAATTGTATAGTGAAGGTTTGAGTAAGTGTGTATATTTGGATTAGGGGGGTGCAGCTTGTCAGTGTTATCACACCTCTTGTGCATATATAGTAAGCCATGGGTGGGCAAACTTTTTGTGCATATGGCCACATTGACAAATGTGTATATTATCTCCACTTTGGTTACAGCAACCTTTTACAATAAGGAATTGTGAATTATTTATTGGTTATTAGACAATATAACCAATTATTGCGATATAATTTTTCTTATACACTTATTCATTATATTTTACAATGTAAACACAAACTTTTACTAATTTGTTTACAAGATTTTTAATGTCAAGGACTGCATACACAAAAAAAAAAATCAGAAAGAAATTTTATTATAAATGTTAAAACGATCATAACAGTACATGAAATTCTGTACAATTCAATAAAATAACTTAAAAACTAGGCAGCATTTTATTTCTAAATGCCCTCGAGGGCCACATAATATCATTTGTCGGGTCGCATGTGGCCCCATAATTTGCCCACCCCGTAAGCTGAACATTTGATAATGTTCTAAAAATTCAGGCAGGCCAGGCCGATATTATAAGATATTTCTTATATTGTTGAATGTCCACTCATAAACTGTATGCTTTAATGATGGTGAGTCCAGAGTTAAGTGCAAAAGGGCTCTACCATCACGTTTGGGATGGTGCTCATGTACTAAAACTTTAATAAACAAGACATATATGTTAAATAAACTTAATGGAATATTCTCAGTTACAGATTATTTTATAGAAAAATTAGAAAATTAAGGCACTCAATATTTGTGTATTTTTTTGTTGACTTTCCTGTGCTTGATTTCCTTGTGAGAACATACTAACTTCATGTGCACATATTGGTTCTTGGTTTGCTGTGGGCAAGCAGCGTAAGAATGTTGTCATCAATCCATTATATTTGTTGGCTGTAAGTCATATGTATACTGGTTTACTGTAAATAGCTATTTTAAAAATCACATGTTTCTCTTAAATGTATTCAAGTTTTTTTAAAATCTGAATAGTAGATTTTTTTTTTTTACATTGTACCAATTCTAGCAAAACCAAATTACACACTTTTTTTAAACTGGACAAAGCCAAAATAGTCCCCAAATAATCAGTTTAAATAAATTATATCTGATCAGTCTTGTCTGTTTATGGTCAATTTGGTTAAAAAATTCTAGCTTAACTGCTGGCAAAAAGAACCATTTTTTCATAGCAGTGTCATAGGCCAGTGCTGAGTTAAATTTTATTAAAATTTTTCCACCATTTATTCACCTTGACATGTTTGGTGTCATCTGGTTGGATCATATTTAATTATATTTAATAAATACAATCAGTAGATCTAATGGCTAATGGGTTCTGAGGTCTATCTCCAATTTTGGCCTTTTTTTCCCCTTTTAAATTTGTTGTTTAACAAGAATGAACAGTAAATAATTTAAATATGCAGGCTCGTTGTTAACAATTTAACTCAGCACTGGCCTGTGATCCTGCAATGAAAAAATGATTCCTGTTGCCAGCAGTTAAACTAGAATTTTTTTAGAAGTGGATCTACACAATGTACTGTCGGACATTGTGCAGAAGTTAATCATCTACTAGGCACTTACTGGATGAAAAACTTTGATGACTAAATTAAATAATGGCTTTGTTTTTCATGTTCAGTTGCAACCCCAATAAGTAGATGATCTTTTGAAAGGTTCAACCATTCAATTGAAAGCTGCAAGGTAGTTTTAAAAAAATAATTATTTTTAATATACTAACGGATGTGTAAAATGTATAGGCCTACAAATGCACTAAGTTAATGTCGATAGTTTAAAATGTTAAGGCTTACATATGCACTAAGTCAAAGTAATAATCAAAATCAAGAAGATCAAGTGATGTTTAGATAGTTCTAGCAGTCAATGATAAACTATTATCTCATTAGACAGCTCCTAAACTAACCAATGAGCCTCAAATAAAGATGAACTAATTAAGTTTTAACATTTTTAATCTATAATTTTATTTTATTTTTTGAAACTTAAAAAAACCAAATAAATGCATTTTAAAAAAATGGACCCTTCACAATGTTTATTTCCAGTTGCACTTCTATGAAATTGAAGTCTTAATGCTTCATTGATGGCAAATGAACTAGGACAAATGGAAGATTCAGCAGGCAATATATCTATATAAATATATTTATGATACTTTGTTCTTAGAATCGTTCAGCTTGTCTCACCTGTGAAGATAGCAATTTCGGTGGTACTTAAAAAAATGTGAAAACATAATGGAAAATGTCACCTAAGTTGAATGCACATGAATGAGGAAATAAGTGATTATACAGTTTAGTTGCCTTCTTAAATAATGATAATAATAATAAACATATCCTTGTGTTGAATTTGAGATGACTTGTTGCCAGGTCTTACTTTTTCCTTCATGTGTTTTCCCATAAGCTTTGTATGATTTTTTTTTATATATATATATACACAAGAAGTAAAAAGCGTGTACATTAATGTCAACAATGTTCTTTAAAATGTATTAAAAATGTTTAATTTTGGGGGAAATCTTCTTTAAAAAAAATAATAATAATAAAGAGTCAGCCTGGCAACACTACAATTTACTTTCTTCAATTAAATTTATGTGATGTAGAAACTTTCCCCAGGCCCCAATAGGCTACTGATTTATTAGTGCTATATGTTTTGTAAATAAACTCAGACCTGCCATTCCACACAAAATATGACTGTTAGTATTCTATATCTCTTCCTTTGCAAAGTTTGCTTTATGCCATTAAACTTGATGGCATCATTAGCTTATACAGCAGTACATCGCAATAATGGCGTTATTGGGTTGGGACCCTCGCCATTTGATAAATTCAAGCTTTTTTTGTGCCCAGCAACTGCCCTAAAGCAAAATTATGTACTATATAACTAATATAAATTGAGTGTCCAATAACACTATCTGTAAAACTATAATAGAAAGGAAAATGTACACAATGTTTACCTTTAAATAAATATTTAGTACTTGCAATACATGATTTACAACTTTAAAAGAAATGGAAATGTGAAATTTTAAATACAAATATTTTAATTTTGAGGATCACTGACTGAGATTTAAGAGCGCCGTTATTGCAAAACGCTGTTAAGCTGTGTAGCTGTTATTGCCAGGTGCGACTAAAATTTCAAGGAATCCCAAAATCATTACTGATTAGTTTTGATGTACAAAAAAGTAACATAGTGGAAATGTATTAATAGTATTTAAAAAGAATATAGTGTCTGTGATGAATGAATTTTCTACTGTTACTTTCGTAACTAAAATCATTTGGTCTTTGTTTCATCTTCCAATGTACATATTAACACACACAAAATTCTGTGTTTGAGTTTAAAAATGGCTTCTTTTTTTTTGGGGGGGGGTGAGCGTGAGGGATTATGTTAAGTATTGAGTAGTGTTTCTCTTTGTGTGAAAAGTAAGCAATGATGCCCCAAAAGACTGTTACCAGGGCATGATTTAATCATAGGCATCATCTGTTAAGGTATTGAAAAATGTTCAGTTACCAGGCTCTTAAACTCCATTGGGCATCAGCTGATCCTAAAGATTTAATCTCATGCCAGATAACGTAATATCATCTGAGCCACCACATATTCACATTTTTTAAACCTTTTAAAAATAGTACTGCAAAGTCCTGCTTGTTTTTAGATATGTAATAGTTGAAACGATTGAAATAAAAACATTTAAATTATTTTTATTGAATAAATTTAATCAAAAAATTTTAATTTATGTCTCATGGAAGTCAGAATTATTTATCAGTGCAGTGAAAAATGTGTGATTCTTTTGAAATCAGGTATCAGTGCTGTGTACCAAAGTTAGGGCTTTAAAAAAAAATATCTTCAAGTGTCCTCCCTTGTTGCCATAATGAAAATCTGAGGGTCAGTCCAGAAGTTTCTTGAACCCATAGAAAAATGAAACTATAGACAATTAGTCTTAAACCATACACAACGTCTTTTGACATGGCTGTAAGAACAGTTTATGTTTACTTTTCTAAATCTTGTTTAAATGGGTTGTTTTTTTCCCTTTACATGTGAATCCATTCTACTATGCATTTTTGCTGTTTTCAGTGTTGATGGTCACCGTTACAAATAGTATTGGATATAAAAGTCTTGAGATGAACATTGATGAAAACTCATGGATTCACAGACTTGATTAGTTTTTGTGTTTCAGTTTGACCAAGTCCAACATTTACAGGTAGTCCAATAAATCTATACAAAGTCTTTTGTACATTTTAAAGGAAGGCATGAGGGTAGCGCCAGAAGAAATTCAGTTTGAGATTTTACTAGCATTTGTTACCAGTCTATAGTATATACTAGCATTTGTCGCCAGTGAACAGTATGTACCAGCATTTGTCACCTGTGTATAGAATATACTAGCATTTGCCACCAATGTATAGTATACACTAGCATTTGTCACCGGTGTATAGTATATACTAGCACATGTCACCAGTGTATAGTATATACTATACACAGGTGACAAATGCTAGTGTATACTATACATTTGTCACCTGTGTATAGTATATACTATCGCTTGTCACCTGTGTATAGTATATACTAGCATTTTGTCATCAATGAATTGCCTAGTATATACCATAATTTGTCACCAATGTATAATTTCAAATCGTGTACATTTCATTCATTGTTTTCTTCAGCTTTGCCAGTTAATAAAAAAAAGAGTAATAACAACAATAACAGCAGAGCTACTGGTTTACATATTTGTCAGCTATTTGCATTCTGATTGTTCATACTTCTGTACTTACCATGTATAAAACCGTTTTAATTTTTGTGTGCCAAGTTATGAATCTGCGAGTCAGAGTTTTGACACAAAAAAGTGTGTGCCGTGTTGATTTCTAATCATATTCCTTGTGACTTGATTGAACCTATGATATAAAATCATTTTAGAGTTTTATTTTTTTTTATTTTTTAAATTAATTAATTTTTTTTTTAGAGTGTTTTTTCAAACTTTTTTCAACTTTCTGAATGTCAGTAAAATAGCCCATGAAACCTAGCACCCACCATATCATTTTAAATATTGGTACATGTGCAATGATTGCCATCAGTTAAAATACAAACAGTTGTTGGTTTTATTGTTTTTTAAGTGTATCTATTTTATTTGGCTACAGTATTGTGAGACTTGGGGTCCTTAAGTAAAGACTCTTGACACAGGCCTTCAATTGACTTTACTATTGTTATTATTTGTTTTAAAAGAATATTTGCGATTAATTTTTTTTTCATCCCATTTCCTTTCTAATTTAGGGTGAAGAAAAGAAATTTTTCTTTCCTCAAAATGTCCTTCCTCTACAGTAAAAGAAAATGTCCTTCCGCTACAGTAAAAGAAAATGTCCTTCCGCTACAGTAAAAGAAAATGTCCTTCCTTAACAGTAAAAGTTGAACAATCACACACACAGTGATATGTATTAAGAAACATTTTACTTCCAATTTAATAGTTGCTAATGCAGCTTACAGCTATTGGTAACTTTTACATGTTCTTGTCACATTTTCAAGACATTATGGTAACTTTATTCAGTCCTTATTTTTTAATTATTTTTTTTTCCCAAAATTCTCCACTGATGCACAATATTGGTTTAAACTACTATTTGCCTGAACCTGTAATTCTTAATAAGGATTTGAAGCACTCACATTTTGTTCCCAGCATAATTACTTTGTTACAAATCTGTATAGCCGTATTAACTGACATGCAATATTTATAAACAAGATGCAAATATCAACTTTTTTTTTTTAATGTTTATTTTGAGATATTCTTAATGTCATAAAATTAAAAAGGAAATACAGAGTCTTGTTTTTCTTTTGTCTAATGTAATGAAGTGGCTTGAAAAAAAGTTAACAAACCAGCTAGTCTTGCTCTATGCCATCTAAATACATATCTAGACACGCATCATCTAGATACACAACGTATAGACACACAACATCTAGATAAACAAATAGATAACATCTAGATATAAAACATCTAGATATGCTACATCTAGACACAATATCTAGAAACAACATCTAGATTCACAACATATAGATACGTAACATCTAGATACACAACATCTAGACACAACATCTAGATACACAACATCTTTAAACACACAACATTAGTTTAGAATCATTTTTAGACACACCAATTTGTAGTCATTCACTTAATTGTTCTTCAAAATCCTAAAATAAGAGTGTTATTTATTTTTGTTTGTGAAACCAAATAGCAACATTTGGACAGACATTCTTAACGAGGCACAATAGCAACATTTGGACAGACATTCTTAACGAGGCACAAAAGCAATATTTGGACAGACATTCTCAACAAGGCACAATAGCAACATTTGGACAGACATTCTTAACGAGGCACAATAGCAACATTTGGACAGACATTCTTAACTAGGCAATATATCAACATTTGGACAGACATTCTTAACAAGGCACAATAGCAACATTTGGACAGACATTCTTAACTAGGCACAATAGCAACATTTGGACAGACATTCTTAACAAGGCACAATAGCAACATTTGGACAGACTTTCTTAACGAGGCACAATAGCAACATTTGGACAGACTTTCTTAACGAGACACAATAGCAACATTTGGACAGACTTTCTTAACGAGGCACAATAGCAACATTTGGACATACTTTCTTAACGAGGCACAATAGCAACATTTGGACAGACAGTTGTAGGGGTTAAAAAGCAACATTTGGATGACCTGGCGCCGTCCTATTTTAAAGCGCTCATCATGACTCATGACGCCTTATGTTCCCACTAGATCACTCCGTTCATCCGATAGTGCTAAACTCTGGATACCGTGAGTCCGCCTTGAGACCTACGGAAGGTTTTTGCTGGCCCAAGAATCTGGAACGTCTTTCCTGTCGCTCTCAGAAGCAGCCAGCCACTGCAGTCTTTCACAACTAAGTTGAAAACACATGTTTTTCACACTCACCTGGTGTGGTGATGTAGTCTACCTCCTTGTTTCCAGCTTGCTCATATTCCTCGATGTAATTTGTATATTGTTGCGTTTTGTATTTCATTTGTGGAAAAATATAAATTGTCATATATGGTTGACTTTGTACCGCGCTTCGAGCCTTAATTAGGGATGAAGCGTGTTTTTGAAATAACTTTTTATTATTATTAACATTTGGACAGACAATCTTAATGAGTTAAAATAGCAACATTTGGACAGACAATCTTAATGAGTTAAAATAGCAACATTTGGACAGACAATCTTAATGAGTTAAAATAGCAACATTTGGACAGACAATCTTAATGAGTTAAAATAGCAACATTTGGACAGACAATCTTAATGAGTTAAAATAGCAACATTTGGACAGACAATCTTAATGAGTTAAAATAGCAACATTTGGACAGACAATCTTAATTAAGAATTCCAATTAAACAGAAAAAACAAAACGGAAATTGCTGTGAAACAATCTCAATTTAATTATCAAATACATTTCAGAAACCAAGCATGTACTTTATTCGTTTTGGTAATGGGTGACTATAGGATAGCAGCTAATCTAGTGGATACAAAGTAATACAATTGAAATAATAAATTATGAGAGGCCTATGATGCACATGAGGTACCCATATGAGCTAAACCAACTTGTGATCATCACCAATGTATAGAAAATGCTGGCCTTTGTTACCAGTGACAGTGTAGAGTATATACCAGCACTTGCATGATGTATTTGGTTTTGTTTAAATTTGAATTCTGATATTCAAGATGGCATTCGTTCATTCAGTTCAAATCCATGTGTAGAATTCGCTGGACGAAATCAAAAGGTCCTTGGATTTTTCTTTAGGAGGATAAGCTGGTTCCCTAGACAGCCAATGACCTACATGCAGCTGGATACCCAAGAGAACATCATGTATGGATGATACAGCCCTACATGCAGCTGGATACCCAAGGGAACATCATGTATGGATGATACAGCTTGGGACCAGTAGCTTAGCATGAGTTTTCACATGTGCCAATGTCATACCGCCTGCGGGACTCCATTTCCGGGTTTTGAATTTAGAGTTTCCTTCTCTTAGATGAGTTGCCACCAAATGTTAACGAGAGTTTCCTTCTCTTGGATGAGTTGCCACCAAATGTTAACGAGGGTTTCCTTCTCTTAGATGAGTTGCCACCAAATGTTAACGAGGGTTTCCTTCTCTTAGATGAGTTGCCACCAAATGTTATCGAGGATGCTGGTGATGTTGTTTTTTTACTTTTTTTTACTTGTCTTGGCTTTGCAGGGGATTGAACTCCAGTCCAAAAGCTTGAGACTGTCTTAGTTTAGACCGCCCTGGCGTGGCCCTGGCACCCAATAGGCTATCAATAGAGCGAGGCTGCACCTACTCATAAATTCCATCCATCACAATCTACGGAGGAAAATCAAAACGGCCAGTAGCAATTCACAACAATACAGGTGTAATTAGTTGAGCGTTGTGAGTTGAGAATAATTTTGTTTTTTCGTATGGACCTTCAAGGTCGTGGCGACTATGGTCAAGTATGTTTTGCATTGCCCCCACCCCCATATCAAAACACTGGCGGTGCGTGGATCATAAAACTGTATTGTTGAGGGATGAATTTGGAGATTTCCATACAGTTGGCCAAGAACTCATCTCATTCAAATGTTGAGTTCATTTACACAAGGCTGATAATATTGGAAGATAACATGTAAATTTTATGACAAATGACTATTAAATTCATTTTTTGGACCGAGCTATTGCTCTTCTATGGCCCCGGCAAGCAGTTTTACAGACATGCCCCATCTGTTGGGCATTACCGTAAATTAGACTTTAACGAGGATGTCTTGGTGGATTCCCCGCCACTCTACTCGCTATCGGACACTCTGCTACAAGTATGTGCTCTACTGTTTCCAGCGCCCGTCCACACTGACGGCAGCTCGGATCCCGAAGCGGATGTAACCTATTCAGGTAGTTCCGGGCTTTTGTGTTCGGGCTTAAGGTGCCACCATTGGTCACCTTTTCTATTAGGTTCTGGCATGTTCGGTATAGCTTGCGGCCTGTCTGTCCGTTTTCCAAATTCTGAAGCCATTCCTCCTTGAAGAGTTCCTTAATCCAGACTTTGACCCCCCACCCCACCAAATTGGGTCATTGGTGTGTTTGGTTGTGGCTGGCCAGAGACTTGCCACGCTACATAGTCAGCTCTATCATTTTGGGGTAGTCCCGCACCACCAGGGATCCATTGAAAGGTCACATCACCTCCGTGTGACTGTATGTCTTGTATGAGCTCCAAAACTGCATTGGCCATTTGGTTTGACAGTATGTTGGACTGTCTGCAGGACTGTCTGTAGGTCTATTGTTTAAAGACCGGCAGGTAGAGTGTAGGACTGTGTGTCTTGTATGAGCTCCAAAACTGCATTGGCCATTTGGTTTGACAGTATGTTGGACTGTCTGCAGGACTGTCTGTAGGTCTATTGTTTAAAGACCGGCAGGTAGAGTGTAGGACTGTATGTCTTGTATGAGCTCCAAAACTGCATTGGCCATTTGGTTTGACAGTATGTTGGACTGTCTGCAGGACTGTCTGTAGGTCTATTGTTTAAAGACCGGCAGGTAGAGTGTAGGACTGTATGTCTTGTATGAGCTCCAAAACTGCATTGGCCATTATGTTTGACAGTATGTTGGACTGTCTGCAGGACTGTCTGTAGGTCTATTGTTTAAAGACCGGCAGGTAGAGTGTAGGACTGTATGTCTTGTATGAGCTCCAAAACTGCATTGGCCATTATGTTTGACAGTATGTTGGACTGTCTGCAGGACTGTCTGTAGGTCTATTGTTTAAAGACCGGCAGGTAGAGTGTAGGACTGTATGTCTTGTATGAGCTCCAAAACTGCATTGGCCATTATGTTTGACAGTATGTTGGACTGTCTGCAGGACTGTCTGTAGGTCTATTGTTTAAAGACCGGCAGGTAGAGTGTAGGACTGTATGTCTTGTATGAGCTCCAAAACTGCATTGGCCATTATGTTTGACAGTATGTTGGACTGTCTGCAGGACTGTCTGTAGGTCTATTGTTTAAAGACCGGCAGGTAGAGTGTAGGACTGTATGTCTTGTATGAGCTCCAAAACTGCATTGGCCATTATGTTTGACAGTATGTTGGACTGTCTGCAGGACTGTCTGTAGGTCTATTGTTTAAAGACCGGCAGGTAGAGTGTAGGACTGTATGTCTTGTATGAGCTCCAAAACTGCATTGGCCATTATGTTTGACAGTATGTTGGACTGTCTGCAGGACTGTCTGTAGGTCTATTGTTTAAAGACCGGCAGGTAGAGTGTAGGACTGTATGTCTTGTATGAGCTCCAAAACTGCATTGGCCATTATGTTTGACAGTATGTTGGACTGTCTGCAGGACTGTCTGTAGGTCTATTGTTTAAAGACCGGCAGGTAGAGTGTAGGACTGTATGTCTTGTATGAGCTCCAAAACTGCATTGGCCATTATGTTTGACAGTATGTTGGACTGTCTGCAGGACTGTCTGTAGGTCTATTGTTTAAAGACCGGCAGGTAGAGTGTAGGACTGTATGTAGGTCTATTGATTAAAGGCCGGCAGGTAAAGTGTAGGACTGTTTATAGGGCTATAGTTTAAAGGCCGGCAGGTAAAGTGTAGGACTGTTTATAGGGCTATAGTTTAAAGGCCGGCAGGTAAAGTGTAGGACTGTTTATAGGGCTATAGTTTAAAGGCCGGCAGGTAAAGTGTAGGACTGTTTATAGGGCTATAGTTTAAAGGCCGGCATAAATTAGAGAAAATGAGAAGTTAACTCGTTTTTTTTTTTTGTTTTTTGTAACGCTTTGACCCACGGGTATTTTCTCAAAATACTCGGATACGGTGTAAAAGACCTGCGCCCGGTTAACCATTATTATACAACATTAGGGTATATAACGGCCGCCTTATGCAGTGTCATCGCGCCCCTTCCTCCTGCCCTCTGACCTCAGCTGTTCAAAATCAACATACCATGTGTGTCGCCATGTCTTTAAATTGATTGAACAAGACATGTCATTGTTTACAATCTGACACTGAGTCGGACAATCAAACTACAGGACACGGTAATCGAAGGAACTCTCTCAGGTGTCCTACATATGTACCATGATCACGTTGTCGTGCCCATCGCAGAACGATTATAAACTATTTTATTCACGGTTCTTTTTATGTTGATTTCGTGTCTGGTTGGTTCTGTCAAGATCTTGTGTGTAATCAATTGCGGCACCCCAGATCTTGTGTGTAATCAATTGCGGCACCCCAAGATCTTGTGTGTAATCAATTGCGGCACCCCAAGATCTTGTGTGTAATCAAGTGTGGCGCCCCAAGATTGTGTGTGTAATCAAGTGTGGTGCCCCAAGATTGTGTGAGTAATCAAGTGTGGCACCCCAAGGTTGTGTGTGTAATCAATTGTGGCGCCCAAGATCGTGTGTGTAATCAAGTCTGGCGCCCCAAGATCTTGTGTGTAATCAAGTGTGGCGCCCCAAGATCGTGTGTGTAATCAATTGTAGTGCGCCAACATTGTGTGTGTGTATGTTTTGTAGTAACATAATTTTGCCCTCTCCCCGGAGAGTTTTTGGATAAATTGAAATTGCGGGGATTTCTATGGTTTGGATTTGATGGAGATGCGTGAAGAAAAGAAGAAACCGTCATGTGACTTATTGTCTTTGTGCACGAGACGCCTCCAATAACTTATTCATATCATTCATTTGTAATTTAAAGGGTGTGTTAAATATTATATACCGGTGCTCAATCCTACAGTCTGACATGTGTCTCGACTTAATATCGCGTTTTTGTCTGTTTTACACCTCAGGATTTTTATACTGTATAACCCCATTGTTTTGTCTGTATACACCCCACGGTTTTGTCTGTATACACCCCATGGTTTTGTCTGTGTACACCCCATGGTTTTGCCTGTATGCACCCCATGGTTTTGTCTGTATACACCCCATAGTATTGTCTGTATACACCCCATGGTTTTGTTTGTATACACCCTATGGTTTTGTTTGTATACACCCCATGGTTTTGTCTATATCCACTCACGTTTTTGTCTGTATCCACTCAATGGTTTTGCCTGCATCCACCCCATGGCTTTCTCTCCATACACTCCATGGTTTTGTCTGTATCCACTCCACGTTTTTGTCTGTATCCACTCCATGATTTTGTCTGTATCCTACCCATGGTTTTATCTGTACCTACTCCATGGTTTTGTCTGTATCCACTTCATGGCTTTGTCTGCATCCACCCCATGGCTTTGTCTGCATCCACCCCATGGCTTTGTCTGCATCCATTCCATGGTTTTGTCCGTATCCACTCCTCAACAGCGTCTGAGGAGTGGGAGAGCTGCGTGGACCTTGTTCCTAAACTTAAGCGGCGCACCAGGTAAGTTTTGTGTCAATCAATTCTGCGACCGCGATCAGGTGACTGCGACTGCGCGCAGCGGGACAACGCCCGATCAAGCCGCTTTGTTTTGTTGGATGTTTTCTGCCTACAAGGATCTAAAATGCGATCGTCTTCAGATCAGTTCGGTGACATGGATTTACCCAATAACAAGGAAGGCGTTGTGTTAGAATCTTTTCGGTAAACTCCAAAGTTGAACACGGAGTTCCGCAGCCT
This sequence comes from Lymnaea stagnalis, assembly GCA_964033795.1. Taxonomy (NCBI): domain Eukaryota; kingdom Metazoa; phylum Mollusca; class Gastropoda; family Lymnaeidae; genus Lymnaea; species Lymnaea stagnalis. The sequence goes on from CAXITT010000290.1 coordinate 217,203, forward strand.
GACTGCAGTGAAGGATTCTCAGTTCTACTGGTTGCTGTTTTGATGACATGCCAGTGGATAGCACTTGGTGAACTAAAGAGCTGGTAAGTTTGCTGACAAAGATTTGGTTTTTTTAAAGCTGATCAATAATATTTAGTGAAGGTGGGCGTGGCATAATGGTTAATGTCTTCCCTGGCTGTGTGTGTGTGTGTTTGTGTTGTTGTTTTTGGGCATGTAATAACCCATGAAATCAGTTAAACTATAACCGCAAAAAATAAGTTTAGTTATGGGGCTGGGGTGACAATATCTTGGACTATTGGTGTGATACAATATCTTGGTCCATTGGTGTGGTACAATTACTTGGTCTATTGGTGTGGTACAATATCTTGGTCTATTGATGTGGTACAATATCTTGGTCTATTGGTGTGGTACAATTACTTGGTCTGTTGGTGTGGTACACTATCTTGGTCTATTGGTGTGGTACAATATCTTGGTCTATTGATGTGGTACAATATCTTGGTCTATTGGTGTGGTACAATTACTTGGTCTATTGGTGTGGTACAATTACTTGGTCTATTGGTGTGGTACAATATCTTGGTCTATTGATGTGGTACAATATCTTGGTCTATTGGTGTGTTACAATTACTTGGTCTGTTGGTGTGGTACACTATCTTGGTCTATTGGTGTGGTACAATATCTTGGACTATTGGTGTGATACAATATCTTGGTCCATTGGTGTGGTACAATTACTTGGTCTATTGGTGTGGTACAATATCTTGGTCTATTGATGTGGTACAATATCTTGGTCTATTGGTGTGGTACAATTACTTGGTCTGTTGGTGTGGTACACTATCTTGGTCTATTGGTGTGGTACAATATCTTGGTCTATTGGTGTGGTACAATATCTTGGTCTATTGGTGTGGTACAATTACTTGGTCTATTGGTGTGGTACAATATCTTGGTCTTTTGGTGTGGTACAATATCTTGGTCTATTGGTGTGGTACAATTACTTGGTCTGTTGGTGTGGTACAATATCTTGGTCTATTGGTGTGGTACAATATCTTGGTCTATTGGTGTGGTACAATATCTTGGTCTATTGATGTGGTACAATATCTTGGTCTATTGGTGTGGTACAATTACTTGGTCTGTTGGTGTGGTACACTATCTTGGTCTATTGGAATGGTACAATATCTTGGTCTATTGGAGTGGTCCAGTTTCTTGGTCTAGTTCAGAGGTCACGTCGTTAAAGTTAATTTGTCTTATTCAACCAAATATATAAATATAAGTTTTTTTTAATGAATTTCTAGGAGCACTGTCAACCAAATTGCCGGCATGTGTAAAACTTTCTAAAAACAAACGAACCTTTCTAAACCCATCTTAAACAAACCAACCTGTCTCAAAACCTCCTGATTCAATACAACCTGCTCTAAACCTTATGAAACATAAAACAAAACAACCTGGCTATCTGATGAAACCAACCCAAGCACAACCAACCCAAGCACAACCAACCCAAGCACAACCAACCCAAGCACAACCAACCCAAGCACAACCAACCCAAGCACAACCAACCCAAGCACAACCAACCCAAGCACAACCAACCCAGTTAGGATCATATTATACGGGTTTAATCTTCACTGGTATCATCTGTAATAGAATAATTTCTACTGCTGTATTCTGCTCTGGTATAAAGTAAATCTTCTCTGTAGTGACTTCAGACATTGTACTTTAGATTTCTTGATGAGTTTTAATGGGTTCCTCTCTAGACTTCTTGATATGATTTTAATGGGTTCCTCTCTAGATTTCTTGATATGATTTTAATGGCTTCCTCTCTAGACCTCTTGAAATGATTTTAATGGCTTCCTCTCTAGATTTCTTGATATGATTTTAATGGCTTCCTCTCTAGACTTCTTGATATGATTTTAATGGCTTCCTCTCCAGACTTCTTGATATGATTTTAATGGCTTCCTCTCTAGACTTCTTGATATGATGTTAATGGCTTCCTCTCCAGACTTCTTGATATGATGTTAGTGGCTTCCTCTCCAGACTTCTTGATATGATTTTAATGGCTTCCTCTCCAGACTTCTTGATATGATTTTAATGGCTTCCTCTCCAGACTTCTTGATATGATTTAAATGGCTTCCTCTCCAGACTTCTTGATATGATGTTAGTGGCTTCCTCTCCAGACTTCTTGATATGATTTAAATGGCTTCCTCTCCAGACTTCTTGATAGGATGTTAATGGCTTCCTCTCCAGACTTCTTGATATGATGTTAGTGGCTTCCTCTCCAGATTTCTTGATATGATTTAAATGGCTTCCTCTCCAGACTTCTTGATATGATGTTAGTGGCTTCCTCTCCAGACTTCTTGATATGATGTTAGTGGCTTCCTCTCCAGACTTCTTGATATGATGTTAGGGGCTTCCTCTCCAGATTTCTTGATATGATGTTAGTGGCTTCCTCTCCAGACTTCTTGATATGATTTAAATGGCTTCCTCTCCAGACTTCTTGATATGATGTTAGTGGCTTCCTCTCCAGACTTCTTGATATGATGTTAGTGGCTTCCTCTCCAGATTTCTTGATATGATGTTAGTGGCTTCCTCTCCAGATTTCTTGATATGATGTTAGTGGCTTCCTCTCCAGATTTCTTGATATGATGTTAGTGGCTTCCTTTAACCTAAATTCTCCACGTTCTGAAGGGCATCAGTATTTTGTTTGGTTTTATTATAATTATTTTAAAAAGTTAGATCTTGATTTCTGGGATAGTTAGGTTTCAAAGATTCTTTACTACAAGGGACTGCTGGATTGTAGGGATTTGTTAGTATAAGGGACTGCTGGATTGTAGGGATTTGTTAGTATAAGGGACAGCTGTATTGTAGGGATTTGTTAGTATAAGGGACTGCTGGATTGTAGGGATTTGTTAGTATAAGGGACTGCTGGATTGTAGGGATTTGTTAGTATAAGGGACTGCTGGATTGTAGGGATTTGTTAGTATACGGGACAGCTGTATTGTAGGGATTTGTTAGTATAAGGGACAGCTGGATTGTAGGGATTTGTTAGTATAAGGGACATCTGGATTTTAAAGGCTTAATTAGTATAAGGGACTGTTGGATTTTGGGGATTATTTAGTATAAAGGGCAGCTAGATGTAGGGATTAGTTAGTATATGGGAGAACTGGATTTTAGGGATTAGTTAGTATAAGAGACAGCTGGATTTTAGGGATTAGTTAGTATAAGAGACAGCTGGATTTTAGGGATTAGTTAGTATAAGAGACAGCTGGATTTTAGGGATTAGTTAGTATAAGAGACAGCTGGATTTTAGGGATTAGTTAGTATAAGAGACAGCTGGATTTTAGGGATTAGTTAGTATAAGAGACAGCTGGATTTTAGGGATTAGTTAGTATAAGAGACAGCTGGATTTTAGGGATTAGTTAGTATAAGAGACAGCTGGGTTTTAGGGATTTGTTAGTTAAGGGACGGCTGAATTGTAGGGATTAGTTTGTGTCAGGGAGATACAAGAGACTGCTTAATAGTAGGGTTTGCTTAGCATTAAGGGACATCTGGATTTTAGGGATTATTTAATATCAGGGGAGCTGGATTTGTGGATTAGTTATTATAAAGGACTGCTGAATATTACGTTTTAGCTAGTATAAAGGGCAGCTGCATTATAGTGATTAGTTAGTATCAGGGAGAGCTGGATTTTAAGGATTAGTTAGTATAAGGGACTGCTGAATATTAAGTTTTAGTTAGTACAAAGGGCAGCTGCATAAATAGGGATTATTTAGTATAAGAGACAGCTGGATTATAGGGATTTGGTAGTTTAGAGACAGCTGGATTATAGGGACTTGGTAGTTAAGAGACAGCTGGATTGTAGGAATAGTTAGTACAAGGTACTGCTGGATTTTAGGGATGTGTTAGTATAGGAGATTGCTGGATATTAAGGATTATTTGGTATAAAGGGCAGCTGGATTGTAGGGATTAGTTAATATAAGAGATAGCTGGATTTTAGGGATGATTTAGTACATAGGGCAGCATGATTTTAGGGATTTGTTAGTATCAGGGACAACTGGATTTGAGGGATTCTGCATTTTTCCGTTTGCAACTTTGTTTCTTGGGTTTTTTTTCCAGGGAAAGTTGTGTTTTATATTCGGTAATTTAAAAACCAAAAACTTCACTATACATCGAAGGGTTTGAAGTCAACACTTGGGGGCTTGACAATGAATGGCGTGAAGTATCAGCCAGGTGTGAATTCCCCCCTCCACTGTCCATGACAAAAGACTGTGTGCTCTGATAATCTGGCTACTTGTGGGGGCCACGCTGCACCGCACGGTCACACAATCGGCCACTGGCTGCACATTGCACAGACGTAGCGTGAACAGATGATCTAATCCAGGGGTCTGACCTTACACATCTTGTCTGACGAGTTCGAATCCCACGTTTTTATGCCAGCCCCGTGGTCCGTAGAGTTTGCTGATCCGTTTAGGTTGGTGGTCCGTATAGTTTGGTGGTCTGTATAGGTTGGTGGTCCGTATAGGCTGGTGGTCTGTAGAGCTTGGTGGCTCGTAGAGGTTGGTGGTCTGTATAGGTTGGTGCTCCGTATAGGTTGGTGGTCCGTATAGGTTGGTGGCCCGTATAGGTTGGTGGCCAGTAGAGGTTGGTGGCCTGTAGAGGTTGGTGGTCTGTATAGGTTGGTGGCCCGTATATGTTGGTGGTCCGTGATGGTCGGTGGTCCGTAGAAGTTGGTGGTCCATATAGGTTGGTGGTCCGTATAGGCTGGTGGTCTGTAGAGCTTGGTGGCTCGTAGAGCTTGCTGGCTCGTAGAGGTTGGTGGTCTGTATAGGTTGGTGGTCCGTATAGGTTGGTGGTCTGTATAGGTTCTTGGCCCGTATAGGTTGGTGGCCAGTAGAGTTGGGTGGCCTGTAGAGGTTGGTGGTCTGGATAGGTTGGTGGCCCGTATAGGTTGGTGGTCCGTGAAGGTCTGTGGTCCGTAGAAGTTGGTGGCTACTAATGGTTTGTCGTCCGTATAGGTTGGTGGTCCGTATAGGTTGGTGGTCCATGAAGGTTGGTGGTAAAGCCTGCTGATCTGTGGTCGGTATTGAAGAAGACAAATAATTTAAATAATCTTGGTTCAGATATCAGGGGATATCAACTTATCAGGGGATATCAACTTATCAGGGGATATCAACTTCAGTAAAATAATTTAATTTGTTAGGGAATTGCATTTAAAAAAGGGCACCCCCAACATATAAGACAACGATAGGGCACCCCCAACATATAAGACAACGATAGGGCACCCCCAACATATAAGACAACGATAGGGCACCCAACGATAGGGCACCCCCAACATATAAGACAACGATAGGGCACCCCCAACATATAAGACAATGATAGGGCACCCCCAATATTTAAGACAACGATAGAGCACCCCCAACATATAAGACAATGATAGGGCACCCCCAATATTTAAGACAACGATAGGGCACCCCCAACATATAAGACAATGATAGGGCACCCCCAATATTTAAGACAACGATAAATGAATAATAAACGAATTAATTAAATACAAGAGAGTATAATTGAAGATTCTCCAGAGTTCACGTGTAGTCAGCTGTTGGCTGCAATTCGGTTTGTTAACATCGCTCATGTTAACACTGACTTGGAGAGAGAATTCCTCGCTTCTACAAACCGAAGAGAAACGAGCTTCTTTGAAACTAGAAGGAATATCTCTTTATCAATTTAACCTCTGGACACGTCAATAAAAAGATTATGGCGCTAAGGGTGGTTCAATGATTAAGTCCGCTAAGACGGGGTTCGGTTGCCATATGCGTACGTACATGTGTTGACAAAAATGGTGAGGGAGGTGTTTGAATAAGTTGTGGACATTATGAACATACCACTAGAGTTATTTTCTTATGACAAATGCTCTTTTTTTTTTTTTTTTTTTTTTTTTTTTTTTTTTTTTTTTTTTTTTTTTTTTTTTTTTTTTTTTTTTTTTTTTTTTTTAAATTTTAGTTTTAATTCTATAATATTAAGTGACTTTCAGTAACCAAATATAATGGTATTGAATGAGTACAATCGATAACTGAATATAATGGTATTGGATGAGTGCAATCGATAACTGAATATCATGGTATTAGACGATTAAAATCGATAACTGAATATAATGGTATTCGATGAGTACAATCGATAACTGAATATAATGGCATTGGATGAGTACAATCGATAACTGAATATAATGCTATTGGCTGAGTACAATCGATAACCAATTATAATGGTATTGGATGAGTACAATCGATATTAGAGAAAACGAAAGTTCAACAAAGAGCTAAAAATCTTGTTTGAAAGATGTTGGGATTGCCTGCCTGGGTAAATAAACATTCAATTTTGATTTTAACCTTTTGTTTTTCCATAATACACACCAGGGGTCGCCAGGGAAACTCAGATGTTTCGGAATTTTTCTAAACCAGCTGCATTTGAGCGAGACAGCATGCGAGAGCGCCACCAAGCGAGTCAAATAGTCAGCACTGATCTGATTAGCGAGCAGGGCATGTCTTCGCCATTGACCGGAAGTACAGCGAACGATATCCATTCCAATCATGCCGGTTTCCCCCAGCCGTCTGCTTCAAGTGGACCTCAGAAAGGCGGGTACACAACGTCCATCTTCGTTGGCGGGAAAGCGTCGCAGCAGTCGACAGTCGTGACGCACCATCAGACTCACGATGACGGCCCCAAGCTCCGGCAGACGAACGGATCCTCGGCGAAACTGCCACGCTCCGTTTCCCTCTCACAAGACAACAACTCGCGCAGCGCCCAGCGCGAACTTGAAATACAGAAACGTTTCTCGGACATATCCTTAGAAGTCGGTGCATCTCACTCGCATTCAAATGGCACCAATCGCCTGCCTCAAAAACATTCCAATGGGGGTGTCACCGCTCACACTAGCCACGCGAACTTCAAGTCGAAGCCAAACGCCAGACCGGACAACCAGATCTCCTTAACTCATGGTCAAAGTGACATCGAAAAATCTCAGGCGCAAGAACGGGTGCCGGAGAGACACGGACACGAAAGAAACGTGCCGAACGGACACTTAACGGATGTACTCAACCCGAGGGGCACACCGTTCACCCAATCGACGTTTAACGTCATCCCGTCGCCTCCGCCGCTGACAGACGTGGGGTTCGCCGGACGCAGGGATGTGCGTGACCCGACCTCGGTCAAGGAGAAGCAGATTGTTAGCGCCAAGGGCACGGTGAGGGGCTTCAAGAACAGAGTGAGGGCGGGGATCGCCACCTTTTGGGCGCAGACCCAAGATCCGGTAAGCCGATTGTTTGTGTTTATCTTCTCTGTCTGTGTGTGCGTGCGTGTGTGTGTGTGTGTGTGTGTGTGTGTGTGTGTGTGTGTGTATGTTTGCGGTGTGTGGCCGAGGGGATTGTTTGCACGGGACTGGACAAGTGCAACGGAAACTGGTCAGTAGTGTGTTCATCAAGATGTCCATGGTTCTCTCTTGTGTTGCTAGGTTCCATTACAGTACTTAAAATATCGGGACACAAATAGGGGACAAAGGTGTTTGAATTGGAGTTGGCATTAGGGTTGTGCATAGGGGTGGACACTGGGGTTGTGCATAGGGGTGGACACTTGGGGTTGTGAATAGGGGTGGATACTTGGGGTTGTGAATAGGGGGTCAACATTGGAGTTATGAATAGTGGTGGACACTGGAATTGTGAATAGGGGTGGAAATTGGGGTTGTGAATAGGGGTGGGCACTGGGGTTGAGAGTAGGGTTGGACTTTGGGTTTGTGACTGGAGGTGGAGATTGTGGTTGTGAAAGGGGTTAAACATGGGCAATACATCAGAGTCTACAATGTATGGTCAATTTTATTTTAACTGGGGGTGGTTTTAATATGGTTGGGGGGAGGGGGGCGTTTTTTTTTACTTATTCTAAAAATACAAATTTAAAAATAATATTCTACCTAGTGACTGTATAATGTCAAGATCAAGATAAGAGAAATACAGGGAGGACTGCCTTCAAGTTGAAGCATTAAGAAATATACAAAGTGTAGAGGGACAATACTGTTGTATGTTTTCTGTTAATCTTAAAGGCAAATTCTTAGATTTCATTGGTCATCCCGTAGTTGGATATGTCGGCCATTTCCTGTCCCGTTAATCTCATAGACAAATTCTTATATTTTATTGGTCATCCCGTAGTTGAATATGTCGACCATTTCCTGTCCTGTTAATCTCATAGGCAAATTCTTATATTTTATTGGTCATCCCGTAGTTGAATATGTCGACCATTTCCTGTCCTGTTAATCTCATAGGCAAATTCTTATATTTTATTGGTCATCCTGTAGTTGAATATGTCGACCATTTCCTGTCCCGTTAATCTCATAGGCAAATTCTTAGATTTTTTTGGTCATCCCGTAGTTGAATATGTAGACCATTTCCTGTCCTGTTAATCTCACTGTTAAAAGTGAACCCACTACCTTGTCTTCCATCCCCAAGTTGCAAGACCGCACAGCGTACATCTATCATGTTGTAAGACCGTACAGCGTACATCTATCATATTGTAAGACCATACAGCGTAAATCTATCATGTTGTAAGAAACGGGCAGTCATTGCTCAGCGTGGAGATAACGATTGATGAAGGGTCTGGCTGTCGGAGGCCGGAGTCAGGAATAAATTTGTCACGGCCTTGAGAGTTTGGTGTCATCTTACAAACCATGACTGTGTCCTTGACTATGGCCTTGACTGTGTCCTCGACATATGTAAAGGGAACTAATATAATGAAACAAAAATTGCAATCAGTTTCAAACAAGAGAGACAATCTCCTTAGTCAGCCACGATATTGAGCTCTAATATATCACAATATCCTCTGACAATGTGTGGGTGGTTTTGTATTTAGTTTGTTTGTCTGTTCTAAAAGAGATTAGGCTATAAAATGATCATCTCAGGTTGAATCGAATCAGAACAGAAAACTATCTGACCCGTTTCCGGTCATTTCGTTTGCGAGTGTGATCGATTGTTTGCGAGTGTGATCGATTGTTTGCGAGTGTGACAACTTTTAGCGCCGACTCTCCAATGTTTCTCTGACGTCAACGATCGACTCCATTATCATTGTGATCGTGTTTGTCGTGTGCTAATAAGGAACATCCGGTCTTAAGAGTTCTCTCACCTTGACGAGACGCTCTCCCTTGAAAAGAGACCTTTTGTATTCTTCTCAAGGTTTTTTTTTTAAACGAATGTTGGCTTATGAAGAATGTTTAATGTTGATATTTTTTAGAGCATTGCCAGGAAAGACTTGACGGAACTTATTTAATGAATAGATTTCTTTGCTTAACTTATAGATTTTTAAAAACAATTGAATTTTTTTTTTTTTTTTTTTTTTTTGTGGGGGGTCGGGGTGGTGCTGTTACTGTTCCTTTTATCTGCCAATGAGTTCTAGTGAGTGACAATGAACAGTGAGTAAATGTCATTGCGTTCAAATAGAAGTCTACGTGCATTTTGTTTAGCTTGGGGTTTTACCCCATCTTTTCTTGGTTGGAATCAAGTGGGTTGTTAACCTGTTAAGTTAAGCGTTGGGGTGACCGGGGGGGGGGCGTTATGAAAAGGGAATCTGTATCTATAAATAACTAAATAGATCTCCATATTACACCCCCAGACGTTCATGGTAAACATAGTCTGGTTTTCTTACACTAGGTCAGTGGTTCTTAGCCTTTTTGAAGGTACCGAACCCACCAGTTTCATATGCGCATTCAACGAACCCTTCTTAATAGAAAAAATAAAATATGCTTTTTTTCCGATTTTTTTTTTTGGACCTCCGCCGAACCCTTGAGACTGAATCACCCAACCCTTGGGGTTCGATCGAACCCAGGTTAAGAACCACTGCACTAGGTTGACCAAATCGTGAACTGGAAAAAAACGGGACGCACCCAAGGAGGGTTGGGGAGGGGGGATACTCTCCAGCTAAAGGGGGTCGGGGGGGGTCACCGACGGAAACTGTTATTAAAATATGCTCATTTTAACTATTTTGAGACCTTGAAATCTTTTTTTTTTTTAAATATAAATTAACTTTTGCAATTTAATTTCAACTCTGAGGCATATCATAAACGAAAGCAATAATTTTGCAGTGAATCCTTATTTATTTATACAGACTTTACAACTTAATACAACACAACAAATGGAATTTCTCTAGTCTAGGATTTAAATTGAGGATATTTGGCTGTTGTCCCAGCCTTTGTTAAAACCTCCTTCTTATCTGATATGAGAAAATGTGTTTGGTTTTAGAAACGGAACATTTAGGCGTCCCGAGAGACTTTTTCGGGACACCGGGTACGATCGTGAAAAAACGGGACAATCCCGCTTTTACGGGACGTTTGGTCACCCTAAAGTCTTACACAGGTTTTCAATCTACACACACTATTCACAGCCACAATTATAAGCCGTTGTTTGTAAAATGCGATTAACTGATTAGGTGCATTGGCTTTAAAGGGTTTCGTGTTATAGATGAAATGGACCATCTCAGGGTCCTTCTATAATAGCATTGATTGACAGCACCAACTTGAAATGACGTCAACAACTAACGAAACTAACGACCTATAAGGCTTGTCATTTAATGCCGGAAATCTATTAATAGAACTGATGTCATCATTACTCATCATCCGGGTACTCGGCGCGGACAAAATGTCAACACTGTTCAGTATTACTATGTTAGCGAAGTGTCCCTGAAACTTGTTTACAACTCTATTTTACGAAATCTTTTACACATTTTTTTACTTCTATTTTCTGAAATGAGACTCCATTGCGCGTACGACCAGATGTAACAGTAACTCTAGATACAAGGATCGTCCGAACGATATGCTGAAACACACTATAAGCTGCCATGTTTTCAGCACTATTTGTCCACCGACCTCTTAAAAATAGTACGCTATGACGTTTTCCGGTCTGATAACGCCAAAGCCTATTTGAACAGTTCTTGATTTCATTTAGTTTCGACTCTAAATCCCAGTCCTTTGATTTGACGATAACTCATTACGGTCCAACAAATCATGCGACAGAACAAGACCGACCGGTGACAGTTGTGAGGTTAGCCAAACAACGGCATGATTTAGTTGCCTGTCAGTGTTCTTTATTGCCCTCCATTGTCTGTTAACTCCCCTGGATGGCGCCTGCAACCATCATCATCATCATCATCACGGCAGCCATTTAATCCTCTCGTTCATCAGGCGGTAGTACTAAATCGAAAAAATAAATATGTGCCACAACAAATGAATCGAAGGGATAATTGATAGACAATAGGGAGACATTACTAGGGGTTCTCAATCTAAAACGAGAAGAAATGTTTGATCTCTCAGTGGGTCTCGGCCTATTCATTTGAAGACTTATTATTAAAGGGTTCATGTGGAAAATAGAAGAAAAGAAATAAATAAAGTCGCATTAATCCTTATCAGTGTCAGATGGGACGAAATTATGAATTTGGGCGAAATGTGAAAACACTAAATTGAATTGTCGGTTTTATTCAAGTCACAAAATGGATTCTGCTCATGTCGTTAATATGTTCATTCAAGAAGGTTATCTTAAATAAGGATTCTTACATGTGTCTCGTTCATAGGTCATCTTAGGTAGGTAATCTTTAATTGGCCATCTTAAATAGATCATCTTAAATAGGTCATATTAAATAGGTCATCTTAAATAGGTCATCTTAAATAGGTCATCTTAAATAGGTCATCTTAAATATGTCATCTTAAATAGGTCATCTTAAATAGGTCATCTTAAATAGGTCATCTTAAATAGGTCATTTTAAATCGGCCATTTTAATAAGGTCATCTTAAATTGGTCATCTTAAATAGGTCATCTTGAATAGATCCTTTAAAATGTTTGGTCGAATGTTTAATTCATTCAAAATGTTTAGCGTTGAAGACTTAATGTTTCTGTCAATCGACGGAGGGGGAATCTTTAAGGGACTAGTGTGCCTGGAACAGCTTTCAATTATGATCAGGGGCTTTAATTAATTTACTTAATTGATCGTGGTAAACAATACACGGGGAGCCTGGTTGTTACTAATGGATAAGCTGTGTTTCAGGTGAAATTACAGGTGAGAAACATTGATGGCATCAGATCGATTAATGAAGTTTTTGTGATTTAAGTCATTGGTGGCGGTAGAATTAATGATGCACCATTTAACCCTGGGGAGATTTGGGGTTTGTGGTGTGGGGGGGGGGGGGGGGGGCGCTGACCAACAATAGCCACCCCTCAACACGAATTAGGGCTTAGTGTTTGGGGTAAGAATAGCCACCCCTCAACACGAATTAGGTCTTAGTGTTTGGGGTAAGGACGAGGAGGGGGGTAAGGACAAGAGGGCAGCTTCCTGGGACATGTAACACCACTCACTTGTTAGACATGGGGGGGGGGTGCAGTTGTGGCACATGAGTGCAGTAGGTAGTTATGGTTGCTTGGGTTTTTAAAAAAAGGGGGGGGGGCGTCTGAATGAAGTTGTAGTTTGGTCTTTATTGTGTAGCACATGTATTGCTTTTATTGATTGAGAGTTGATAGCTGTAAGCATGTAACCAGGTTAAACTATTCCCCCTGTGTAGACCTCCCAGCATGTAACCAGAGTAGTCATTCCCCTTGTGTAGACCCCAAGCATGTAACCAGGGTAGTCTATTCCCTTTGTGTAGACCCCAAGCATGTAACCAGGGTAGTCTATTCCCCCTGTGTAGACCCCCAGCATGTAACCAGGGTAGTCTATTCCCCCTGTGTAGACCCCCAGCATGTAACCAGGGTAGTCTATTCCCCCTGTTTAGACCCCCAGCATGTAACCAGGTTAGTCTATTCCCCTTGTGTAGACCCCCAGCATGTAACTAGGGTAGTCTATCCCCCCTGTGTAGAGCCCCCTCAAAGCATGGAACCAACTCCAGATTACAATTGTATAAAGTTGAATCATGCATTCCATTGGTTCTCAAAGTGGGCGGTGGAATAGCTTCAGTTTGTTTGGCGTTTGCATTATACTGAAAAGTTCTATCGCATGTTTGACGTTTGCATTAGCCTGAAAAGTTCTATCGCATGTTTGACGTTTGCATTATACTGAAAAGTTCTATCGCATGTTTGACGTTTGCATTAGACTGAAAAGTTCTATCGCATGTTTGACGTTTGCATTAGACTGAAAAGTTCTATCGCATGTTTGACGTTTAATTCTTGTCATCTTACTATCAGCCCTACACAGTCGTACAAACGAATTTCCTGAGTAATTATATTTACGGGATAACATGGGCTACAAAGAAGCGTTGGCCGAAAAAAACGTTTGAGAAACACTGATGTGTTTGTTCGTCGGTCTATTTTTATAAGGCCATTTAAAGCAAAAATGTATTTTCAATTTTTAAACCCATTATATTTAGAAAAGGAAAAATAAGATGACGTCATGCAAAAGGCTGATAGATCTTTTGTCGAACATCCCCCACCCCTCTCCCTTCCCTTCCCTTCCCCCACTTTCTCGGTTTATAAAACAGTTTAATCATTTTGTTTAAATTGATCAATTTTTATTTGTATTTGTTTGCTTCTTTTTTCCCTCTGCTTTAACAAAAAATGTGAGCTGTCAAGTTTCACTCACTGAAATGCTATCACTTCTCTGTGTTGCCAGCCGTTTATCCACAATTTCTCGATTTCATCCACTTTTAAAAACAATCTTTAAGACCTTCTTCCTTTTTTTCGCTTTTTAATTCTTTCCCCCCTTTTTTTTTCCATTACTTTACACACACACACACACACACACACACACACACACACTCCCACCCCTACCACTTTCCCTGTGTCCCTCTGTTCCCCCGAGGACTCCAGAGTTCCTACATATCCAGAACACAACAAACTGTCCAATGGCCATGCATGTCACNGCATACGAAAACTATTTCCCACCCACAACCACAATCCCACCTACTACCACCATCCCACCCACTACCACCATCCCACCCACTACCACCATCCCACCCACACACCCACCAACCCACCCCCACCCACACATTTCCGACGCATCAACCTTGAAATTTCAATAAAGCACGCATTTGTATTGTTTAAATGTGTGGAAAATTTACTTGTGATCGGTTATCCTTCAATGAAGTTTGGTTAGACCGAATAAGCAATTTTTTAATTTGGGGTCACCCCCCCCCCCTGAGATGGTGTCACCCGGTGTGATCCGCGCCACCACTCCCCATAGCTACGCCACTGAACCCATGTAGACGTATCAGTTAACTATGCAATGCTGGCTGGTGTAGTTTGGTATGTAGTCATTACTAAGATGAATGTTTTTACTTCATTTCTCAAAGCACTACAGAGCTGCATTGAAGTTTTACCCTATCACTCGCCCCTATGTCGAAATTTCAAGAATTGAATCCGGCTCACACCACTGACTTATGACATTTGCTTCCGTCAGAACTGTGCTGTCTTCTATCAGAACGTCAGAACTGTGCTGCCCTCTGTCAGAACGTCAGAACTGTGCTGCCCTCCATCAGGGCAGTCTCTCTATCTGAAGTTCCCGTCTTATTTCCATGATATGATTAATTAAAGGAGATCGAAACCTACCATGACCTTTGTGACGTCAACAAGCCAGGCCATGACGGTATAGCCCATGCTAATTAAGTGATTTGGGAGCAATGCTCTTAGGTCGCTGAAGTATTTTTTAATTTAAAATTTAAAAGAAATATATTTTTTTTAAAAAGAAATAAATAATTTCCAATGGTCATGTTAACCCCAAGTGAGATGAAACAAGCTATCTGAGCTCCTAAAAAATTGTATTGTTTTCAAGTTGAATGTACATACTCTTATGTCATTCTCAACGAGTGCGCAGCATGAAATAATTATTAGTGGTATAAAAATACTTGATCACCGCACTGTGATTATCCGGGTCTGCTGCCGGTGAATAGGATGATTGTGACCACTGATAGTGAGGGACCAAGACTGTGGTACGAGTGATGGCATGGGTAGTACAGGACGTTGAATTTGGATGTGAAGGGAGATGGGGTGCTGAAAGGGAGGATCTAAAATGTCAGAGAGACGAATGAAAGCCCAAAATTGGTCTTCCACCATATCAATACAGCTCTCAAACAGTTAGTTTACTTCTTGTCTTTACATAACAATTTTAATTTTTTAAAATAATTATGACCTTTGAATTGATTTATTTTTTAAAAAAGAAAGAAATTACTCATTACAACATGTAATCTGTCTCGTGTAACTTGTAATTAAACATTTAATATAAATTAGCTGTGAGAAACTTATTTTTGAAAAACTGTTGTAACCAATTTTCGTTAGTAGGTTTAAAATAAAAAAAACAACAGATTTTCAATATTAGCAAGCTTTGTTAAAATCTGCGTTTGAACACATTTGTAGAACCTGTTGATCGTAACCTGTTTTTGAATACCCTTGTTGAAAGATGCTTATCAGACTTTTTTGAAACCAGATGTTGTAGACTTTGAAGCGATCTTACAGAGAAGAAAACCTGGTTGGTTTAATATGGTTAGGTAGAAACGTTTTGCATACTGCCACATAGCATAGCCAGCGTACCTCATGTACGACAGAGACAGTGCATACTGCCATATAGCATAGCCAGCGTACCTGTACGACAGAGAGATTGCATACTGCTACATAGCATAGCCAGCGTACCTCAAGTACGACAGAGACAGTGCATAATGCCATATAGCATAGCCAGCGTACATGTACGACAGAGGCAGTGCATACAGCCATATAGCATAGCCAGCGAACCTGTACGACAGAGACAGTGCATACTGCCACATAGCATAGCCAGCGTAC
>CAXITT010000290.1:233463-247799 GCA_964033795.1 Lymnaea stagnalis
GGGGGGGGGGGGGGGGGGGGGGGGGGGGGGGAGATTAATGGCATGAAAATAGAGTTGACCTTTAAGTGATCTAACGGCGGGGAGACAATCTCTGTTAAGTCAGCTCTAGGTCTATAGTTGGTCGCCTGGGTTGAGAGATAGTTCAACACGCGAATGCCTGGCGCTGTCTATTCAACATGTGTTGATATTGTACAACACAACAATGGAGGGCGCTGTTCTGTGTGCTAAACGGGTCTTAAATATCTCACTACTCAACACTGGGTGACTGCTTGTTGTAGATAATATAAAGAATCCCAACAAAATACATCGAGTTATAATCGCATTCTTTTAAAAAGGGGTAATAAGGGGAGAGACTGCAATCAGGTTAGTGCCTGACGAAGGCTTTCTGCCGACACGTTCGCTGTTTTGTTGCGTTTATTTTTTCAGGTTTAACCCTACTCTGTTTTACTCATTTTATTTTTTTTTATTTTAAAAAGCACACCTATGATTAAATTGCGTGTCCATGTGGCCATCTATTAAAATAAAGCTTTGGTAGTTTGCCCTGGGCGCGGAGAGTATCCTATTAAAAAAAAAAGTTTCTAGATGCATGTATACCATATAAATTATTTCATATTTTACTGCGCGCTTTGCTTGCTGGGAAACTTTTCATAGGTGCTACAATATATAAAACATGACACAATGAATGTCTATAAGTTTTTTAAAATAAATTGTTCAGGGGCGTCGCTGGGGTTAGTGCCACCCAAAAAACCTGCAGTTGGCCGAAAATGTCACCCCTCCATATAAAGAAAAAAAGTGCCGCCCAGGGCGGTCCGCTAAGTTGGCACCCCCACCCCTTTTTTTTTCATAAGTCACTGATAAAATATCGCGTTCATATTTTGTCTACATGAATTATAAATTTGAAGTGTAATACAAATGGGGGCGTCCACTAATTACGTCAACAAAGTGGGGGTGGGTGGGTGGGGGAGGGGGTTTTCAAATGTTTGACAGTTGTTGACAAGGGGGAGGGAAGGGGGTTTAGATTAGTTGACGTCAACAATCTTATTTTCTCTATCGAAATTTTAATCTTAAAAATTGACTGGTTATTAATTTTTTTTTTTTTAAAATCTTATTTTCTCTATCGAAATTTTAATCTTAAAAATTGACTGGTTATTAATTTTTTTTTTTTAAATTATAAGTGTAAATGAGTGTAAATAGTCATATAATTTTTAATTTAGGCTTTTAACAATATAAGATTTATTTAATGTGTCTTCCTGTGCACTGCAGATGGCTGGTCAGAATGTTAGCACAGGTATGGAACAAGGACAAGGTTCAAGTTCCATGTTCAGTCAAGATAAATGATATTGATAGAGTAGGAATACGCTATTTTGAGAATACGGTGAATGTTAAGTGAGTAACAATAATAACATCGCTGTTTGAACGGATTTGCAAAATCTGTAACATTTATTTTGCATCACAAGTCAAGTTGAAAAAGCACCGACATTGCCCTCTTGAGCGTAAGAAATCAGAACTTGCTCCTCAACAAAAAAAATAAATAAAATATATATATATCTATATATAAAAGGACCAAATAGTGAAGCTGCAAGGAGATAGAGAGAGCTTATGGGTTTATAGATAGCATTCCTGGACCACCTATGTGGATAGAGAATCACTTATAAGACAGAGTTTTCACGGAGTTAAGGATAGTTGAGCAAGAGGGACAGGAGCTACGGGTTAGTTGAGGAAGAGGGAAAGGAGCTACGGGTTAGTTGAGGAAGAGGGAACAGAGTCACGACGTAGTTGAGGCAGAGAGAGAAAAGAGTTACGATATAACTGAGCAGTTGTTAGGGAATAGTTGCTAGAGATCAGGAGACGAGTTAACTGGTGGAACGTAGGAGACGATATAGTTGAACAGTTTAGAAACAGTCGTAGATGGCTGACAGTTAGTGTTAGTGAAGACTATTGAAGAACTTTTTAATTGAGTAATAAATATAGTCTATTTTATCATTGGACACCTGAAGTTTGAGTTGTTGGATTTCGTTCTAGTCTACGTTGTGCTTTTGTCTGTCTCAGCGCCTAGACACCCACACTATAAATCACAGAGAGTAGCGGTCCTGTACTGACCACTACTAAGTCAATATAGTTTGTGACAAGTCAGGACCGGAGCCCTCCTCCGTCCGTTCTGTGACAGTTTATTACTGGAGGCGCCACAGTACATAGCAATTTAAATAAAACCAGCAAATTAAGGGGTGGGGGCTAATGCCCACCTGCCCTACCCAAATGATGTCCCTGATGCCCATTGTTACGATATAGCACGCCTGGCTACAGGTACTCCTTGGGAAGATGATAGCAGCTAGAAACTGTACTTTAATTGTCAGCTTTACTGACAATAATCATATTTATACCACAAACAATGATATTTAGTCTTTAACAACCCTTCGATTGACTCTGCATTATAAAATTGCAGTGTAAAAATTGTTGACTTCTTGATGAACAAGCTAACGATCTAATCAAATGTGTTTCCTACAATTGTGTGTGTGTCGTTCAAATAGTGAGCACAAAATAACATGTATTTATAAATTTATTTATAATATAATTACTTTTTTTTGGGTGGCAAAAAAGGGGGGGGGGTATAGAAAATATTGACAGAATTAAATAGGGAGGGGGGTCATTGAAAGTTTGACAGTTGTTGACAAGGGGGAGGGGGTCAAAAGTTGCTTTAAAACTGTTGACGTAATTTATGGACGACCCCAATAGTGTATTTGTGTATAATACAAATGGTGTATTTGTGTATAATACAAATGGTGTATTTGTGTATAATACACATGGTGTATTTGTGTATAATACAAATGGTGTATTTGTGTATAATACAAATGGTGTATTTGTGTATCATACTAATGGTGTATTTGTGTATAATACTAATGGTGTATTTGTGTATAATACAAATGGTGTATTTGTGTATAATACAAATGGTGTATTTGTGTATAATACAAATGGTGTATTTGTGTATAATACAAATGGTGTATTCGTGTATAATACAAATGGTGTATTCGTGTATAATACAAATGGTGTATTTGTGTATAATACAAATGGTGTATTTGTGTATAATACAAATGGTGTATTTGTGTATAATACAAATGGTGTATTTGTGTATCATACTAATGGTGTATTTGTGTATAATACAAATGGTGTATTTGTGTTTAATACAAATGGTGTATTTGTGTATCATACAAATGGTGTATTTGTGTATCATACTAATGGTGTATTTGTGTATAATACAAATGGTGTATTTGTGTTTAATACAAATGGTGTATTTGTGTATTTCCTGTCACGGGCGCTCTTGGCTTGCTCTGGTCTTATTTGTGAGACGGTCTTGTTTGTGAGACGGTCTTGTTTGTGAGACGGTCTTGTTTGTGTGTCCGGTGTGTTGGCAAACACAAACATCGTGTTTGTGGACTCTGCTCTGAAAGTAACGTGATCACGGGAAATATTGGATCGGCCCGAAGATTTCAGTTTTCGTGAACTTTCTAAATGATAACTTATAACTTTCTCGTTGTACATGAACTCTACCATAACTTATAACTTTCTCGTTGTACATGAACTCTACCATAACTTATAACTTTCTCGTTGTACATGAACTCTACCATAACTTATAACTTTCTCGTTGTACATGAACTCTACCATAACTTATAACTTTCTCGTTATACATTGAACTCTACCATAACTTATACCTTTCTCGTTATACATTGAACTCTACCATAACTTATAACTTTCTCGTTGTACATGAACTCTACCATAACTTATAACTTTCTCGTTATACAATGAACTCTACCATAACTTATAACTTTCTCGTTATACATTGAACTCTACCATAACTTATAACTTTCTCGTTATACATTGAACTCTACCATAACTTATAACTTTCTCGTTATACATTGAACTCTACCATAACTTATAACTTTCTCGTTATACACTGAACTCTACCATAACTTATAACTTTCTCGTTGTACATGAACTCTACCATAACTTATAACTTTCTCGTTATACATTGAACTCTACCATAACTTATAACTTTCTCGTTATACATTGAACTCTACCATAACTTATAACTTTCTCGTTGTACATGAACTCTACCATAACTTATAACTTTCTCGTTATACATTGAACTCTACCATAACTTATACATTTCTCGTTAGACATTGAACTTTACCATAACTTATAACTTTGTCGTTAGACAATGAACTCTACCATAACTTATAACTTTCTCGTTGCACATTGAACTCTACAATAACTTATAACTTTCTCGTTAGACATTGAACTTTTCCATAACTTATAACTTTCTCGTTATACATTGAACTCTACCATAACTTATAACGTTCTAATTATTCGTTTAACGTCATCCTGACTAATCAATTTTTCATCATAAAATTTAACGTTCTCCATGTTGTCTAACCCATTTTCAGATCTCAGCCTCCCAGTCTGGTCACACACGTCTTGCAGTAAGTCGAAATGGTCACTTTTATCTGGTCACTTTTATCTGCTTTCGATTTTTACATTGTTTTGCTTTTAAATCTATTTTTAGTGGTGACTTCAGGCCGAAATGACAAATAATTTGATACCATTGAAGATAAACAAGATTTCATTATTTAATTTATTTCCCACCCACAGTCCCAAATTTTATTTAAAAAATTGATAATTAAACAGCACATTAAATTGACTGTAATTCAAGAACCCCCACCCCCCCATCACATTTATTAACACCACCTCGATGAGCCACATATCATGTTTAATTTCAGCTAGTCACCAATCATAGCTGTATCAGACTAGCTAGTGTCTTTTGCTTGTAGGCTTCAGCCTCCCCAAGTCACGTGTTGTCTCTATCGCTATTTAATGCAAACAATTTGATTTCTCTTACATTCTCCAACACTTAACTGGTTATGTTTATAAACCTAATCTCCAATGTTTACCCAACAGCCCATATTGTCCAACTATTCCAAATTCGACCCAAATAAAATTTTATAGTTGACCCAGATCCCATGTGTAACAAATTCCAGACGTTGAACCATACCCCATGTTAAACCTATTACCAATGTTGAACCACAATCACTTGGTTATCACTCTCAGCCAATCGCTATATTAACTTCCCGACCATGTCAGTCCAGTGACCCATATGGCTCTGTTGTTGTTGTAGACCTTAACCGACGTTGTACCAATGCTAACATTACTCAGTATTTGTTTCATGTCTGTTGTAAGCTTGTTCTTTTTTTCCCTCCTCAATCTTTCTCTGTGTTTGGGAGGGTTCCCGTGTTAGGTATATGATGTTCCAATGTGTATGGGAGGGCACATGGCTTTGCTTGATTAAATCCTTAATATTAACTTCGCTTTTTTGTGTGTGTTTCTATCTTTGTCGCAAAATCTTTGGTAATCTAATTAACCCACTTCTCGTCATGATGTCGAGCTGAAACTTAGCACATAGACTCGTTTCCCATAACGACTCACTCTATCAAATTTTCAGCCCCAACCCCCAAAATATTGTGTCCCATTTTTCTAGGTGAAGATGAAGGAAATACGATGCAAAACACACGCGCCAAATCTTGAAACAGATTAAATTAGTAAAACCACGTAAAGGTACGTTAACAGTCTTGTTAACGTGTAATGTGTAACTTACAGATGAATGTCGTATGATATTTTTGTATGTTTGGTTACCTGACAACGTCCCGTGTTACAGTGCAGGTTACCAGCAATATCTATTGCAAACGTTAATCCAGCGGCTCTCAACCTGTGGGTTGCGACCCCTTCTGAGGTCGAACTACCCTTTCACAGGGGGGTCGGCTAAGACCATCGGAAAACATGTATAAACTCTTCAGTTGTGAAGGAGCTACGAAAATAATTTTGTGGTTGGGGGGCGGGGGTCAACACAACATGAGGAACTGTATTAAAGCGTAGCGGCATTAGGAAGGTTGAGAACCCTTGCGTTAATCTGTTGATTTATTTTAGATTCATACAATATCAAGCTTCAAAACAGAAATTTCCATTTCATGTAATTACATTCGGCAACACAGCACCCCCCCCCCACCCTTGTGCCCGCCCCCCCCCCCCCGACCTTAAATACGTATAACCTATTGTTGGAACTCTTCACAACGAGAACAAACAGAAATCATTTTTATTTTTAATTTCCACCCGATTCAAACTGTAAGAAAGGACCTGTTGTAATTTGAAGATGACCTTGAACTGATGGATTCTTTTTTAATTCTACGACAATTTTAGTTTTTTGTTTATTTTAAGTGAATTTGGAGCAGGGTTTGTTGTTGTTTGTTTGACGGGCTCTGCTCCAACTCCGCTCGGCACAAAAGACAAACAAACAAAAAATTAAAATTAAAAATTCCGCTCCATATCCCTAGTTATATAGTAAAATTTAAATTACTATACGATTGAACGAGTTGATACCAGCAAAGTTTCAATAGCCTAACATTAAGGCCCCTCAAAAGAATTCACTTTCCGCACTTGGTACACCGAATGATAGGCAGCTATGATACAACTGGCAGCGATGATACAACTGGCAGGTATGATACAACTGGCAGCTATGATACAACTGGCAGCTATGATACAACTGGCAGCTATGATACAACTGATTAATTTTAAAATAAGAATGCATTGTAGGGTTGGGATGAGATTAATTCACTTCATTGGGGGGTAGAAGGTGTGTGTGTGGGGGGGGGGGGCAATTTTAAAATTCGCCGTTGACCTCCCCTTGTCATTACCCCTCGCCTGGCAGTTCCGCATACTTGAATTATTTATTCCTTTAGCTCAAGGGGAGATAATTTTCGAGTGTACAAAGGGAAAGAAATACTGACTGAACGGTTCAAATGTAAACACGGATCATGAGTTAAGTTAGAGGCAGAGGTTCTCAACCTTTCCTAATGCCGCAACCCTTTAATACAGTCCCTCGTGTTGTGGTGACCCACCAACCATAAAATTATTTTCGTTGCTACTTCAGAAATATGTGTTTTCTGATGGTCTTAGGCGACCCCTGTGTAAGGGTCGTTCGATCCCCCCAAAGGGGTCGCGACCCACAGGTTGAGAACTGCTGAGTTAGAGGGTTGGAGATGTCAACTCAGTTAGAGAATATAAATGCCCAACATTGTGGACCAGCTTAAAGGTTGTTTTTTTTTCCTTTTTTGTCATGACACCTCATTTGTCTGTCAGCTGTAGTTTCCCTACCTCTGTCATTTTGTGCCCGCCAAGCTGCCCAATAGCACGTGCATCTATCATTGTTAGTACGTCATCCAAGTCTCTTGTGTGACAGCCTCCCATTCGGCACCAAGGCCGCGTCTTATGCAAGTTATTTTAGAACCTTTGAACGGCCACCATTCTGATGTTGGTACCATAAACTTCTTCCCTTTGCTATGTTTTTTTTTCTTGTGATTTGGACCGAATGCTCACAGATAGAATGACGTCAGTACTGTGGCCCCTGGTAACATTAATTTCTAGTGTGCCAGGTGCTTGATCCCCAGTTACCGACACCCAACCAAGAATGTCTTATGTTCACTGTAGGGGGCACCATGATAACACACGGAACTTCTCACAAGTGGAAATTGCCAACAAAGAAACAGTAATAGTTGTGAGAGATAATAGGAAATAATAGGATTACGTCATCAAATTTCGCTTTACTCTCCATACCTTCAGACCTGCGACCAACTCTACAATGCTAAGAATACTGATAACAAACACGGAGATCTATCCTGTTTCTAAGGACGCTTTCAGTTGACTGCACTCTAAGCCCATCTGGCGTTCACTAAATACTTGCACACCATGAGTTCACTAAATACTTGCACACCATGAGTTCACTAAATACTTGCACGCCATGAGTTCACTAAATACTTGCACACCATGAGTTCACTAAATACTAGCACACCATGAGTTCACTAAATGCTTGCACACCATGAGTTCACTAAATACTTGCACACCATGAGTTCACTAAATACTTGCACACCATGAGTTCACTAAATACTTGCACATCATGAGTTCACTAAATACTTGCACATCATGAGTTCACTAAATACTTGCACACCATGAGTTCCCTAAATACTTGCACGCCATGAGTTCACTAAATATGTGTATATCATGCGTTCGCTAGAAATGTATGAAATGAGTGAAACAAAGTCTGAGAAGACCTGAAAAAAAAAAAAGAACGCAATAAAACAGCGAACGTGTCGGCCAGAAGCCTTCATCAGCGAACAAACAACAGTAAAAACAGAATTAAACAAACGTAGCACTTAGCTGAAAAGCAGTTTCCGAGAGGGTAGCAAAAGTCCCCGTCCCCCCAAAAGTCCCCCCCCCCTTTAACTTTATTACCACTAGAGGTCTAGCCTATACGTTTACTAAATATTTGCACACTCGAGTTTAGAAACAACAGTAAAAACAAAATTAAACAAACGTGACACTTAGCTGAAAAGCAGTTTCCGAGAGAGTAGCAAAAATCCCCCTCCCCCCAAAAGTCCCCCCCCCCCCTTTAACTTTATTACCACTAGAGGTCTAGCCTATACGTTTACTAAATATTTGCACACTCGAGTTTAGTAAACATACATTGCAGAGACCGACCGAATTTCAGCTTCGGTTTCGGCGCCGAAAGTGGCCATTTGATCACTTTCGACCTAGTTTTGGTTTCGGCCGAAACTGAAAAGTTAACTTTTGGTTTAATTTCGGTTTCAGCCGAAAGAGAAAAGTTAATTTTCGGTTTAATTTCGGTTTCGGCTGAAATTTACTGACAACCGCCCGAAAGTGACTGAGGTTTTCGATCATCTACCAGAAGTCAGACTGTCTTTCTGTCTCTAGGCCGACAATCTGATATTCATTAGTGAGCGACGTCTTGCTGTCATTGTATGTTAAATAACCAATACTCAGCGAAAACTGCCCACAGCTGCATGATGACCTAGTGGCCCTATATTTCCATAAAATTAAATTTCAATTAGGCCTAGACAAATGTCACCAGTTTTGTGGAAGAACAACTCAGAGAATGCTCATATTTATATCATTTTTTTTTTTTGTTTCTTAAATTTTTTTTTCAAAAATAAAATTTGGAACCCTAGGTTTATTCAATTCCATTATTTGGGATATTTATTATAATTTATCATGATCATGCTCACCAATGTTGTCATAGGCAAAGGTGAATAATATTGCATAATCCTAGGGAATGGTCAAGTTTCAATTATTATTTTTGTTTTATTTTTAAAGTATTATTTTTTTTAAAAGCAAACTTAGGCCTTTTCAAACCATTCATTTCTTGAAATGTATCATGATCACGTCCATAAACATTAGCATTGAGAAATAACATGAGTGTGCATATATCACGGGTTCGTATTATAATGATGTAGTAGGGCTACTGCAGACCTGTTTACTTATATGATTTTGGCGACAATTTACGTCTTTTGCGATTCTCCGTCGAGACCCGTCGCACTAATGATAGTACTAATCCTGGTACAAGTGTTGGTACTAATGCTGGTACCAATGTTGGTTCAAATGTTGGTACTAATGCTGGTACTAATGCTGGTACTAATGTTGGTACTAATGTTGGTGCCAATGCCGGTACTAATGCTAGTACTAATACTGGTACTAATGCTGGTACTAATACTGGTACTAATGTTGGTACTAATGCTGGTACTAATGTTGGTACTAATGCTGGTACTAATGTTGGTATTAATGTTGGTACTAATGCTGGTACTAATGTTGGTACTAATGCTGGTACTAATGTTGGTATTAATGTTGGTACTAATGTTGGTACTAATGCTGATACTTATACTGGTACTAATGTTGGTACTAATGTTGGTACTAATGCTGATACTTATACTGGTACTAATGTTGGTACTAATGTTGGTACTAATGCTAGAACTAATGCTGGTACTAATGTTGGTACTAATGTTGGTACTAATGCTGGTACTAATGTTGGTACTAATTTTTTTTACTAATGTTTGTACTAATGTTGAACTCGATACATAAATAGAAACGTCACAGTAGATCGATACTACAAGTCGTAAATAGCTTGACTAGTGTTTTGTGAATCACACACATACAACTAAACAAAAGAGCTTTCGACTTTTTTTGTTTTTTTTACACCGTGAATGCTTCCATGTCAAAGCCGTGCCCTTTATTTGCACAGTTCTAAGACGGGGCGTGACCAATAAGAAACTTGAGGAAAGATTAGGGAACGATAACTCTAAAGCAAGTTTTATTTATAACAGGCGTGGCCTATAACAATAGAAACTTTCCTAATATCAATCTGTAAACACAATAAAAAAAACAATTAAAAAAAAAACACAAAACCAAAATTGAAGTTCCTTATGTCATTAAAATTGTGATTTATTGGCGGTTAGGCCTAGGCCAGTGGGTCTCAATACTGTTAAAGTAAATGGTGTCCATTGTTAAGCGAAGCTTGGAGACGTTGTCTGCCATCAAAAAAATTTAACCGATTATCTATGAAAGGATAATAAAAAAAAAGTATTGAATATGCATAAATATAATTCACGGGGGCTCTTTGAATGGATTAAACAGATAGATCCCGCAGGTCGTATGTTGGGGGGACCCTCGTATATGTAACAAGGGAGATAACACAAAGGACAGGTAACAGACAACCACCTTGTCTTGAAGATATGTTTTTACTGTATTTTTTTCAAAAGCCTTAAAACCTTCACCCTCTGCCGAAAAATTCAAATACCCCCCCCCCCCCCACCCCCGTTCCCATGAGTTTCTGTTCTCTGAGAGTGAAAAGACGCTAATAGTCTTACATATGTTTTGGGGAGATCACTCGAGATCACTCGCGTCATGCAGCACATACGAGAGTATTAAAAATAATCTCTCAACAAAGAGTTCTTGCAACAGGCCACCAGTGCGAGACACGTGTAGAACTCATTACATTTAGCTGTCTGGAGACTCTGGCGAAATCTTTATTCATTTATTTTTGTATACTTTATGTTCATTCTATTCCTCACAAGGTTTCCTTCATTCTACATTAACCAACCCCCCCCCCCCCCACCCCCCCCCCCCCGCCATCTGCCCCCAAAAGGAGACGACGTTTGTTATGTAGTGTAATGGGGAGGCAATCGTGATATGTAATTGAAAGAGGAAACTTATGTTTCTCTACGGCAGGGGTCTCAAATGCGCGTCCCGCGGGCCATTTGCGGCCCGCAAGACGATATTTTTCGCCCGCTTACCTGACAGCAAAGTTAAGTGTTAAATGCGGCCCGTATGTTTTCCCCATTCTCAAATCTATAATTGGACCCACCGCGATGGTTTCAGTCGAATCTCACCGACTAGTCTAATTGTGATCTATTTTTTAAAATGTTTGTATAGGTTTGGAGGTTGATTATAATGGTAAAAACCGTTTTAAAATCGGACTGAACGTTTTTATTTTATAGCATTTTATCAGAACAAACATGGCGGCCAAAGTGTGGTTTGAGAAAACACGCTTCGAATATGATATATACAAAACTTTAAACAGTCAGTTAGTGGGTAATACACAACCATAATTATGTAAATCGTAGCAATCTGACACAATCTGACTTTTTAAAGAAAATAGAGTCAGCATACGAGGATTCTATCTACATCACCGACGTACGTTGGCTTAGTAGGCGAAACATCTTGAAAATGTTTTTTGGGTTGAGAGCAGAAATCAAAGCCTTCATGGAGAAGGATTGTGTGTGTGTAAGAGGGGGGGGGGTGGGGTGGGGGCTGGGGGGTGGTCCTTTACTAAGATATCCCAAATGGCTCATAGACTCGGCTTTTCTTGTTGACATTACACATGAGTTGAATGTACTCAACGAGAAGTTACAAGGCCAGGGCCAGCTTGTCAGTTTTGCCTTATATGACAATGTCATAGGTCATTCTGCACCAAGCTTGTTGCTGTGGAAAGTCCAATAATAGAAACCTCTACATTTCCCAACATGCAAAAACACTCATGGACTCTGTCACACCATTCACTAGAAAGTATACTGATGCCATTGCAAAGCTACAGGAAGAATCTGATCTCAGGTTTGCATACTACACAACACCACGAGCAACTGTTCACATTTTTGCTGACACTTTCTCCTCCAATATAGAAGTTTACACCCCCCCCCCCCCTTTTTCCAGATGCCATTTCAAAGCTACAGGAAGAATCTGATCTCAGGTTTGCATACTACACAACACCACGCGCAACTGTTCACATTTTTGCTGACACTTTCTCCTCCAATATAGAAGTTTACACCCCCCCCCCCTTTTTCCACTTGCGCATCAAATGGAGCTGATTGATCTTCAGTGCAATTCTGAACTTAATGCTAAGTTCAGTGGGGTGTATGGAAAAACAGTCAGGCTTGGACAATTTATGAGAGATTTTCCCTCCACATTTCCTGAGATTTCCAGGTTGTTCTAGCGGATCATGTGCCTTTTTGGGAGTACCTATCTGGGTGAAAAACTCTTTTCCACTATGAACTTGAAAAATTCAAAGTTCACGGCGAAACGTACTGATGAGCATCTTCAAGCTAAACTGAGGGGCTCAGTTTCTTCCTCACTCGAGCCAGCTGTTGCTCAGCCTTGTAGGAAGAAGCGCCGCTAGGTCTCTGGCAATAAGGATAAAGAGGAAGAAAGGGAAGCCAAATTCTTGAGAACCCTTAATGTTTTTGTTTTTTTTAAAATTATTTCTTATTAATGAAGGTCCAGCAGATTGTCAAAGTTTTACTTTATCGAATCTGTAATCGCTTTTTTAAAAAAATACTTGATGCAGCCCCGTTTCACGCACACACTACCCCTTGCGGCACGCGGATAATTTTAATTTGAGACCCCTGCTCAACTGATAAGTGGGACAAACTTTTATGTAGGGGACAGTTCGTAACATCGGTAAAACGTGCTGAATAATGTATCAAACTCCTTCAATCTCCGATTTATCCATTTTCAAACCCAGTCTTTATTTCCCAGTGGTCAGGTCCCAGTTTTTAGCTTAAAGTCATAAAAATATCGAAATTCCGCTACTAAACATGATTCGTTGCTGTTCAGCAAATAGAGAGTAGATCGATACCAACTAAAGCACCGGATATAACAGCTAGGATCGATACGCTCATTCCCAAGTAAACAGCAGGAATGATTTCATACATAATGTATAACATCGGTATCGTCCTAACTGTCTAACGTCCTACTTTGAGTGTCCTACCTTGTGTGTCCTACTTTGTGTGTCCTACTTTGTGTGTCCTACCTTGCGTTCCTACTTGCTGTGATTGACATTCCTACTTGGTTTGATTGGCAGAGACAAAGTCACATTGTAGCCAGGGGCAAAGTCACAATGTAGCAAGGGCCAAAGTCACAATGTAGCCAGGGCCAAAGACACAATGTAGCCAGGGCCAAAGTCACAATGTAGCCAGGGTCAGAGTCACAATGTAGCCTGGGCAAAGTCAAAATGTAGCCAGGGCAAAGTCACAATGTAGCCAGGGCAAAGTCACAATGTAACCAGAGCCAAAGTCACAAGGTAGTTTGGTATGCCGGGGGGTGGGGGGCAGAGAACAATATGTGAGGGGATATAGAGCACAATACAAGGGCGTCATTAAAACATGAAATGAGGGGGACATTATAACATGATATGAGGGGGACATTATAACATGATATGAGGGGGACATTATAACATGATATGAGGGGGACATTATAACATGATATGAGGGGGACATTATAACATGATATGAGGGGGACATTAAAACATGATATGAGGGGGACATTATAACATGATATGAGGGGGACATTAAAACATGATATGAGGGGGACATTATAACATGATTTGAGGGGGACATTATACATGAAATGATGGGGGAATAAAAACATGATATGATGGGGGCATAGAGAGACATGATTTATGGGTGACACAAGGGACATCTTTTAAACATTATGAAATAATGTTACGATAGTACATTACTTGTTACAATATTATCACTGCAGTTTACACACTGGTATCACCAGAGTACTTGGCTGTGATTAATGACATCAGCGCTGCAGTGTACCACCAGAGTACTTGGCTGTGATTAATGACATCAGCACTGCAGTGTACCACCAGAGTACTTGGCTGAGGTTAATGACATCAGCACAACACCAGAGTACTTGGCTGAGGTTAAGGCAATCACCAGAGTACTTGGCTGAGGTTAATGACATCAGCACATCCCCATGGTATAAGTGTGTACCCCTACTACACAGCTGTTCAGCCGTCCTGTTTTTTTTCTCCTTAAAAATCTATAAACCGTTATAAACTTCTCGTACCCACACACTCTCTAATCTAAAAGAAATTACGATATTGTCTGTGGCCTGTGAAGTTTGTGGGGGGGGGGGACCTGGGGGTGAGTAAGGTTGGGGGG
>CAXITT010000290.1:248358-275751 GCA_964033795.1 Lymnaea stagnalis
CCCCCCCCCCCCCGAGCTTTGTTGTTTTTTTTTTACCTCCGGTATTTCATTTATCTATTATCTATTGACGTCATCTCACGAGCTTATGGATGAAACAGTTATGTCATATGAAGTCACCCCCACAGCCCCTTGCCCCTTCTTGGTGCCTATGTAAATATAAGCCACCATCGTCTCCACTCTCCACCCACCTCGCTTTATCCTCCCCACCCCAATCCCCCTACTCTTACCTCAGGTGTGAAATTGTTCCGGGCTAATCTGTCACCGTCTACCTTCCAACGGTCGTCTAGAACAGTTTGTCAGGTTCCTGTCATCCCTCCCGTTGGAACTTGTCATGGCCCCCTCGCTGTTTGCATACATCTTCAAAAAGTTTCGCACTCATAAATAAGATGTGTTCAAAATCCACAGCAAGCCAAAAATAACAACATATAAAGAAACATTATATATAATATATAATAAGAACAGAAATAATTATTAAAAAAATATATACCTTACTTTGATCATTCACTTGATAGATTCATTGTATCAGGTTCAAACTTATGACTTCTCGAGATTAGCTTTTCATAAATATCGGGTTTTACTTGCAGCGAGGCAATGACGTCATCAGGCATACCTATTCTTCATGGCCGTCGCGTGGGCAGTAAGGGGCCACAAGTCACATGACTTTTGGATGCCCCCTGTCACTTTTCGTTTTTGTGCCCCATGCATTCCAAGATGATGGCAAAATTGTTTCCCCTATCACAACTTTAGGGGCACTTTGGGCCCTTGAAATGCCCGAGGCGAATGGCTCCGCACTGGTTGCAGGGTTCCACGCGACGGTCCCATATGTGGCCAACCGTTTCGGTGCCCAGCAAGGCTCGAACCATGCCAACGAGCCTGTGGTGTTTTTTTTCTGTTTATGACGTTGTATGGTTGGTGACGTGCGTGTGGGTCGGGAGGCACCCACCGATTACACAGCTTCCCTGCAGTGGCCTCCCTTAATTAAATCCGTAATCGTTTACCTGAATAGTTTCCCCAGCACGGCTTGGCTTGTATCACATGATAAACAAAGTCAACAGATCCACTCACCAGTCTATGTGGTTTTGGTTTTAATGAAATGACCTGGAGGTAACCTTTACCAAGTGGATTCAAGGTTGTCGAGGGGGCAAGGGGGGGGGGGGCGGGTTGTGTGACCCAAACGTAATTTGTAACCGATCACAAGGATAACAACTGAGTAATTTTTTTAATATATTTTTTTAACAAGTTAATTAAAATGGTGTTAACTGGATGACTTAGAGCCGTCGCGTGGACCTTGCTTGGATATTTAAGGTCCCCACAGATGGGATGTGAAAACAAATTAACTTGGAGAGCTTGGGGGGGGGGCACAAACTGGAAAAGTTGCGGTTGGCCTCCAAAACTCATGAGACAGCTCAGGTCAGGGTGTGTGTGTGTATTTTTTAACAAGTTAATTAAAATGGTGTTAACTGGATGACTTAGAGCCGGCGCGTGGACCTTGCTTGGATATTTAAGGGCCCCACAGATGGGATGTGAAAACAAATTAACTTGGAGAGCTTGGGGGGGGGGGGCACAAACTGGAAAAGTTGCGGTTGGCCTCCAAAACTCATGAGACAGCTCAGGTCAGGGTGTGTGTGTGTGTTTATACATTTTGGGTGCATCAGTGATCGGGCCTGGGGGACTCTCAAGCAGATTTACAACGGCCTCTTTCGCATATCCATGTATAATGTCGTACACAAGTGATTACGTATTAAAACATTTTACCCATAAATTAAAAAACTTTTTTCCATTCGAACTAAAGAATATTTACATTTCTAGCGTCATTGATGGCATTTCATTGACTCGACACTCCCTACCACACACCCATTATCTCTTCTTACCTCACTCCAATTCTCTCACTAATTCTCACTCCTTTTCTCCCATCCTCTCTCCCTACCTCACTCCCATTATCTCTTCCACCTAACTCTCCATTTCACTCTCTCATTTCTTCTTTTTTTGTTTCTTTCAGCCTTTGCCCATCCAAGTTTTATGCAATTTATCTCTCTCTCTCTCTCTCTTTCCTTGTCCCTCTTTGTCTCTCCCTGGGATATCTTTATGAGCATGTTATGAGAACAGGTGTCAACTCCCTTCACCATCTCTCTCTATATATATATATTATTATTATAACCCCACCCCCCGCTTTTTTCTCTCCCTGTCTTTAACTCACTCACTCACTCACTCACTCACTCACTCACTCACTCACTCACTCACTCACTCACTCACTCACTCACTCACTCACTCACTCACTCACTCACTCACTCACTCACTCACTCACTCACTCACTCACTCACTCACTCACTCACTCACTCACTCACTCACTCACTCACTCACTCACTCACTCACTCACTCACTCACTCACTCACTCACTCACTCACTCACTCACTCACTCACTCACTCACTCACTCACTCACTCACTCACTCACTCACTCACTCACTCACTCACTCACTCACTCACTCACTCACTCACTCACTCACTCACTCACTCACTCACTCACTCACTCACTCACTCACTCACTCACTCACTCACTCACTCACTCACTCACTCACTCACTCACTCACTCACTCACTCACTCACTCACTCACTCACTCACTCACTCACTCACTCACTCACTCACTCACTCACTCACTCACTCACTCACTCACTCACTCACTCACTCACTCACTCACTCACTCACTCACTCACTCACTCACTCACTCACTCACTCACTCACTCACTCACTCACTCACTCACTCACTCACTCACTCACTCACTCACTCACTCACTCACTCACTCACTCACTCACTCACTCACTCACTCACTCACTCACTCACTCACTCACTCACTCACTCACTCACTCACTCACTCACTCACTCACTCACTCACTCACTCACTCACTCACTCACTCACTCACTCACTCACTCACTCACTCACTCACTCACTCACTCACTCACTCACTCACTCACTCACTCACTCACTCACTCACTCACTCACTCACTCACTCACTCACTCACTCACTCACTCACTCACTCACTCACTCACTCACTCACTCACTCACTCACTCACTCACTCACTCACTCACTCACTCACTCACTCACTCACTCACTCACTCACTCACTCACTCACTCACTCACTCACTCACTCACTCACTCACTCTTGTCTGTGTGCAATTTCCCCAAGCCCCTCCCCCACCCCTTTTAAAGAAAAGATTTTAAACAAAATAACCCCAGCAACATGTCCATGGAATTAGAGTGCCCCTGTTTCAACTCTTACCCACATTTTGCCTCACAGAGAAATTACCGCCTCCTGGAGCAGGGGAAGATAGTCATGTATGCCACAAGCATGTCCGTGGTAAGGGAGACAAGCGAGAGGTGCAAAGTTGCCAGAAGTCTGCTGCAGAATCACATGGTAAGTGTAAAAGTGTGATTGAATGTGGGATACACATTTTTTTTTAGCATAATAGAATGAAATGACAAGAGATTATCCTCTAAACATTTTCCAATCCACCAATCCACGAATCCACCAATCCACTAATCCCCAGGTAAGGTACGAGGAGCGTGACCTTTACATGAGTCGCGACATCCAGCAAGAATTACGTGACAGACTGTCTCAGGACGGGATACAGGAGCTTCGACTACCACATGTATTTGCTGACGGTATCCACCTCGGGGTGAGTTATCTGCCCTCATAGATAGCTATGACTTGGTTGTCTCTCGTAGATATCTATGACTTGTTAGTTGTCTCTCATAGATAGACTTGTCAGTTGTCCCTCATAGATATCTATGACTTGTTAGTTGTCACTCATAGATATCTATGACTTGTTAGTTTTCTCTCATAGATATCTACGACTTGTTAGTTGTCTCTCATAGATATCTACGACTTGTTAGTTGTCTCTCATAGATATCTATGACTAGTTAGTTGTCTCTCATAGATATCTATGACTTGTTAGTTGTCTCTCATAGATATCTACGACTTGTTAGTTGTCTCTCATAGATATCTATGACTTGTTAGTTGTCTCTTATAGATATCTATGACTTGTTAGTTGTCTCTCATAGATATCTATGACTTGTTGAACGGGGAGGTGAAAAAATTAGAGGAGAAATTTTACATTTAGGGCAAGACAAAAATATGTGTGCTTAAATCTCTTTAACGACTTTGCTTGACTGATATACGGTGGAACTTGCCCACAACGCGAAGTGAGATTAAACGTGGTTGTAAAGTCATCCGAACATGATTTATTTTTTCAAGGTAAGCTACGTTGGGGGGGGGGCGTGGGGTAGACGAGGGGGGGGGGGGGTATTACAAAAATTGTGTACAGCTGAATCAATAACCACAAAGCTCACTGACCACTAAACTGGCACAATAACCACATAGCTCACTGACCACTAAACTGGCCCAATAACCACATAGCTCACTGACCACTAAACTGGCCCAATAACCACATAGCTCACTGACCACTAAACTGGCCCAATAACCACATAGCTCACTGACCACTAAACTGGCCCAATAACCACATAGCTCACTGACCACTAAACTGGCCCAATAACCACATAGCTCACTGACCACTAAACTGGCCCAATAACCACATAGCTCACTGACCACTAAACTGGCCCAATAACCACATAGCTCACTGACCACTAAACTGGCCCAATAACCACATAGCTCACTGACCACTAAACTGGCCCAATAACCACATAGCTCACTGACCACTAAACTGGCCCAATAACCACATAGCTCACTGACCACTAAACTGGCCCAATAACCACATAGCTCACTGACCACTAAACTGGCCCAATAACCACATAGCTCACTGACCACTAAACTGGCCCAATAACCACATAGCTCACTGACCACTAAACTGGCCCAATAACCACATAGCTCACTGACCACTAAACTGGCCCAATAACCACATAGCTCANGTATGGTTATTCTACGGTGCGACTAATTCACACCGTAGATGGGAGAGAGAGGTTGCCTTGGAGCAGTACCCTCAAGACTGCATATTTAAAATCACCGGTGAAAGGTTGCCACACACCTTCACCTCATATCCATACGGCAACTGTAATCATGTCCCAACCTGTTTCTGCGTTTAGTAAAATAGTTCGACTGCACTTGGTGGGAAGCCATGCAATCGTGCTCGATTTAACGCAGTCTCCGTGCGTTACCTTTGCCTTTCAGCGCGGGTCCCCTACACGGTGGTACTGTTCCCCGGGTAACGCTTCAGGGGGTTCGTGGCGAGCGCCTCTTTATCAAACATGTCATTGATCGACATGACGACAAGAGCCCCGGGAACGCTCACTGACCACTAAACTGGCCCAATAACCACATAGCTCACTAACCACAAGAGATCCAATAATAATCCTTTAACAAAAAATTCCATATAATCTTACTTTATAATCCTTGCGATATTCTCACGTTGACACGATCCGAGTTTATGGCTGTCAAATATCGCGCCATAGCTGGGTGCAACTCTTTATATATGTATACATAGAAATATAGTATATAACTTTAACAATATTAAATGTTAATTGCACACCTAAATAACTATTTGATGTGGGTTTTTTTTTTTTCAAAATATGTGCCAATTAACAAATTTCGGCCTTTTTAAACATAAATAATATGTGAATACATATTTTAAAAACCAAACGTGCCAAATGTCAAGGTCGCCAATAAAGATGCCAATCAGAATAACCGGAGGGTGTGTTCCTTAAAAAAAACAAAAAACCTGAGATATCTAGGTCACGCTATGCATCGGCCACATCAAGGCGGAGGACAGGGCCCAGAACTCGGCAGAAATTTATGGTCACAGAGATAAAGTAGTAAGTCAGTAAGCTCTACCTTTGTAATGCGCCTTAAAATGCCCCACCCCGGGGCGGATCAATTGGAAAAAAAAAAGGGGGGGGGGGATCCAGTTCACGTCCGTATTTAAGAATCTAGCCAGGAATTTCTCGTAATGTATGTTGTTGTCCACGTTAATATGTAACATGAGGATCTCAGCCTATTTACCAACAATGGCCATTTGAAACTTTGTATTCCACAGAGTTCAGAAGAGCTGGAGAAAATGAATGAAGCAGGTGAATTGCGGGAAATATTAAATAACTATCAGGTAAGAGGAACTGGGAGAGGTGAGAGTGATTGGGAGAGTTGTGAGATAACTTTGAGAGGTGGGAGGGATGCGTAGAGATGGGAGGCATTGTTCGAGATAATAATAATAATAAAGCTTATTTGAAAATCACGTTTCATCCCCAAAGGCTCGAAGCGCGGTACAAAGTCATCCATATTAAAAAAGAAATGAACAAATCTATATTTTACCACATTGAAATACAAAACGCAACATTACAAAAACTACATACGAGAATACCCATTCTAAGTGTTGCATCCCTTGCAACCATAAACAACACCCTGATGGGAGTGATTGAACCAGGTGAGAGGGATTAAGGGAGGTGGGAGGGACTGGGAGAAGTGAGAGGGGATGGGATAGGTGAGAGGGACTGGGGGCGATAAGAGAGACTGGGAGAGGTGGGTGAGACAATGAAGTGGTAGGGATTAAGGGAAGTGAGAGGAATTGGGCCAGGTGGGAGGGATCTGGGTGAAGTGGGGAGGCCTCTGAGAGGTGAGAGGGGTGGATAGAAAGGTGGGGGGACTGGGAGAAGTGAGAGGGACTTGGGAAGGAATTAGGACATTATTAAATTACGATCAGTTGAAGGAGTTTGAGAGTTGTTAAATAACTATCAGGTGAGAGGGACACCATTAAGTTAACACTGAAAATCTTAAATCTATATTATGTTAAGTCTGAAAATCGGAAATTCATATTATGTAAAATCTTTAAAATATACTTTTTTAATCCCGTTAAGCACGCCTGTTAAACATACAGCCCGCCAGCATCCACTTGGTGGCCTGCGAAATAACGAAATATTCTTTATTATTATTTTTTTCTTAATAGCTTTCCTCCCTATCATCTTTCGGCCCGCACAAGCTTTGCATAAAGTATTACGGCCCGCACAAGTTTTTCATAAAGTTGAGTTGTGCAGGCCTGCCGTAAGAATGGTCTAAGTCACTAAAATATCTAGGCATAACTTTCAATTTTAGGTAAGGTCAAAAATTTAAATTTAAAAAAAAAAAGGGGGGGGGGGGTCAGAAATAAAAAATTTAAATAGATGGTTCGATTTTTTTTTTTTAAATCTATTTTACAATATCGACAATATCGTATTTCTACTTATAAATTAAAACCTGCTGTGCTACTAATCAAGCAAAAACTGGTTCGGTAATTGTCAGTTATATTTATATGGAGGGAAAAAAAATCTTTTTTACATTTGTATATTTAAATATTTAAAAGAAATTTATTTCACATTAATAACAACCGGTTCAATAGAATTTTCAAAATTTAACAGCCATCTTGCTCGAACCGGATCGGAACGGCTCCAGCACATCGTAGCACTAATACTAATATGTAATGTAATAAAATTAATTTACTAAAATGACACGGAATGTGTGACTCTTGACAATAAGTTTAATTTAAAACGGGACTCTTTTAATTTTTAGGACAATAGTTATAATAACATACAATATCGCATTATCCAATAAAAACTTAAAAAGGAAAACAACATTTTAAATTTTAACTCTAAACCACGTCTATGTGAATGTGTAGACTTACATCTTGGATAAATATTAAATAAATATGTGAGTAATTTGACGATTATCGCCTTAATATATGAATGCAATCATTACTACCCCCATCACCCCAGCCACTAATTTAAAAAATCTTTCTCTGTGTCTCCAACTCCCATCAGAAAATTACAGTGCGTATCATGTGTGACAAGTGTGGCGGATATCGGTTTGTGCCGTGTGACTATTGCCATGGCAGCAAGAAATCGTTGCTACGCAACCATTTTACTGAAGAGTTCTGTGCCCTTAGATGTATGAACTGTGACGAGAATGGCCTCAGGAGGTGTGACGCTTGCATTGATCAACAGGAATAATAAATTTTAAAATATTTAAAAAAAAATATTTTAATCACATGTCCATGAATATTAAAAACAAATTGATCTATTAATTTGGAGAAAAAATTATCTTATGCAGTGGCTTACTTGATTAAATTAATAGTAGGTATTCATGCGAACTGGGGCTCCAAAAATTTTATTAGCCTTTACTTTATTAGTAGCCTTAAATAATAAATGCCTATAATTTACAAAAATACAAATTAATAAGCCAAGCTTAGCATGGAATGGGCGTACACAAGCGGGTGGAAAGGAAGCAGTTGCTTCCAATCTAAGGGGATCCCCCACTGCATGACTTTTGAATTTCTCCAGGTAAAAAATTAATTTGAACTTAATATTTGAAAGAATACAATTACAAAACAAACACTCGCTATTTTTAATTATATATTTGTATTTGAAAAAGTGGGGTGGGGTTTGTTAGAGAAAAAAAGTTAATATACTATTATATTATAATTATTAAGTTGCCATGCTAAAGATGCCAACCTCTGTTACAATTACAACCTTATATTTATAGTAGGCTATGGCATGGGCCAAAATATGTGTTGACCGACATGTGTGTTGACCGCACAGACATTGAGCCACACAATCAAACAGAGAATTATCAGAATTATAACCTAAATAAAAATTATAGGCCTACAAAATTCATTTATTGAATGACATGACCCACACACAGAATTTACCAAGTCTAAGGTCTGGTGAGAGGGGGTTGGCTTCCACCACTTAGACTTAGGGGATTTGGGGGGAGGGGGGAATTCCCCTGAAGCATAACCAATGTCTTCTTAAAATAGATTTTGTGAAAGCTGTATAAATTATTATTCTTTTTGGCTAAAACAATAAACTATAAGTATAAGCTTATTGACATAGTCATTGTGAAAACATGCTATTATGACTTCTTCCTTTTTAAATGTTGAAACATATCTGTGATTTTTTTTATTACTTATTATCTTGATCAATATGCTGAAATTGAAATAGTAAATATGCTGATTTTAGGCATTACCCTTTATTGGCAAAATTTAATTTAAAATAGAATAAACAAATATTAAAAACTAAAACGTTATTATTTGATCTAAAAAATGTATTATTCATTCATACTATCAGTCAGTAATTATAGTGTAGGCTGTTGGTGTGGAAATATTTACTGCCAGAATTATAATCCACAAGGATTTTAATTAGTCCTTATTTGTCCAAATGTAGGCCTATATTGATTGACATATTATTATCATTCTAATAGTAATAGTCTTGAAAAACAAAAATAAATAAAAGAAATGGACCAGTGATTTAAAGTGACCAAGTCTTCAGGGATGATTGTGGATACAAAATTAGTTTTTAATAATAATAAAAATAAATTTGTGAATAGCTGATTATTATAACAAGTAACCAGAACAAAATTAATCTTTGATTTATTATTTTTAGAAAATTACCATTAAAATTTAATCTAAATTTTTACAAAGAAAGTTTGCAAATATTTGAAAAAAGACAGGAAATTTGTATAATTTATTGACTCATTATTGGTTGATTGACTTTGTTACTGATTTTAACACGTGAACATGAGAGGGAACTCTTACTTTGACAAATAAAGATAACTCCTATATGTTTTCAGCACAATCAAATTGTTATTTATACCGTTACACCTATTGTTGTGTAGCTATAAAAGTGTTCATTACATTTTTTTCAATGTATTTTATATTTAATGCCTAAAAAATAATTGAACCCTTGTATGGTAGTTTGTTAATCAGTTATTAATAGAGTTTTTACCATCAAGTATTTGATTGCATTTCCTAAACCCAGGTCAGCTTGTATGGGACAACTGTGCTTTAGAAATACTGTAGCATTTTATTACAATGTGACCAACGGTAGAAGTAGAACTGTCACAGCCAGTAACAGTTTAGTTGAGATTACTGAAAGATAGTATTTCGCTCGCATTAGTGACTTAAAATCTTTTGAAGATTTTTGGCTTTAAATCAATTGACAATTTTCAGACTGTAGACTTCAGTTTGCTGATAGAGTTTACAAGGAAGTTGTATTTTATAATTGTAATTTTACAAAAATAAATGCTTGCTCACTGTAAAATTATTTTGTCTATCTATCTAGTTTATTTGTGGAAATGGCTTTATTCTTCTATGTGTGATGTTTCTTATTATAAAATTCTAATTAAAATTAAAAACAATTTCATAACTTTTATTTGTGAACATTGCTTACATGTTAAGATTTTAAAATCATAGATTCCTTCATGGTCTTTAATTGAAAACCATACAGTTATTATAGTTATAGGTATGGAGAAATAAAATATAATTTCCTATTGGTACAAAAAATTTTGTTAAAACAATAATTTTAAAAAATCCTTTTAAAAAAACAAACTGTAATTTATTTTTGATACATATTTTATACAAGTCATTAAAGATGGGTTCATTCCGAGTTCATTTTGCAAATAATCAGAGGTGTAATATTTAAATTTTGCTAATATTATTATTATTGTTTTGATCATTTACACTGTGATATTATGAATGTCCAAATTGTACATTTTACGAAAACAATCTAGTTCTCAAAAGGTCTTGCAAGCTGCAAGAGGTGGGCGGTCAATGGATTGAGCTCACAGTTAATTCATAGAAAAAATCAATTAAAAGGAGACTAGTGAATGTTGATAGTATGTTGAACTATTTGAGTGAGACCAAAACCCTTACATGACACCATTTTGAGAGAGTCATTAGATGCTGTGACATCTGTCTATCAAATATATTGCTATAAATTTTTTAATTTTTTTTTTGGGNTTTTATACATGCAAGTCAGAATCACTAATCACTGAGAGAAAAAAAATTAAGTAACACAAACACACATACTGAATAAAACAAAACTGAACTTTTAATGTGTTTTGTTGGCTTTTAACAGAGGTCACAGGTCAGAGAATTATAAATAGAGGAAATGGACATGAACAAATAGTATATCTATCATTACAATGGTTTATGATCAATATGCAGAAATAAGATGTTTCAAAAAACAAACTAATGATGGTTTTTTTTCAGGTAAAAAGAATAATAATTCATTAAAATGTCCAAAGACCCAAAAATTCCTATGTTTGTAGTTTTTTTTTTTTTTTTTCAATAAAAGATGCATATTAACAAACAATATTATGTGTGTACATAGCTTCAAATATTTTTTGGATTTATTTTCCTTAAATAAAAAAAATATATATTCAGACAAAGAAATTGTTTAATGGAATGTGACAAGATGATATTTAAAGTACAATCTGGAATACACATATGTCAAGATTAGTCTGACAAAACTGTTGCATTATTCAGGTCAAAATGGTTAGCACCTGATGTCGCAAAGACCTGT
This sequence comes from Lymnaea stagnalis, assembly GCA_964033795.1. Classification (NCBI taxonomy): domain Eukaryota; kingdom Metazoa; phylum Mollusca; class Gastropoda; family Lymnaeidae; genus Lymnaea; species Lymnaea stagnalis. Next base: position 259,696 of record CAXITT010000290.1, read on the forward strand.
CAAATATAGTGGTTGTTCATAAAATGTCCTTGGCTATTGTGTGTATTAACTGGCAATATATGAATGAAATATTCAAAGGAATTAAAAATGACTTGCTGTGATTCATTTATTGCCACTGTAAACATAATTACAAGAATAATTGTTCAAAATTATATATTTAATGCTAATAATCTAAATTATAAACTAATAATTATTAATTATTGAACAAAAGAATGCAATGAGTAATTCTGGAGATCACCCCAACATTAAGGATGGCAGTTAATTATAGTGCCACAGTGAAGGGAATTATGAAGATACCAGTGATGTAATTCTAGCAAAAACGATGAGAAAAAATGTATGCAATTTAAAATGATAGGCTACTGAATCACAAATAAAAAAATAAGGGCCTACTTAAGGTGAAAGTCAAACAGTCCCAATAATAGAATATCACAAAACTAGAAATGATGACAGTATGGAAAATAGGTATACTCTTGGAGAAATGTTAAGCAAGGAACAAACTTGTTGGCAGTGACCAAATGCAATCTTAAATGGCTATTGGCTTATTTATTAGGACAGTTGAACAAGTTTAAAATAAGTGCAAGAAGAGAGGAGCAACATAAGCTATGACCGGATCAAGAATTGACAAGTTACAAGTGACATTTAGGCAATTATTCTTTTAAGAATTGACACTTCACAAGAAGGTATTCAGGCAATTATTCTGAAACATCAAAATTATTGGGTATGGTTGCTGGATACATTTGAAACAATGTGCATAGAGAAATTTTAGTGTACACATCTATTCCAATTCTTTTTTTATCAACCTTATTTTTCATATCTGCAGACAATAGTTGTGTCAATAGTTTCAGATGTACTCTTTTCCCCAATTACATAAATTTTATAACATGAAATAAGGAAATGAAAGGGAATTGAAAATAATTCTTCTGTAATTATATTACAAACAAATGAATAATAAAGGATAGACTATTTTAACCAAAAAAAATTATTTTTTTAAAAATAAACTAACACTTAGGCCTACATCATCTATTAAAAAAATTGTTTAGCCTTTTATTAAGGATTGGATGCTAACAATTCTTATTGAGAAGAAATAAAGCAAACATCACATAGTCATCATGGCCCTTAGATTTTCATCTACCTGTATATTAGAGCCAAAATGATTTTAAAAGAAACAAAACTCTTGAACATGTTCACTGGGTTTTTACTATAATCTGGTGGCTTAAGCAAATTAATACTTCCCAGACAGTTTAGTTGTCTATGGTGGAGAAACACTCAATTATAAATGTGAGAGATTGTACAGTGAGAGATTATACAAACGAGCAAACCTAAATATTTTATTGCGTTAATGTTTTTTAAAAATCTTGATTTTTCAATGATACAGTAACATATTATTCTGAAACCTTTTAATCTTAAGTCGATCAAAAGAGTCAGGCAAAAAAAAAATTTCATATCCCAGGGCAATTTTATGACAGCAAACAATCATTTCAGCCCTGAATATTAAGGTCCAGTATTCAAGGCAAGTTTTAGGTTCTAATTTTAGATTGACAACTGTAAATAAATGGAACAGAAGGTGATGGGAGCATCCGTGTGGGAGTTAAAGGTATTAGTTAAGCAAGATACAATTTTCATATTTACAACTACACAAGGAAAGCATTTAATTTACACCAATTTTTATTATGAATCTGACAATTAACTGGCTTCTTTCATGCCTGTTCAAAACCAACACAAGCTTGTCCTGTTGCTTTTTTTTCATTTTCAAGGTTTTTACATTTTCAAGGTTTTTACATTTAAAGGCAGCCAGCTAGTAGTATTTATGCTGAATCTTTAACTCTTTAACATTGGCTACAGTTTCTTTATGAATTTAACATTCCAACACTAGATATTTTAATTATTACAAACAACAAAACTAAAATCCACAACTTTTTAATGTTTCAAATGTAATTTAGATGACATGTGTTTTTGGTTCATTTTCCTTTAACATAAGTGAAATCATCTATTTATATTGCATACTATGTTTTCTGATAATAGAGAATGATCAAATGTCATCTACTTAATTATATTAACAATTTAAGAGCGTCTGCTGTCTCTATTAAAAAATAAAGAACTTGAGCTATGTCTGAAAAAAGCCAAATTTCAGTGGCCACAGTTCCCTGAACTACTGTAGATCAGATGCAATGTTAAAGAGTTAACAGAAAGGGAAAAATTGACAAAAATAAAGGCTCTCTTCACATTTTTAATTTTAAAATTATTTACAAAGTTGTACGAGGAATAATTTTACATATAATGTACACATTTATTTCAAATTTAAGTGACGATTTTTAAAAAGGAATGTTGTTATTTTTAAAAAGCAAACATAACATTTGAAAATACAATTCTGTACACTTTCATACAGTCATAGTGGTGATATTTTCTACTTATGCTAAGTGAGAAGCCAGTCGCAAATCCAAATGTCCTATAATTATGTTCCAGGGGAAGTCGAGCGATGTCAGTTGTCATGACAACCATTACCAAGACATACATCCTCTAAAAATATTGTTTTCCTGTTCGGATTAATCTTCTTTATATTGATGACAAATAAGCAATCATAGGTTATGTCAAAAGTTTTAAAAGCTTATCTCAACAAGTGTCCACAAGTCTCACAGTGAGTATTACATATCCCTTAACATTGCTAATACTTAGTACACACAATGCTAGGTGTCACAGGTGCATGTCCCCAGCTTATTTGTGGACCATGTCAGGCAATGTCAGTGGCCTTTGATGACATAAAACATGACTTGTGAGTTGACATTAGGTGTGATAAAACATGTAATAGTCAAGGTCTCAAAAACCATCTCCACAAGGTGTCAACATTTCAAGATGTCGCTTTTAAATTCTGGAAGTTCTTCACCATGTCCATGACTTTGGAAGATCTGTTGGATGCTGTCTTTTCTACTGAAAGGTTGTTAGTGCCACTGTTGGTGTCATTCTTCTGGTGGACATGAAAAAAATCAATTATTTTTAACATAATGCCTATGAACTATTAAAAAAGTCTTTTTTAACGAAGACACTATACAGAGATTTTGCAATATTAAACAGTTTGTGTTGCTTTTAAATTTATTTTTAAAATCTAAGGATTATGACTTCTTTCATCAAGAATAAATGAAAGTTATGTAAGATTTTAACTCGTAAAAGAAAATGTGTTCTTTTTTAAAGAACTCCTACTTAATTTGTATTCTTTAATTTAGTTTAAATAAGGTAAATTATAAAATGAATATCCTTAAAATAAAAGACTTTAAAAACTAGTTTTTATGAAATATAAAGGTAATTCATTTATAATTTATTTATTATTAAATGAAACATATATAAATAGGAAAGGCTTTATAATTTATAAATTTAAAAAAACACTGAAAGCCAGTTAAATGAATCAGCAACTTATGGAAGCATACCCAAAATGAAGGAAATACATTTTTTACATATCTACTTTAATGGAGAGGAAAAAAATATGAGGCGCTTGAGATCATTTAAGAATCAGCAAATTTAATAATTAGTTAAAACTACAGAGGACAGAAATTTGTAGAGCTCACTAAATTTTTATACAATTTTAAAGTTTACTTATAAAATATATTTAACTTCAAAAAATAATAGCATTAAAATTGGATTTCTAAATAGATATGAAAACTTTGCATTTTTTAAAAAGAAATTCACACCTTATTGATTCAATGGAAAATGCCCAACAAAAAAAAAATATTTTCTAAATAAGTCTGGAATATTAGAAGTTTAAAAGTAATATTTTTTTAAAAACATAAATTATTATAGTTGTAAATCATCAACCACCCTCTTATTTGATATTGATTATAATTATTTTATTTAAGTAATTAAAACTATTCCCTTATATTTGCACACAGTTTTAAAAGAACTGTCTATAAATTATTTTACACAGTAAGAACAGTAATATTAAATACAATAAAGCAAATTTAAATTTAACTTAAAAAGAAAAAAAAAAAATTGGGGGGGGAAATTTGAAAAAAAATAAAATCATGAAAAGGTAGAGATAAAAAAAAAGATGAAAATTTGATGGAGAGGATGATACAAGATAGATAATGCTTCTTACAGATTTCAAAACACAATTTTACAGTTTAAGACATAAAATCAAGTCACCTCCTGAACATGGCTCTTTTTTACCTTTTGAACCAAAATTTAACTTTAATATTCTGTATTGAATTTTTACAGTATTCTGAATGTTACCAATTTAAACACTTCCTTTTTTTAGTCTCGACCAATAAATCTCAATAAATCTAACGATTTTGTTAAGATGAATGAGCTCACTGTCTTTGTTTAAGTGCCCTTAGAATTAATATGTACACACATATTCAGTCTAATTATAATTTTTAAAAATTAATCACTACTTTTAATAATCCTGACTATCCAATAGTCTTTATATATACCTTAGCAGATTGGCTGGCCTTGACCTTATCACTGCCCTTTCTGAGAATTTCAGAATTGTTTTGAGAAGATGAAAGTGAAGGAGCGGAATTTTCTATGATTTCAATTTTCACTTCATTCTTGGGGACATTGTTCTTTCCGATATTGGCCCGCCAGGCTGGTGTGTTGGCTCCGGGCTCTTGTCTCATGTCTTCAGACACAGGTTTCTCAGCGGGTTTCCCAGTCTTAAATGTAGATGACTTGTCGACAGTGGACCGTGATGAAATAGAGGGGGTGGTGATGGATGATTGGGGTTGGGACACAGAGGATGTGGTAAAGACGGAGAGTGACCGACTACGTGACTGAGTCCCAGATGGCACCGCAGTCACTGGAGTGGATGATGTGACAGAGCTGGATGGCGATGTTGTGGATGTTGCAGATGATGGTGAAGAAGAGGGTAGATTGGTAGCAGGGTCAGCATTTAAGTTTTTTACACCAAACAAAGCAGGTTTAACACCAAAAGAAGCTGAGGGAGGAGGAGAGGTTGGGGAGGTTGCAGGTTTAGATGTAGAAGGGATGCTAGAGGGTTTAGGAGTAAAAGCAATATTGGCGGGTTGTTTGTAAGGGTGAACACCAGGCACAGATTTACTATTGGCATTAGGTAATGATGATGTTACCGGATGGGCACTAGGAGGCAAGCTAGAAGTGGAATGGGTGGCATGCACAGACAAGTGCACGGATGAAGGTGTTGATGAGGGGGTGTCAGTTGGAGTGGCTGGAGTGTCTGGCTTTGACAGCTCTTGTGTTTTTGGCTTGTTTACTCCAGGTGTCGACGCTGGTAGAGCCGACGACGTCAGTGACATTTTGTATCCTATGGATTTTGAGACCGAAGCCGGCATCTTTACACTGTCTGCTCTAGTGGGGATTCCCACTCCCACGTCTGTGGGTTTAACAGATGACTTGACACTGCCGCCCCTTAGTTTACTGCCGAAAACTGAGGATGGTTTAGTGACTTCCTCCTTATCACTTACAACAGCGTTCACATCTTTACTGATGGTATCTTTACTGCTTGTATCTTTACTGCTGGTACCTTTACTGCCTGTATCTTTACTGCTGGTATCTTTACCAGAAGTAGTCACAGATCGATACACACTAGGCATAAATCCTGCTGCAGGTAGTCCAGAAAATGATCTGGCTGTTGAGTGCGACGCAGGCAAAGGCACAGATTGCTTAGAATCTTTTTGACTGCTGGAAACTATATTTTTGACACTCTTGTTAAGTTCCGTGACATCAATTTCAATGCTCTCCTTCCTGGCCTGGCTGGCCTCTGCGCTGGGATGCTTCATACCATTATCAGAGCTTGTGTTATCTCCCTTTCTTAAAGCCTGATCGGCTGTGTCCCTGTTTTTAAAAGATATCGTCTCAACACTTCCTCTTTTCTTCTCCGAATAGCTGCTGGACGAGAAAACTGATTTGGGCTGGTTCAAGTTTTGTCCAGGTTTAGCAGGGGTCAAGGACAAATCTGAAAGCTTTGTCTCTTCATTTTCATCTTTTTTCTTCCGCATCCTGTCCTTCCACGGATTGTCACTACTGTTAGAATCCAGCGAACTGAATTTCATGTTTTCCAGCTTTTTGATGCTGGATGACGCTGGGGGTGCCAGGTCAACGGGGGTCTGAGGTGGTGTCACCTTGTTGACTGCCACAGACAGGGGTTGTTGGGATGGATAGTCCAGAGAGCTGGATGTCTGTATCCTGTGTGAGTTGGCTCGTTGAACTCCAGGGGAAACTTGCTCGTCTGTTGATCCGGGAAGGGTTTTGCTTCGTCCCTGTCTCCTGAGTTTTGGGGAGAGGCTGACAATGGAAGCCGGGTCAGAAACTTGGAGTGATACCTCAGGTGCTGGCACTTGACCTTTGGTCACTTCAAACTGACTCATCCTTGACTTGAAGTCAGTATTTTGCTTCTCTTCACTTGGTCCCTTTTGACTTTGACTAAACTGACCAATCACAGCACTGGGAACTTTATCCCCTCCTTTGTAGCTGGAGGAGAGTGCTTCCACCTTCTCTGCTACTATGACATCTGAGCTGGTCCCATGACTGTTATTGCTGTGACTAGACTGGGATGTGTTGGTCAGCACGCCAGATTTTTGGCCTTGTGTGGGGGCAATCTTTGAGACTGGGGATGTGGGTGTGGTGACTTTAGAACCTGATATTGACGGCATTGCCACACCAGACGTGGTGGTCACAGGGGAGGTCAACGAGGGTAGTTTCTCTCCCTTGTTGCTGCCGTTGACTGTGAACAGGTTCAGCTTCATGTCCGGCTTGATGTCACTTCCTATCTGGGGGCTCGTGGGTGTGCTTGATGGAAGGGATGCAGGGTTTGCAGGCAAAACAGCTGACTTTAGACTGGCACTGTGGTCTGGAATATCTTGATAGGAAAGATATACAGAAATAATTAATATCATGGAGCTTAAGAAAATACTTCCAAAAGAACAACTGTCACTGATATCTTTGGTGGGGGTGATGATAAAGAATCTCCAAGCAAATTTATACCAATATAAAATCAAATTCAATTGTTTAGGATTTTTGTTGTCATCTTGTCATGACTATGGCTAGAGTGTAATACAACAAAACTACCTGATTGCATCACTAGCTAAAATTGAATTTACACTTGAAAATTATATTCTGTCGTATCACCTGAATAATTGGTAAAATTCAAACACATAGTGTTCTGACTGTTCCGATTGTTCTGACTGTTTCAACATAAAATTCTCTGAATGGAATTTTTAAAATATCAAAAACAAAAAACAAGTGACTTTTTTTTTTCATCATTTTAAATTTTTTCTTTTTACCTGCATCCAAATTCTTAAAGTCATCCGGTCGTGATCTTGTTGGGGACTCTTCATTGAGACTAGGGAGGGTCAGCGGTGATGTGGTCTGAAATATACATGTCATGTTATTACAGCCTCGTCTACAGGTCAGAGGCCACGGACACTGACAGCTGCGTCATTGCCGATTAAATTAACCTTGTGTCTGCATAATAAATACTGTTAACACTTATTAAAATTTTGTGTCCAATGTCTTCTTTTACTCATGAATCATATAAATATATATACACCCTTGAAATATTAAAAGTTATGAAAACACTTAAGTAGATTAAATGAAATTTAAGTTAGGTGTAATGAAGAGGGGTGAAAAAAATTCAAAAGCATTTTGGCTAAGAGCTTTCTCCAGTTCATATAGTTCATAAATACAAAACACTTGCAGTTTAAAAATAAGAGACTTTTGCATAAAGCAAATAGTGTTATTTTTTTCCTTTTTAATTTATATGAAGCTGACCTTACTGGTAAACCATACAAGTTAGGTTGCTAGATTTTTTTTCTTTACACTACAAATATACAGTGATAGTGTGTTTCATTTACACTACAAACATACACTGATAGTGTGTGTCATTTACACTACAAACATACGAAACATACACTGATAGTATGTGTCATTTACACTACAAATATACATTGATAGTGTGTGTCATTTACACTACAAACATACACTGATAGTGTGTGTCATTTACACTACAAACATACGAAACATACACTGATAGTGTGTGTCATTTACACTACAAATATACACTGATAGTGTGTGTCATCTACACTACAAATATACACTGATACTGTGTGTCATTTACACTACAAATATACACTGATAGTGTATGTCATTTACACTACAAATATACACTGATAGTGTGTGTCATTTACACTACAAATATACACTGATAGTGTGTGTCATTTACACTACAAACATACGAAACATACACTGATAGTGTGTGTCATTTACACTACAAATATACACTGATACTGTGTGTAATTTACACTACAAATATACACTGATACTGTGTGTCATCTACACTACAAATATACACTGATAGTGTGTGTCATCTACACTACAAATATGCCCTGATAGTTGACACCATTGGACAATGCAACATGGTAAATTACTTAGCTTGTTTGATTCAGTTTGTGTTTTAATCCAACTGGTCTTAGTGCAAGACACAATCCAATCCTACAATCACAATCAAATTGATCACACTTACATCTCGCTTTTTACGTGACTGTCTATTAGTTTTTCTTGCTTTTGGTTTGACCAGGATTCGGTCCTTAGCCGTTTTGTTGTTGAGAACCTCTGTTTTCTGGATGTCACCAAAATCCAGTTGATCCATGTCACCTGTTCATGCAAATCAAGATGTTACAGTTTCATTCTTATAGCACTATACACTTGCTGCATTGTTTGATCATCTATCATTTGATTATAGTGTATAGAAATATTTACATTTCAAATCAATAAGATCGCAGGGATTCTTAAAATGTACAAAGGTGCCCTTACTGCAGTTCCACTGAATTGGGCACCATCTTGAAAACAAAAATTAACCAAAATTAAAATGGGATTTAATCATTGTGTCCGCTAAACATATTCCACTATCTAAAAAAAAATGCTTGTTCCAAAGCTGGATTAAACTGGTTGGATTTAAAAGTATACAACTTAGTTTGGCTATCAGTTCTAAATGTTAGATCTAAATTTTAGATTTTTAAAGAAAACACTTTAAGAAAACTTTAAAAAGTTTATAAAATTTTGCTACCAAAAATCCCAGTTACATCCCTGCCCCACATGATGTCTAAAATGCCCAGTGCCACCATTGCCCCACATGATGTGTAAGTCCCAGGATGTCTAAAATGCCCAGTGCCATAATTACTCTACACGATGTCTAAGTCCCAGTTACACCAATCACCCCATACATCCAAACTCCTCAATGGCTCGGCTGAGGCTGCCCTGCGTTTACCACTTACTGTCTGAGGTTGTTGACCACCGTTGGTTAGAAGACTTCTTGGCAGGCACTGATGTCTTCCAGTTGTTAGTAAACAGACTTTCCTGAATGGAGAGAGAATCCTGTCAGTACTAAGCTCTAAAAACATGATTTGATGTCTATCATTAATCAAACCAAAATATATGCAACATTAATTACTTTAATCCTAATTAATATAAACAGTTATTTAATCAAAATTTATTGATTCAAAATATAGGATGGGGAGAGGGATAGAAAAGATTCGTTTATTTATTATATTTATTGATAGCTGCTGCTAAGATGCTTCTAATATGAAAGGATAATTTTTCAAATTTTCTATGAAAGATGAGTTTTGAATGTTAGAAAAATGATCTATTGGATAAATCCCTTTCAATCATTTCATCCTAAATATTCTTTTAAATGGATGGCATGCTAACCTCCTCGTTCTCCGAGCTATCCACACTGATCAGGCTCTGGTCAGAATCTCGATTGTTGGGGACCTTCTTAGATGTTCCAGGCTGTCAGACAAACAAACAATCAACAGAACTTCAATCAATTTGATTTAGGTAACAAAGAAATATTGGAAAAGTAATTTTGTTAAATTTAAATTATTTTGCCAAAGTAGTTTTCCATTGGGGGTCATCCATAAAAGACGTCCACACAAAAGGGGGGAGGGGGGGGGGTTCAGCAAAAAGTAGACTAAAGTGGACAAAGAGGGGGAGGGGGTTTAGGACAAAGTGGATGTCCACATTGTAGTGTTTTTTTGAGTGCAGCAGTTTTGCATAAATTTACTGCAAATTTACTGCCCCATCACAGTTACAGTAGCATGCCTTTTGATCTCTATTGTCCATCGGTGGCTGGGAGAATTTCCAAGAGGATATGTTTCTGCGGTAAATATTTCCCATCACAGGCGGCAATGAAAAAACATAAGGTCGTCCATTGCAATATTCCTGCTAGTGAACATAATATGGCAGACGAATCAGACGAAGAGACTGCCATTCAAATTGAATTAGCAATTGAAGACTCAAGAACAGATGTTGTCATTATACGAAACATGTTTGAATGGCTGCAGTCCGAATTTTCCGTTGATTGAAGAATGGTGGATTATTTGTTTATTAAATTTTTTAATACAGTGATTCAATAAAATGTTTTTGAACAGTTATTATTTCATTTAGAATTTTGCCTGCAAATAATTGGAATACCGAATTTTCCGTTGATTGAAGAATGGTGGATTATTTGTTTATTAAATTTTTTAATACAGTGATTCAATAAAATGTTTTTGAACAGTTATTATTTCATTTAGAATTTTGCCTGCAAATAATTGGAATTTCTTAAAAAAATCTTTGTAAATACATACTCTTTATATTGTTGTACATTTTCCCAAAATATTCATTAATTTAAGTTCGGTAAATTTTATGTTTTGGATGTCCACAACTGGGGCGGGGGGTGGGGGGGTGGTGACAAGTCCAAAGTGGCAAANGGGGGGGGGGGGGGGGGGGGGGTAAAAAATAGCAAAAAATTGGTGGAATTCTTTTATGGATGGCCCCTTGGCTGTTTCTTTCTGAACACTACTGGGACATTATGTTTCTCTTTGTCTTATTCAATTGTCCCCCTAATGCTTAGGCCGTTGGTGGTTCTGGTTCTGGTAATGTTTCGTTGCTGTATTCATGTACTGACATCTTTGCAACGGTTGGGGATATGATGTTGCTATTCTAACAGCTCCTAGCTGATGCCAGGGCAGCCTTGAAGCTTTCGACTGATGTCGAGTTCACAGTGGCATCATTCAGGTTGTTCCATGCTATTATTGTGAGTGGGAAGAAATATTGTTGATACTGTACTGTGTTGCACTGAGGGCTCTTGGGGTAACTGGTGCTGCTGCTAAGCTGAAGCTCAAGGATGTCTCAATGTCTATAGAACAAGGATGTCTCAATGTCTATAGATCAAAGATGTCTCCACGTCTTTAGATCAAGGATGTCTCAATGTTTATAGATCAAGGATGTCTCAATGTCAATAGATCAAGGATATCTCAATGTCTAAAGAGCAAGGATGTCTCAATGTCTATAGATCAAGGATGTCTCAATGTCTATAGAACAAGGATGTCTCAATGTCTAAAGAACAAAGATGTCTCATTTTCTATAGATCAAGGATGTTTCAATGTCTAAAGAAAAGGGATGTCTCAATGTCTATAGAATAAGGATGTCTCAATGTCTAAAGAACAAGGATGTCTCAATGTCTATAGAACAGGGTGTCAAAAATGTCCAAAAAATGAATTGTCCTAGTATGCCCTCAACAGTCTACAATGTATAGCATACCTATTCCGCAAACTAGGAATGCACCGCTTACTAAACCTCAGTAAACCTCAGTAAACCTCAGTAAACCGGCTGGGGAATAATCAAAAAGACCAATCGGTTGTTGATTAATAGTTGTAACCTTACCCTAAAAATATCAGACAATGATGCTCTCTCAAACTATGGACCCAGGGTGCCCCACAAAATAAAGACTGGGGGGGGGGTGGAAACACACACAAACTAAATACTAGGGAGCCCGCAACAACTAACTAGATGTGCTGTAGGCACGGTAATAGTTAAAGATAGCGGTAATAGTCAGCTCCCTTGGTCCAATGGGCAAGTGAATAAAGTATTTTACAATTACAACAACACTGCCATTTTAGGTTTCAACACTGCCATTTTAGGTTTCAACACTGCCATTTTAGGTTCAAACAATGCCATATTTGGTTTTAACAATGCCATATTTGGTTTTAACAATGCCATATTTGGTTTCAACAATGCCATATTTGGTTTTAACAATGCCATTTTAGGTTTTAACAATGCCATTTTAGGTTTTTCAACTCCCCCCCCCCCTTTTCTTTTCCCCTAAAATATATAAATCAAAAACAATCCATCCAGAAGCGGTATTATTCTTTGTACATCGCCATACAACACAGCCAGTCAGCCAAGGATAACCAGAGCCGCCCCGCTCCTCTGCTTTTCAACCCAGGTCCCATTTAATGCATGGCAAGATGGAAGGCAGAGACACAACTCACTGTGGCAAAAGTTTCATGACAAGGGAGGGAATCAATAGTTTCCCCATTTGCTTATAATACGTTTTGCTGCCGTCCTCCAGCCGTGACCTGTTAACTTGTCGTTCCCCCTCCCCCCCCCACGCACACTACAGTTCACCCAGAAGGTGAAAGAAAGACATCGCTTCTGTACCAGTGTAGTAATGATGATACGCCTGCACCACAGGAGGTGGTTTCTTCTAGGAATAATGGCTTATCAATACAAGAGACGGATAGTAGATGAGTGGTGTAGGCCACGTTTGACTAGCCCATTTGGGGGTTAGGGGTGGGGGTATGGGAGGGGGCATTGGTGGAGGGGGCCGAGATAAGCGGCGCCAGGCTTAAGGGGCCGGGGCATAATTCTATAATGGTTCAAGCAGAGGATACTTTAAGGTATTGGGGAAAACGCTTGGAGTGTTTCTATAAAATAATATTTTTAAAACACAAAAAGAGGCATTCTTGTAAAAAACAACAACACAATAACAATTTATTTGTATGAAAAACCACTAATTTCTCTGGAAGAGAAGGCTAGCCCAGAGGTAAACAGGTCTGCTATGAGAGATGGCTGGCCAGAGGTTAACAGGTCTGCTATAAGAGATGGCCAGCCAGAGGTAAACAGGTCTGCTATATGAGATGGCCAGACAGAAGTAAACATGTCTGCTATAAGAAATGGCTGGCCAGAGGTAAACAGGTCTGCTATAGGAGATGGCCAGACAGAAGTAAACAGGTCTGCTATAAGAGATGGCTAACCAGGAGTGTATCTCAAAGCATGACATTTTTTCTGTGTTAATGTTATTTATTAAGAATCTATTGATTAAACCACGGAAGAAATAACAATGTTTATTGATCTAAAATGTAGGGCCATACAGAACAATGAATACCATAGAACAAGATGTAGCATAGAACAAGATGTAGCATAGAACAAAATGTAGCATAGAACAAGATGTAGCATAGAACAAGATGTAGCATAGAACAAGATGTAGCATAGAACAAGATGTAGCATAGAACAAGATGTAGCATATTTTTTGAACGATCTGTAGCATTGAACGTATGATTGCTGTAAAGAGCAATTTGTTTTTTAAAAAAACAATTTGTAAAAGTCAATTTGCATAATACAACGGTTCATAACATGTATTTTTAAATATATATATATATATATATTTTTTTTTTATTTTTTTTTCAATTTGTGATTTAAGAGCGAATAATACAAAACAATTTGCAGAAATGTGGTAGTTATGGTGTAGTGTTCATTGGAGTGTACTGGTATTTGTGGTAGTCAAGTATTCGTTGTATATGTGGTTCTGTCAAGTCAAAGACTGCAGAGCACAGCGCCATAGGGATGTTGACAGGTTTTATGTTCTACAAAAAGGTTGTCATTCTTGTGGGAGGGAAGGAGGAAACAAAACATATGAAATGTAGTATGTCATATACTGTGCCACATACCATATAGGCGGATACAATCCTTCATTTAACATATGGTTAATGCCTTATACCCTATGCTACATACCATGTCAGACACAAAATACAGATACGAATGTCAGATACCAAATGTCGGAGTCGGAAACTATTCCCCTGACCACCAAACCAGTTGAATGACAAAATGTATGTGATTCTAACTTACAATGTTGGTGATTCTAACGTTGTGCTCTAACATTGTCTCTCTACGCAAACACCCCCCACCCATATATGTAAACATTTCCTCTGTGAACTGAAGTAAAGTTCCCCTGGTATGACGCTCACAATGAAAAAATCTTTAGTGTTTGTCTACTCTTGAGATTGTTTCAGCTATTTAAAAATACGTATAATTGGGCTCAGCATTCGTGAGGCGTTCATCGACTTCACCGTCGGCGTGCGTTTGATTCAATCTATACCATTGCTATTCTTTACTCAGAGGAGATGCGCTCATGTTGACACAGGGACTTATCATTAACTAGCACATCATTTTACATTATTGCAAAGACTAAATCTATCGATCAATGCAGTAATGAATGTCAGTAGTTATTTTCAGCGTCTTCGTTATACTCACACAAGACAACACCCCCCCCCCCCCCCCCCCCCCCCCCAAGTGCTTCACACCTACTGACTTTTATTGAAAGTTGTTTTCTTCTAATTCTATTGAATTTTAAATGCATTTGTTTTCTCTCGTTTAAAAGGTTTAATTACCCTTACAAGACTAAGTTAGTTTCCGACTCCGGACAATTTTTTAAACTGTGTGAGTTCAGGGGAGATGGGATAGTGTATGTGTTGAGTTTAACTTCCTCTATATACATCCCTCCTCATGGTCTACACGTCTGGCATCAACTCAGTTAATCGAGATGAAATATTCAAAGTAGTTCTCGTTCCCCACTCCCTCAGCCCAAAACATACACACACACACACACAACAAGCGATGACCTTTCCTGTCCAGATTTCGCATCATCTACAACAATTTAAACCAAGCATGTTTCTAAAAATATTTTAATATTAAAAAGAAAATATATAATAAGCTCTCAGATCCAGTTGTTAAAAAAATAAAATTAATGACACATTTTTGTTAAAAATTGCCCTGTAAATGAATTTAATTTTCAAAACTTATCTAAAGCCACTTTTTCATCACGATTCAATTTATTCTTTTATTATTTTTCTATCATGCATCTCTCCTTTTTGTGTCATACCCTACATATACGTTCCTCATTTCTCCCCCCCCCCTCTATCTATGTCTCTCCCTCTCCCCTACCGCTGCTGGCCTTGTTATTCAAGTCTTGTAATCTATCATTTCTCTCTGTTTTAAACCTCCCTTCATCAAACTTTCTTCCTCTCCTCCCCTTCTTTCTCTTTACTCCGGCGTTTAAATCCTCGCTGCGTCAACCCTTATAAAAGCCTCTGATTATATTAATCATCAGTCATCAATCATCCCTTCAAAAATATTAATCAATATTATCATTCTCTCTATAATCCTAATCCTGTCCTAAGCCCTCACCCGATTTCCTGGCAAACCGGACCCAGCCCGTCCTTTCCGTTTGCCCGATCTCGTCTGCATGTCAATGACATTGTCATAGAGCTCCAGAGATTTGGAGTTGGGAGACCCAAGCCGTTGGTCGCATGACTCATCACAAATGGTGAAATTAGCTGTGGCGGCTTGCCTCGTTGGTCCTAGGTCACCGCTGGAGGTCATCGTTTGAGGTCAAGGGTTAGGAGAGTTCGTGCGCAGGTCACAGAGATGTTATTGAAAAGACCGTTACAAACATCATGGAACGCTATAACGGTTTACTGTGCCGCGTCTGTGCCCATATACGGCACGGTGAGCGGCAGCATGACAATAGCTGTGAACATCATGGCCCAGTGACCCACTAGTCAGCAACAGACCGGACACATTAATTGCAATGTTTCATTCAGACATACCGGTATTAAATGTATGTCTTAAAAATTCCTATCGAAAAATTATCCTGCATGATGAAGTCTATTTATACTTGGTAAATATCGTCCTTGTTGGAATCGTTATTCTTTTAACTCCGTGGGTTTAAAACAGTTGGTGTCTTCTAGATCTGCCACCATTGCAATAAATTCATGATAAAGTCATCCATCGCTCCTGCAATGAATTCCTCCCTCCCCCTCGCCCGCATGAATTCATCCATCGCCCCTGCAGGGAATTCATCCATCGCTCCTGCAGGGAATTCATCCATCGCTCCTGCAGGGAATTCATCCATCGCTCCTGCAGGGAATTCATCCATCGCTCCTGCAGGGAATTCATCCATCGCTCCTGCAGGGAATTCATCCATCGCTCCTGCAG